>OY730178.1:43856260-44456260 GCA_963422495.1 Polyommatus iphigenia | reverse complement strand
GCTCCCATACAACAAACGTGATTTTTTTGGCCTTTTTTGCTTGATATCAATAACGGCAACCGATAGGCACGTTGATATTTTTGCAAAGGCCTTGATTATATTAGTATGTTTACTTCAATAATTAGGTAATAATAATAATAAAAAAAAATAATGTAAAGGGGGCTCCCATACAAAAACACAATTTTAGGTCTAATTTTGTTCTATAAGGGTACGGAACCCTCCATATCCGACTCAAACTTGGCCGACTATTTTGTTAATAATATGCTTACATGTTTCGTCAATCGTAGTGACTTATTTGGACAGAAATTGATTTGCTCACAAGGATTTGGTGATCATTTACTATATTTGGTGGGCATTTACTATATTTGGTGATCATTTACTTTATTTGGTGATCATTTTCTATATTTGGTGATCATTTACTATATTTGGTGACCATTTACTATATTTGGTGATCATTTTTGTTAATAATAAGCTTACATGTTTCGTCAATCGTAGTGATTTATTTGGACAGAAATATCGCATTGATTTGCTCGCAAGGATTTGGTGATCATTTACTATATTTGGTGGTCATTTACTATATTTGGTGATCATTTACTTTATTTGGTGATCATCCAGATGAAGTAGAAAGCGTCATAAAAAATAACTTTAATTCTATTAACGAACAGTTTAATTATAATGTACGCAAAAAGGGAGTCAGGTATACTGATGAATTTAAATCTTTTGCATTGACTCTGCACTATTACAGTCCAAGGGCATTTCTCTTCTTGAGAAAACATATATGTCTTCCGCATCCTGCAACACTAAGAAGACTTTTAGCGACTCGTGACTGTAACGTAGGGTTCTTACAAGAAGTTATTGCATTCTTAAAAGATACTGCTCTTAAGAATGACTATCTTCACAGTGTGGGTCTCCTTTACGACTCAATGTCGATAAGGAGCGGGTACAGATATGACAAAAAAACAGATAAATATTGGGGGTACGTGGACTATGGAGGTATTTTACAAAGTGATTCTGAATTGCTTATTTGTTTGATGTGCAACTGAAGTATTTGTTTTGATGATTGTATCTTACACAACAAGATTTAAATGTCCGATAGCGTACTTTTTTATCAATAAAATATCAGCTCAAATCCAGGCTCAAATAGTACTTACCGCAATCCGAATGTTGGCGGAAGTAAATATTGTTGTCAGATCCTTGACTTGCGATGGCACAATTGTCAATGTAAAAACCTACGAGCTCTTAGGATGCAATTTCGAATTACCGAATATAGTAACAAGTTTTAAACATCCAACAAAGGAATATCAAGTTTATTGCATTTTTGATCCTCCTCATATGCTAAAACTTGCGAGAAATGTATTTGCGGACGCAAATATTAGTTCTCCAAAAGGAGACATACAATTCAAGTTTGTGAGGCAGTTACATGAGATGCAGGAAGAGGAAGGGCTTAAATTAGCTAATAAACTTTCAGAAATGCACATTAATTTTTCAGGAAAAAAGATGAACGTCAAACTAGCAGCTCAGACACTAAGTAGCTCCGTAGCAGACGCAATAGAGTTTTTGTCTAAGGTGGGTGAAGAGCGGTTTTTGGGAAGTGAGGCCACTGTTGAGTACATTCGAATGTTAGATAGAATTTTCGACATTTTTAATACAAAAAATCCTTTTGGAAGAGGTTTTAAGTCACCTTTGCGTTTAGTTAATAAAGATATATGGATAAATATACTTACTGAAACCAGGGAATATCTGATGAGTTTAAAAGTGAATGGTCAACATATTCTGCAGCACAGACGCAAAACTCCAGCTCTCGGGTTAATAGTGGATTCGTTTAGCTTTGCAAACTTAGCAGTGGACTTATTGACGAGCAACGAACATCCAATGAAATACTTCTTAACTTAGAAATGTTCCCAGGATCAGCTGGAGATTTTTTTTCTTGCATCAGAAGTTGTGGTGCTTTAAATGATAACCCCGATGCGCTCCAGTTACGACATACCTTGCGAAAACTCCTATTTCGTAATAGTGTACAGCCTAGTATCAACGCCAATTGTACAACTGAAGACAATTTTGAAAACACACCTATTTTGGAATTTAGACATCCTAAAAGGTCTATCGTAGACAAACCCTCTACAAGTATAGCAGCTGATTTAAAAACGAACGATATTGAGTTGCGTGATTTACAGTCTTTAGTACAAGATTTAAATTTATCGTGTTACAAAAACAACATACTGTATTACATAGCTGGCCACTGTGCAAAAAAGATATTTGAAAAATTGAGTTGTGAATATTGTTGTTCTGCACTGTTTAAACAGGAACGTAAGACTGATGATCATAGCTATGCTGTGATAGATGTATGTTCGTATTCGGCTTTTACAACCTTAATAGATAGAGGTAAATTAAAACATGTATCCAAATTTGTATTTGAGATTGTGAGATGTTCAGAAAAAATATTTGTTGCTCAAAGTTCACAATGTTTGAAAACAATTAACAAAAACAAAATGGTTATGATTAGAATGAAAGTTTTTTCTACCGAGCTTATGAAATATTTTGATCCACCTCATCCTTTACAATCATTTGAATGTGAAGATTCACATGAGATGCAACTAGTTAAAAGTATAGCAACATATTATTTATTTGTTCGTCTAATTAATTATGGGAAATCACAAACACAGAGGGTTTTAGGTCAAAAATCTACATCAAGGCAAAAACTACATAAAACTGTCCTATTTAACCATGTGTAAATAAAGAAATGTTTTCAGTAACTTGTTTCTGTTTTACTATCCCCGGCATCTCCACAAAAAAGAAAAAAGCTAGATCTCATCTTGCTCTACACAAATGTTAATCTGTTGTTAGTGAATTTGTTAATAACTTATTAGTAAAAAAGTTACAAGCATTTTAGCTATTTAATACTTGACTGTATTGTCACATTCGTTCGTTTGACAGCAACTGTATGACATTAAAGGAAAAACGTTTCTATTATAAGCTAAAATCTATTTTATAAATACGGCCACGATTGTTTATTAAACACAATTTATTTTACTAACCTAGCATTTTCTTTCCGTTTTTTCCTTTCTTTTCAACCCGAATGGTCACCCTACAGAACAAGGACAGAGGGCTCTCGCGAATCTATCTCCCTCGGACCGCGTTTTGATTGACTGTGCACATTCCAGTTTGGGTAGAAGTTCCTTGCTTGTTACCTACGAATTTAAAACTATGACATGTTCGCTGGACGTGTTCCTCTTTGGTCTTATTGTTGTTTGTGTTTTGGCACATGCGATTAAAATTGTCAGAATCCAATTTTGAAATCTTTATTTTAAATATTTAAAAATAAATTATATCAGCCAGCGCGAGGCACATTCCGTTCATAATCCTAGTGAAACCCGACGAATTTGACAGATAATGAAACCTGTCCGTTTCTTTGCAGTCGAACTACTGGTAGTTATGTCTATTGTGCAGCAAGGCCGATACCAAGCTAGACGAACTTGCCAGCATGGCGGACAAGATCATGGACAACCTGCGGAGCGGAGAGATAGTGGAGGTTAATAAGCCGTCGACGTCACATAACGATACGACGGTGATCACCGAGCTGCTCACAGAAATGCGGAACATGTCTCTAGAAATAAAGAGGCTGAGGGGCGAGGTGAATGAAGAAAGAGGAGGAGAACAGCGACTAAGGAGTAGTTAGAAATGTTTTGTAAATTAGGATTTTTCTTTTTTTCAAAAGGGGAAGTATTGTAGCGAATGCATCGTTGCAGTAAAAATGCTAACACGAATGTTAGGTGAAGTGGCGTAGGGCCACAGCCCGCAGTTGCGCGCGAGTTGGGCAATAGGGAACACGCGTAATCTTAATTAAGTACTTAAATATGAGATTAAGTGAAAATAATCTTTAATTTATCTCCACACCAGAATCCGGAACACTACAGTATAGACAATCCAAAAACTATGCTGCTATATCTCTTTTGCTAAATTTATGGATTATGAAAATAATTGTGACAAAGTAACAAGTTGATACACGATGAGAAATCGATATTTATCATATTTTTTTAATAATTCCAACAATAAAGTTGTAATTTGAGATATCGCAAAATCCGGGATTAGGGATAGGTGCTCCTCCGAATTTTTTCTAACAATATGCCTTGCATACTACTACAGCAATAATAAATAACTTATTCTGGAGGAAAAATAACGGGAAAAACAATATAGGCGAAAAACAATATAGACAAAAACTGGTCTTATATAATCATAATATTATTAGGGCCTCTTTCACCATCTCCAAGTAAAGTGTTGAGTAGTTACTTGTCAAGTAACGTTAATTGGCAAGTAAAACTTACAAGTATCTTTTGTCAATTTCACAAGCAAAAATAAAGCTCTGATTAACTACTTGTCCGTTATGTGAATGACAATCCAAATCGTACATTACATTCGTTCAAAATGACATTGCAACGTCAATCGTCTGACGTTGTCACTTGTCATTGGCGATAAAGAAGAAGAAGAATTATGCCTTTCTATAAAAGATTTTTTGTGTTGTTGATTGTTTTAATAGTTGTTTGAGTCGCTTGTTGTATTAAGTTTTTAAGGAAAAATGGAGAAAGTAAAGAGAGATAGGAGCGCTAACTTTTCTCTACATGAGAGGGACATTTTGGTGTCCCTTATACAAAAATACCAATCGGTATTAGAGAATAAGCAGAGCGATGCTTCCTCGTGGAAGATGAAAGAAGCTGCGTGGGAGAGTATTCAAAAAGAATTTAATGCTCGATCAGGAGGCGTATACAGAGCAACCAAAACTTTAAAAATTAAATATGAGGGCCTGAAACGTACGGTGCGAAAGAAGTCGGCTGTAATACGCTCAGAGCTCTATCGCACCGGAGGTGGCCCAAACACGGCGCCTCCGCTTGATAATGTAGAGGAGCAAATTAAATCCCTAATCACCCTGAGCACAGATGGGATGCAGAGCATCTACGACTCAGATGCTATAAAAATACAAGGAGATGAAGGTGAGTTAAGTAGATTGTTATTTTTTTAGTAATAAACTTGATATATATGGGTTTTTGTATTGGGAATACACAATAAGTCATAATATTTCTATTTTATACAATAATAATTAATATAATTATTATATTATTATATCATGTACTTTCAATGCTTTGTTACAGCCGTTACAGGCAGCGTTGATGAGACTTCCATAATGAATATTGTAGATATACCTGAGGTTGTAGAATGTGAATGTGATATTCAGAATCAAAACGGTAAGCGTTTATACACATACCAACTATGTGCCTGTTGTGCTGCACATCTAAATTATATAATAATAACATCCACCTGTCTGGTATAATATATGCTTTCCTTTTTTACAGAAGTTTTGTTGGTAGTAACTGATGAGTGCGAACCGATACCAGCCACAAGCAGTACAGTTCCTATAGAAAAAAATGCCATAGAAATCATTAATGGTATGTATTGATATTGTTTTAATAATACTTTTCTTGTGTAAACTTGACATCAGCACCTGATTATTATTTTTTTCAGTAACAGTAATATTCCAACTGAAGTATTTAGGAGTTGTCTCTGCTGTAAAAGTTGATATGAATTTATTATTTTTGTTACAGACAAAGTTTTACTTGAGACTCCTACGAGGAAAAGTCTCGTAATTCCATCTACTTCTACAAGAAAATGGGATGTCACTAGTAGAAGGAATTTAAAATCAAAGAAACATCCTGCACTGATTGGTAAGACATTATAGAATAGTGTGTAACATGGTCGACTTGAAAATGCTCGTACCATAACTTCACTTTTTCCTTTGTTTTTGTTACAGCGAATGTGCCAACGAGGACGCTGTTTGATCAGCTGACTCAAGCAAAATTGGAGCTAGTTCAGCTTCAAAAATCATTTTTAGAAGAGGAAATAAAAGAAAAAAAGAAGGTATGGGAGTTTGAAGAAAATGAACGCAAGAAGGAGGCAGAGTTCAAAGAAAAAGAGCGTAAATGGAAAGAAGAAGAATACAAATTAAAATTACAAAATTTTAAATGAACATGTTGTTTTATTAATTTTATTATATTCTGTTATTCAATAATGGTAAAAAATATTCTTGCACTAGTCTATTTCTGGTATCACTATTTATATTGGAATCTGGAATCTGCAGTGCTGCATTTTCTTCATGAGGTTCAGTAAGTAAGTCACAGCTGTTGTCCTCAAAGTTTCTTTCATTTGCATCAATTGCAATATTATGTAGCACAAAGCAGGCAACTATTATAGCTTGTACTCGATCTAACTTTAATGTGATCTGTCGCCTGAGTACAGGAAATCTATTTTTGCATACACCAAAACATCTTTCAACAGTATTCCTGGTTCGTATGTGTGACTCGTTGTATAAATTTTCTGCTGGGGATGCTGGATTCAGAAAGGGTGTCAAAAGATATCGCTTTAACTCGTATCCACTATCACCGAGGATCAAGCTATCTCCAAATTGTCCACTTTCAAATCTTTGCTTCAAAAAAGAATTGTTAAAAATAGTCTGATCATGAACAGACCCTGGCCATCTTGCAACTATGTCCATGCATCTTAATTGGCTATCACAAATAACCTGAACATTAATTGAAAAATAAGATTTTCTGTTTCTGTAATTTTCAGCTGAATCGCCTCCTAAAATGACAAGTAGGTTTAAAGTATTTTTAAAATCATGTACTTAATTATAAATTATTATAATATTATGTATATTTCATAGTTAAAAGTATATTTTAAAGCAAAAAGAAGAAAGAAAAAATTAAATTCTAAAATATAACATACCAGGTGATTGTATTGTAATGTGGGTACAATCTATAGCTCCTATTACCCTCGGGAACCTTGCTATTTGATAAAAACCATCTTGAGTACTCAAATCGTCAGGGAACTTTATCATTATTGGTCTTAATTGAGCGATTGCCTCAGTAACTTTCCTAACAATACGGCTTGCTGTTGGTGGGCTGACACCACAAAAATCTGCTGCACTTCTTAAGTAGGATCCAGTAGCGAGATATCTTAGTGTTAATAGTAGTCTCGTTTCTGTCGAAACTGCATGATTTCTAAAATCAAGATATTTAATTTGTTATGTTTATGTTAGTAGCACATAGATACCTCTTGAAGTAGGTTACTGACAGAACATTGTATTCAATATAATATTTTGTTTCCAACGTGTAAAAAGGACTAATAATAGTAGGTACTAGAATAGAATAGAAAATCCTTTATTTGTACAAAAACTAAGTAGGTAAAGTACAGTACTAGAATACTGTCATTAGTCATTACCATTAGGTAGGTACTCATTATTGATTATTTAATGATAAAAATATTATACTGACCTTTGCGTTTTAGGCATTATTTTATGTTTTATTAGGTTATGCACTTGGTTCGCTGTACGCTTCGATAGACGAAATCTAGCCAAAAAGTCGGTTTCATCTAAGTCCATGAAATAATCAACACGTGATTTAAAGACACGAAGTCTCGATGTCCGTTGCAACGTATTATAGTCCAATTCATCTAATTGGTGATCAATTAAATCAACGAAATCCATTTTTGACAAGAGATAAACAAATATTTAAATCTCTGTGATTGTATTCCGACAAAACGCAAAATATATATTTTAACCGTCAAGTAAACTCGCTAATTGACAGATGAAGTGGCACGTAAGTTACTTGACAGTTTAATCATATGATTAGTGCTACTTGAGGGTCGTGAAATTGGCACATGTAGTTACTTGTGACTTTAACTGGCGAGTAGTCTACTCGACACTTTACTCGAAGGTGGTGAAAGAGGCCCTTATTGTTTTTAATGTAACTCATTTATTATCAAATGCTCATCCTGAAACCCTTTGTGCGTGAGTCCGACTTGCACTAAGGTGGTTATTTGATAATAGTTTTTACAGATACATAATAATGAAAACATAGGTTTACTTACCCCGTGTTGGTTTTCTGCCCAATGTTTTGGTTTTTGTCGGAAGCCGAATAACATGTTACACGTTCGCAGCAGGATTCAGGAATCATCTAAATTCTAAACACTACTGGCACGGTATGATCGTTGGTAAGGTCGAAATCGCAAAAAAAAATTTTGACTTCCCATACAAAATTGCCGATCAGCTGATCGATTTACTATGGGCCGGGCGCGCGGATTTTTTTTTTACGAATTTGACTTTGGCTTCTTTGCGAAAGTTGTTAATTTTCATGGGCAGTTGGGCACAACAATCCCCTTAATATTATTGGGGTATTTTGTAACAGCCTGTATAAGGTATAAAAAAATGTCTGGCCATATTTTAAAACAAGTTCAACTTACACCGTTTTTATTGTGTAGGTACGGGAAAGCGGGTCTTACATGTTATTTTAAGTTTTCAAGACAATTATTATGTGTAGTGAATAAAACTGAGCAAACAAGTTCCGCTTACGTTTTTACTAGTACCTAAATCCTTTGATTTTGGCTAAATAACGATTTTTACATAACATTGTATTTTAATTAGTATTAGTAGAGACGTTCTAAAAAATATATTTTTTATACGCCACTGAATATTTGTTTCCCGAATTTTGACCTCTATGCACAAATAAATTTATTTCTCCCAAACTAGCTGGCCGATTTTGATGAAATAAACGACAAATCAATGCCAAGTATTTAGCGATGAGGATAAAACAAAAAAAATAACAAAAAATGGCTTTGAACACTTCATTTTTTTAAATACTTGTGAAAAAAATCACTTTTTTTCACTGTTTTTTTTTTCAATCAATTCAAATTTCTATCAAAATAAACCCCTACATCTTGATTTGTTTCACAATTTATTATTATTCTTAACTGTATTAGCTTTCAAAAAATAAATAATCAAACAGTATACATATCTCTAAAGGAGTTACAGATTTTTAAAGTTCACTACTCAGAATGGGCAAATCCAGGTAGAGACCCTTTTTTATTCCTTTGTTATACCGGTGGTCGGCTGCTATTGTGTTAAATGATTGGGGCTAAGGGAAGGGGTATTGGTACAGTCCGGCAGTCGCCACTCGCCAGTACGCTCCGATCACATCGCTGCTGCTGATTTATTGTTCTCGCATTTAAAGTTACAGTTTTTCGTTGAGTTTTCGTTATTGACTACTTGTTACGTTTTTGTTATTGACTGTTTGTTACGTTACTCCACTGTTTTCGTTGTTGTGCTGGGTTGAGATGCCGCGATTAAATGTATTCTCCCCGCGAGAAAACGCTGACTTCCATTATTATTATGCAATGTATGGTGGACGCACAACAGTCGCTCGATCGGCATACGTAAATGCATTTCCGAACAGACTTGCACCGTCAGCAAGGAACTTCCAGGAAGTTCATCGGAAGCTCTCCGACATCGGACTTGGATTAAAACACACAAGACGTGAACAAGAATCCATTGTAATCGACACAGCGATAGAAGAAGCAGTTTTAAGTAGCGTTTTCGCCACTCCTACTATTAGTACGAGGCGTTTAGCTTTACTTCACGGCATATCACAAACCTCAGCGTGGAGAATCTTGAACAAAGAAGGTCTACATCCATATCATTATCAAAGAGTCCAGGATTTGCACCCGGGGATATAGATTTCCAATAAAGGTGCGTTATGTCGATCTGGCTACAACGACAAATTCGTCGCAATCCACAGTTAAAAAAAAAGACGGGTTGCACTCCGGGAGTGCCGGCAGAAGTGAAAACTTGATTATTAACGTTGTGCATTTTTTTAACCCATTTTTTATGAAAATCGATCATTAAAAAATCGATTTTATTAATTAATCGAAACCCTTACAACCGATTAAATTTTAACCCATTTTTTATGAAAATCGATTTTTAAAAAATCGATTTTTTTAGTTAATCGAAACCCTTACAATCAATTCGAGTTCGAGTTCGACACAAAACACTACTCTCCAACCGTCTTACGGTTTTTCCAAGGTTTTTCGATCAGCACGGGAATCTGACGCGAGTTTCACAGTTTTTACCCATCCCACAAAAGTGCTCAACGCCGCTAAAGAAGTTTTCACTTCAAAAAAATGATTTTATGGATGGATGACTCGAAGTTCACCAGGAATGGCATCACGAACGCTAGGAATTTCCACGAGTGGGCACATGATAATCCACATCTGAAGAGGGTCTCGTCATTCCAGGTACAATTTTCAGTAAATGTTTGGGCAGGTCTACTCGATGACATGTTGATAGGACCTGGACGTCTACCATCAAAAGACACATTCAAATCTTCGGTCCGAACGAAGGAAGTAACGAAGATTTGGCCAGTAGGTAACAACGAAATTACATCGGAACTAGTTCCGATCCTTCGTAATTACGTGACAATCTTCGGGAACGAACGATTAGTGAGGAAAAAGAGCGCTTGATTTACATTCGTTCTTGTTGGAAATACATTGTTATATTTTAGAAGATTTGGCCTTTTATCAATCGTTAAATATTAAGAATAACATTCTAAATGGATTGTAAAGGGTTTTAAAGTAATAAATCATTTAAATATATTATTATGTCGATAAAACATAATTAATTTAGGCTGTATACACCTATGTCTGTGCCTATGACTGCAAAAAATAAAATAATTTATCATGTAAAGAATTTGACATTTTGGCGTAATGTAGCTAGCTGTACGATGTATGATGTTGTGTGTTGTAAACAAAGTTGCGAAAAAGTTGAAAAGTCTAGATTAGTTTATTATTTCGTAGAAAAAGTTTAATTGTTTTATAATAATGAATGTGGAAGTCATACGTTAGCTGTTAAAGTGGACTTTTGCAAGTTTCCTGCCTTCTAAATCCTATCAAACTATTCAATGAGCCGCTTGTCCTAAAGCGTTGAAGATTTCTTGAGATGAAATCTAAGTACCGTATGATTGACGACTGCGAGCGTGGAATATAGGTTAAGGTTTACACCTTGGGGAGGAATATGCACCCGTTATACTTTGGAAGTTTTTCTAAAACTGTGCCACAATGGCAAAGGGTAAGTTTAGCACCAAATGACAATCAACAACAATTACAATAATTATAAAGTGATCATCAGTCAATATAATTATCGTAAAACATTATTTAAGATGTGTGTGATCTACATAGATTGACATCTAACATGATCTTATTTTTATAATAAAACTAAATGACCCGATGAACTTTGTATCACTTCTGAAAAAATGTCGTTTATATTTATTTTACTCGCAATTTTTCATAATTTCTTACCACACAAACCTTCCCTGGACTTCAACAAATATTTCAAGACTAAAATTTGGGAAATTAGTTCAGCCATTCTCAAGTTCAGCTCGAGAGACGAACAAAATTGAAAGTTAATTTTTATCTTATCTCTTGTTTGTTGAAACACCGGCTCCCGGTGTAAACACATCGCACCTTTGGTAGAACAAGGGCACAATTGTCATAAATTGCCAAAATGACTTAAATATGCAGAAATGCTTTAAAAAGGCCCTTTGAACTGGAGGGACAAAGACATTCGTTTAATTCCTTCAAAAAACCGCCAGATGGAAATAGTGGCGTTGTCTTTTTGGCGCCATTTTGTTACTCTCTTGGCGCGACAAAGTCTCATTGGTCAGTTGTGCCATCGGCGGGGACCGAGGTAGCCGTCACTTGGAGCGCTAACGCCGTATAGGTAAATATGCCCTTTAATGTTTTTGATTTCTGGAACGACATAGCCATATTTGTCACACTTATGCCTAGTTTATGATTTTAAAATTGGGAGGACAAAGTCGTTCAGACAATTGTGCCCTTGTCTGTCCAAGATTTGTTTTATTCCATGGTCTTAAAAGTAAATGTGTTTTTGTTATTCCAATTGCAAACAAATCTGGATGGACTTAATAACAATTACTTCTTTGTCATTCCAAAGTGTAGTCTTATTAATGTGGATTAGACTATGATTTAATGTTTGTTAATACAAATAACTGAAATATTATCATTGGTAAATTCAATTATGTACCTTTTCAATTTTATATTCGCACGTTTACAACTATAGTGACCTAATACAAAAAAAATGGGATTTGAGTTTGAGCCCGCATCCAATTAATAATTTCTTTACTTTAAGAGTAACGTAAATTGATTTATAAAATGTTTTTGATTTGAAAAATATCTTTTAATTTTCAGAAAATAAAGATGGAATCGCGTAGTAAAAAAATTTTAATGATGCTTAATGCTAAAAGTAATTATCAGACTAAAGAAACTGATGCCAAGTCTGATAGTACTTTTTGTGAAGGAGATGAGTGCCTTAAGACTGTGACAATTTCAAACGAAAATTCGTCAACGGGTAAGGATCTCATAGACTTATTATATTAGTTAATTACCTATAATTTTATATATTAAAATTAATTTATTTTAAGATTTTACAGCTAAAAAAATGGTTGAGACATGGATTGATAAAAATATCCAAAGTCAGAATCCCATTAAGGAAAGCAACATTTTAGAAAATGACATAATGGATACACCTATAACAAATGCTGATTTAGGTTAAAATATTATTTTAGTTTTAAAATCAAATGTATAACCTGTTATTTTTGCTAAGTTAATTAATCTATAACTAAAATTCATTTAGATGTGGAGAATCAGGATCCAAAATTGTTTCAATACGAAATATTGAAACCAGTGAATAGACCAACGCTTGTCACCATGGGTAAATATATCAAATTTTAGATCATTCTTTCTTTTACTTATTGATTACTTGAATTATATTATGCTTAAAACTATTTTAGATTTAGAGAAGAAGAATGAAATTGTAATAAAAGAAAATAACAATTTGGAAATGGAAAATACTCCAATGGTTAATACAACAGGTAAGATATTAAAATTGCTGCACAAATATATCAATGATTTTATGTTTAAGTGAGATATTATTATTGTTTCGCCATCTTTTTAGGTGTTGCAAGTGAGCTTGATTCTTCAAATAATGGTGATTTTTCACCATCTGATGGGTCTGATTATAAACCGTCAGAAACTTACAAACATAAGCGTTTATTTAAAACAAGATCTTCCAAACGTAGCAGTTCGTCAAACTCTTCTAATTCCAGCAGTAGCTCGTCTAGTTCATCCAGTTCATCTGTTAAGGATAACATTGATGTGGCTAACAACGAACCAGGACCTTCTTTGGATACGAGTGAAAATACTACTGAACAAGTAATTAATAAAAAGCAGACTAGAAAGCGACAAAAAAATCCACAGCAATGGAAACAAGTTGTTTCTAAACGTTTAAAAAATAGTGGCCAAAAATACACAACAAAAAGAGGAAAAATCGCACCAGCAAAATCTGTACGTCCTCCATGCAAAAGCTCGTGCCGACTATCGTGTTCTACGGAAGTTTCTTTTGAAACGAGAAGTGTTATTTTTAAAACCTACTGGGAATTAGGATCAAACCAAAGACAGAAAGACTTTCTTGCGTCATGTATTAAAATACAAAATCCTACAACCCGAAGAATTAAGATCGCAGCAAATAGCACCACATTTAAATTACCTAGAAAACCTAGCTCGACCTACCATTTTATAATAAATGGTAAAGAAATCAGGGTTTGTAAGATTTTTTTGTTGAACACTTTGTGTATCGGTGAAAAAACATTGCGGCTTGTAATCGATAAATTATCCGATCAAACATTGAATATAATGGGTCCTGTCGATAATCGTGGGAAACATAATAATCATAGTAAATTAAGTGATACAGTCTTTGAATCTGTCCGAGATCATATAAATTCCATTCCTAGAACAGAGAGCCACTACTTACGGGCAAACACAACAAGAGAATTTATAGATGGAAGTTTAACCATAGCGGAGCTTCATCGTGACTACAAACTAATTCAAGAAGCCGCTGGAAAAGAATTCGCAAACTATGATACCTACTATCGAATTTTCAATATTCTTTGATTTCAATCTTGGTTTGTCTAATCCCCGCAAAGATCAGTGCGATGAATGCGAGGGGTACAAAAACTCTACAGATAAAGGACCACTAAAAGACAAATACAATAAACACCTAGAAGAGAAGAGTTTAAGTAGATTAGAATTGAAACACGACATAGAACAATGTAAGAGTAATGGTTCTAATAAAATAGTTGCCATTTTCGATCTCCAAGCAGTTTTCCTTGTCCAATTGGCCAATCGTCAGCTTTCTTTTATAAATCAAAGTTGAATTGTTACAATTTCACGGTGAGAACTTATTTTCTTTTTCTTAATGATATAAATAAAATTAATCAGTTAATGTACTTATAAAATTAATATTTTGCTTTAGGTATCCAATATAAATGATGATACTACAGTTTGCTTCTTCTGGCACGAGGGTCTTGGGAAACGCGGCGCCAATGAAATTGGAACATGCGTTTACAAGTTTTTGGAGGAACTGTCTAGTAAACAACCAAATAAGGACATAATATTTTATTCCGATAATTGCTGTGGACAGCAAAAAAACAAGTTAGTTTTATAGAAATTTAATCAATAGGACTGCCATTTAAAATACACAAACATACTACACACATACCCTCACACATCCATCCTCAAAAACTTTCGCGTTTACATAATAATATTAGTAAGATATTTATTCGTCAATAATTATTTTTCTTGTTTCAGATTCGTTTTCGGAATGTATTATTTTGCTGTGAACACATTGCCTATAAAGTCGATCACACATAAATTTCTTATTAGGGGACATACCCAGAATAAAGCCGATGCCGTCCATTCTGTAATAGAAAAGAATGTTAAACGTGCAAAAAAAGCTGGACCAATATACACTCCGGCAGAATACATAAGCCTTATAAAAAATGCCAAGAAAAAGGGGGAATCATTTACTGTCAAAGAAATGAATTTCGATTCTTTCTTTGATATGAAGATGTTATCTGATGATGTTAATTTGAACGTAACCAAGGATGTTGATAGAAATTCGATTAAGATTTTGGAAATCAAAGCGATCGAATTTACTAAAGGTTCAGAGACATACCAATACAGGGACAGCTACAAGTCAGACAAGTGGACAGTAGCAAACATTCGAGTAGGCCGTATTGGTAATAGAAATATAAGAGTGAAAGATATCATATTAAAACAGCTATACAACGAAAAGTTGCCAATCCCTAACCGAAAGAAAGAAGATATTCTTCAATTGATATCCTCAAATATAGTTCCTAAGTTTTACGAACAATATTATAACAACCTCTTTTAAAAAATAAGAGAGAGTGTTGACTGATTTAGAAGTGTTAATTTATTTTTCTAAAAAATATTTTATTTTCATTTATATTTTTTAAGTGTCTTTCTAATAGTCCTAATAGTCGTTTAACAAAACAGAAACTGGTAAATTATGAGAGATTTTTTTTATGTTTATGTTACTTTAAGTTTTAGACTGATATCTTATTTTAGCCTATTTTTAAGTGTGATTCCAAAGAGTGTTAATAAGAAATAATGCCAATTTAAGTAAAACCTCTGTTACTAAAAGATTGATTGAAATTTTTACATTACTTTTATTTTGATACTGTTATCTTATTACAATTTTTAAAGCTATTCCAAAGATTTTTGCTAGGAAAAAAGTGAGTTTTGATCTCTATTTTTGTGATAAAGTACTGCGGATTTCGAAATGTTTAAGAAAACATGTATACAAAAAACACGTTATTTTCATTCCAAAATTATCTAAACTTAAAGCTTAAGATATGGTCATATTTACTTATTAATTTTCTTGTTGGTGGAACAAGGGCATAAATATTCACCTACTTTCGAAAAATAATTATAAAAAAAAAAACTAGCAGGTTTTAATATTTGTAAACGATACACCTAAAAGAATATAGTATATAGTTTATGTCATACAAAGCAGAACAACCTTAGAACATTATTAACATAGCTAGACCACATTAAGTACAAAAAATATCTTAAAATGACTCTCCTGTAAAATTGCAAAAACTGCAATTGTGCCCTTGTTCTACCAAAGGTGCGACATGTTCGCTGCAACTGTTGACATACCGGGAGCCGGTATGGGTAAGTGTGTTCTGTTATTCGCTCTAAAGAACGTCATTGTATATCACCCTATCCTTTCTAACACGTTACAAATGCAAAAAGAAGAAACAGGCCGACTAGTGACGCCAAAACTCGCGCAGCTTTAGTGAAAAAAATTGTGTCATGAGTCATTCAAAACTCCGCCATTGCTTAAGTGACTACTTATTTGTTGTGTAGGTGAAAACTTGTTTTTATCATAAAGTGATTCGCTGAATATTAAAAGAAAAGATGGGAGGGTAAGTAATTATTGATAACACTGGTCGACACGATTTTTGAGCCTGAGTTCTGTGCACCCTATTTGGATATATTACACCTAATTAATTATAGAATCAGTGATTTTAACTCAAAAAGTTTGCTTTTTTTGAAAAACCTGAATTTTCTTCTTCAGTTATGTATTAAAATAATAAAATATATTATTAATTTTCTTGTTTATATCGTTGCTTATATTCCTAAAATAAAATTAAAATGGAAAAAATACGTAATTTACATTTAAAAATTAATATTTTTTGTATCTAGGTGAGCATACCCTAAACACACAGCTTGCTGTGTGCTCCGATATAGATATGTGGCGCTCCTACTTATTTTCTAGTATTAAATAGGAACTTTAAAATTATTTCATAGGCTTGACGAAGTCTTCATTTTGTTGATGCAACTACCTTTTTAACTCTCATTTCAATAAATTCTCCGCAAATGTAGCAAAAACTTTTCTACTATATTTTGTTGAATAGGCAGGTGCCGCTAGTATTTTATTTCTCTTACTTTGGTATTAATAGAATAAAACATATGTATTTATTACATTTATATCATTATTGACATTCACTAAGAAGGAAATATTATAGAAATTAGGTTTAAAAATTGATATTTTTTGTATTTAGGTGGCACACTCCGAACATAGCTTGTAGCGTGCATCTTTAGTAAGATTAGAAGTATTATTTAGTAATTAAGATTTAGAAGATATGTGGGGCCCATTTTTTTTTTTTTTTTTGGCTTTTAATAGGAAGTTTTTTAGGAAGGCTTTTAATAGATATTTTGAAGGCTTCTACTACTATTTGTTGACGCGAGTAGCTTTTTTGCTCTTACTTCAATAAATTTTCCGAAAATATAGCAAAAACTTTTCACGTCCATTTTAGACATTTTTTCAGCTATTTTTACGCTTTAAAGTACACAAAACTCATAATTTCTCTAAAAATTGTATACGCACAGTGAGTGCCAGTGACGCACTTCCCCTTTCAACTCTAAAATCAACCCAAACCCCTTTTTATTAGTTACGGCGAGAGTTAGTCTCTAAGAATTTTGTAAAATCTTATATTTTTATTGGTCTTCGCCTAGACAGTAAAAGCAAACTTTCATTTTTTTAATTTGTGTTTCTGGTTAATTTTCAATGCAAACAATCGGATAATAGCCATTAAGTAACAGGCACAAGAAAAAAGTCATTTTTTGTCGACCTATGTTATATATACTAATTATATAATAGTTCTGTTAATTTTCACTAAAAATCGGTAACACTCAGCATGTTCAATGTCGAACGCATGATGACGATTTTATTGTCGTCATATTTCAACCAGAAATGGATAAAAAGGCAAGTTGATGTTAGATCTAAAACGTAAAACTAATTAGTTTTGATACATTTCATAGGTAGCATTATATTTCTTTCAAAAACATGAAAATATGTAATAAAATATGGGAGTATGTAGTATCATACCGGGAGCCGGTAACGTCAAAAGCATACGTATGACAGCCATGTTTTTGTGTTTCTGGGATGCTACCTAAGTATGGATATGCCTCAGGAATATTTTTGTATGCATTAAAATTTTAATTTATTTTTTATTTTTGCACGTTTTTCGTTATCGGTTTTTCTTTTGGTTTTTGTATTGAGCTAATTTTGTTTTAATTTAAGAAAATAACATGTTTGCACTTTTTGAAGTGAAAACTTCTTTAGCGGCGTTGAGCACTTTTGTGGGATGGGTAAAAACTGTGAAACTCGCGTCAGATTTTCGTGTTGATCGAAAAACCATAGGAAACGCGTAAGACGGTTGGAGAGTAGTGTTTTGTGTCGAACTCGAACTCGAACGAAATGTACTGTCGGGGAAATGAGTTGTTTAGCAGAAATGTACAGTCGGGGAAAATTGTGCTAAGCAGAAATGTACAGTCGGGGAAAATTGTGCTAAGCAGATATGTACAGTCGGGGAAATGAGTTGTTTAGCAGAAATATAGAGTCGGGGAAAATTGTGCTAAGCAGAAATGTACAGTCGGGGAAATGAGTTCTTTAGCAGACGCGCTGATTAAGGCAGCGTTTCCACCTGCAAGACAACTGTCGCGAGAAGTGTCTGACAGTCTGTCTGACAGCAGCTTTTTTTTTCGATTGTCGATATTTTTTAATCGATTGTAAGGGTTTCGATTAATTAATTAAAACGATCTTATTTTTTTTATCGATTTTCATAAAAAATGGGTTCTGGTATTGGTGCTGGTACTGCATGTCTTGGTGCTGGTACTGCTGGTCTTGGTGCTCATAGGCCTTCAGTTTCTGACTCGTAATTGCGTCTTATTTTTACTAACAAAATGCTTATAAATATTATTATTATTAATAATGAATAAAGTATTTTAAACAATTAATTTATATTTTAGTGTAACTAGTGGAGCGTTGCAGAGCTTTGACGAGGTCCATGCTATGGAAAGACCACTCCACGAAAGCAGGAGGAGGGAGCTGCCGCCAGTGAGGACAGTACCTGAAGGGTAAATTAATGTTAAATTATTATTCTATAACAATTGTTTCATTATGCTGGTATATGGTAATAAAATTAACACTTTTTTGTAGATCCCAATCCTTATGGTCGTCCTTACAAGAAATGGACGGCTCCCCCTCCACGAGTAAAGAGCCTCTGATGTACTCGGCTTTACCATCTCCGGCTCTGTAATTATACTGTTATTTTTAAATTTTTCAAATGCAATTAGTTATCAACCGTAACAATTAACATCGAATACTTATATTTGCAGGTATGTTGAATGTGGTGGGAGCGGGCAGTCAACTCCCCGAATTACCGCTGTAAAGAGACCCGCGTAAGTTTTCATTTATTTTGTTACTAAAGTTTTATTTTATGGGAAAAAAATATTTACAATAACACTGCTCTTTTTGTTGTTACAGAAATAATGACTCTACTGGAAAGGGCGAGGAGGTTCCGGCTTCGAGGCGGTGCTTGTAAGAACAAAAATGAGCAAAATGATATTTTTAGTTATTGCGATACCGGTACTGATTTTCTTATTTTTTAAGGATTCCACCAGTCAGGGCTTCATCTTCATCATCAGCCGTCAGGGCTCGTCCTTTGAGGGACGAGGACATTGCCCAAATCCTGAATAATTATGGTAGGTAAATATTTAAAAATTATGGGCATCATCTGTTTACATAGGTAAAACAGACTACAGTATATTATTATTTACACAGGCAGTGTAAATAATGATAGATGATAGATGCTGACAGCGATGATGAAGATGAAGATTTAGTTCAGCCAGTGCAGATGCCTAGGAGGGCTGAAAGACTTTTTATGTCTGAGGAAGAGACTGAGGTGCCACCGATAAACGCAGTCATAGGTTTTGAGATGCCACCTCAACTTTCCTCCGGCCTGCAGCCCCAACCTAGCGCCCAGCCCGAGCCCGAACCCAACGCCGAGCCCTAACCCAGCGCCGACCTCGAAGCCACCGCCGAACCATACAATAAATTGGATTTTAGGTGGAGAGGGTTTCCAGAATCTCAAAAAGGGAACTTTTGCAACATTTATTTTATTTAAATTAATGTACTTACATTTATCTACTTTAAAACAATTAAGAAAGTAATTGAACAAAAGGTGTAAGTATAATAAAGACTGAAGTGCTTGTAAATAAAATGTTTTTCTTTGTGTTTTCAGTAACACATTCCGGTAAGGAAAGGAGAATGAGGATTTTTACAGAAAATTCTGTATATGCAAAGTATATCCACCTGGAAGAGGACATGTAACAAAAGAAGTGCATTGTAGGAGACAGTTTGCGGGCATAAAGGAGAACTTGATGAATGAAATATCTGATATTTTGGGAATGTGTGTTGTGGAAGTGTTACTGCACAGCCGCAATACCACTTATATTTTATAATAATATTATGGCAGGCGGTTAAGGGTTAATAATCATTACAATATTGGTGGTTTATTCACTACCTACGGGCTAGGGCACAGGGCCGGGCGCGCGGGACTCGGCGCGGGCGGCGCGGGGGGGCCGGCTCGGCCCGGCGATAGAGGTCAGAGGCCCGGCGCGATACTATCGCGCATTTTCTGCACGCTGCAATTTTGACTATTTTAAAAACTGGCGATTAAAAGAAAATTTCTTACACCAATATCTAATGCCCTATAATAACCCCACGAAGTTATCGGAAGCGGTCTTTTGACACCATGTATACATATCGATACCTTAATTGGCAAACCAGCCAACTACACTTTATATCAAAATTATTTTTATGTGTGATTCGTATCGTAACGGTCAATAAGCGTTATTTGCAAAAGAGGCAAGTCCAATATTATTTGAATATTCTGCATAAATCGCTGTAAGAAAAACAGCCAACTCCACGCGACCTGGAACGTTACGATTTTGACAGCTAACTCCACAAATGCGGCCATTTTGTACGGCGCCTCAGCCGTGTACGCTTGCGCTCCGTAATTTTATTAAGGATTTCTGTTATTAATCGATAAAAAGTAATACGGTGTTGAAAAATAGAACAACTTGAATACAAGGTATGTTTATTATTTTAGTTTTTATCCAAACATCAATTAATAATACAGTAATTTTAACTTTTATTATCTACATGGATTTAGCCGATTTGCTTTTTACTTTTTCATTGCAGTGTTGGGATTTAGCCGTGTTACTATTTTGTTTGTCGGTACTTTGATTATTAATTTATTACATAAAAATGAACAGTTAGCATCATGAGTATGTCACAAAAATAATAATGCTAATAAATAGCATTATAATTTTTGTGACATATTCATGATGTTATAAAAACATGAATGGAAATTTAATATAAATTGTGAAATATGTTGTGAGCTTTTAATTTTTCATAATTTGCGCTTATTTATGCACAATCTTTAGTGGTTACACTGTATGACTTACTATATACTTTAATGAACTAGTGCATTGAGTTGCTTAGTGCTTACCGTTAATGTGCTTTATTTGTTTTCTCATACAGATGACAAGGTCACGTGCTAAAAAATATTGCGAATAAGTGTTCAAAACCAACAGCATGAGCTTGATGAACCCACTAACCCAGACTCTGCTTTGTTTATTAATAACCAATTTCCAAAGCCTTACGATGACTTGGTTGGGCACGATAGCATAGCTTCTAATTCTGTTGCATTTTTTGATAATAGCTACATAGATTGTCTTGAAAATAATCAACCTGGTGTGGATGACATTAGTCCTGAATTATTTAACAATAAAATAATATTAGATGATCAAATATCTTACAATAATAATAATATGGTAATAGTTGACAATGTTATCATTGAAAACTTAATTGAGCTCGAAACTGAAAATCATAGTCCAAGTTTACTGTCTTCTAGCCCTACTATACCACTGAATAATGCAGCTGACTGTAATACTTTTGAACCAAGTAATGAGGGCCTATTTAGCAGTAATGATCAATTATTGAATGATGTTTTGGTCATTTCTGTTCCACATGAACAACCAATACTTCATGAAGCTATACCTGCAGTCTCATCTACTTCAACTGAATTGATGAAATAGTCGATTATAGTGATTCTGATTCGGAAACTGAGGAACCATTAGTGAAAAGAAAGAAACGTTGTCAAGTAAAGAAAGATGAATGGGTTAGTGAGATTAACAAAAAGAATAGAGAGAAGGGTAAAGAGTATTGCAGTAAAAAGAAAGTTGATAGAAAATGGGAAAGGAATATAAGGAAACCAAAAAGAGTAATGAAGCCCCGGTGTACTTGTAAAGAAAAGAATAAGAGTGTCATTAGGTGCCATAGTATCTCTGAAGATGACAGAAAATTATTGTTTGATAAGTTTTGAGACATGACTTGGAAAGAAAAACGAGTTTATGTTGATAGCCTAGTAAAAGTTATACATACAAATAGACCAAGAGGTAGAACAGACCCTAAGAAATCAAAAAGAGCTAACAGCTTTATTTACTACCTAAAAAAGGGAGAAGATATGATTAGAGTTTGTAAAACGTTATTTTTAAATACTTTTTGTATTGGAAAATCATGTGTTTGGAGTTGGAAGTCTGAAGTTACAGGCAAAAATACTGATGAACGCATAAAAGAATCTACTACCAGAAAGACATTGGAACAAGAAAATAAAACTTTGCACGACTTTTTACAAGACTTACCGAAAATGCCTTCACATTACTGTAGGAAAAGAACAACACAGACGTACTTACAATCAGACATTTCTAATAAGCGTCAACTGTATGAAATGTATATAGATTATTGTAAATCAAAGTTCGAAAAACCTTTTTCAATTGCTACTTTTACAAACACTCTCACCATCCAAAAAATTTCTCTATTTAAACCGAAGAAAGATTTGTGTGAAATCTGTAATCGATTTAAGATGGGTCATATTACTAAAGAGACTTATGAAGAACACATAAATAAAAAGAATGAAGCACGATTGGAGAAAGATAGTGATAAAGAAAAAGAAGAATTTGTCTTTACTGCAGATCTTCAAGCAGTTCTTTTAGCGCCACGTTCTAATGGATCTTCAAATTACTATAAGACTAAGCTTTCTGTACATAACTGGTGTATATATGATATGAAAACTAATGATGGTCATTGTTTTATATGGAATGAGGCGGAAGGTGGGCTGAATTCTGATGAGTTTGCAACAATACTAACGAAATTTTTTATTTGAAATAGTCATTCCAAAAATGAGAGACGATAACAGACACATAATCTTGTACACAGATGGGTGTACATACCAAAACCGCAACGTAATCTTAAGCAATGCTCTTCTCAACACAGCCATGCTATATAATGTAACAATTGAGCAAAAATATTTAGAAGTAGGCCATACACAGATGGAGGTAGACAGCATGCATGCTATGATCGAAAAAAAAACTAAAAAATCAAGTAATCCATGTCCCAGCAGAGTACATCACTATATGTAAAAAAGCGAAGAAAAGTAAACCTTACACGGTTGAATACTTAACCTGCCCTTATTTCAAGAATTTCAAAAATATAAATTTCTACAATTCTATTAGACCAGGAAAGTTGAAGGGAGATCCCAAGGTATAAAATTGTAAACAGTTAATAATTATAATATTATATAGATTATAGTCTGTCAAAAAAGTGAAGAAATTAAAAAGTGGCAACATCGTAGTATCGTCCCTTTTTTCTTAGATTGATTTGAAAGGGATGACACTACGATGTTGCCACTTTTTAATTTCTTCACTTTCTTGAAAGACTATAATTGTAGTTATATAAATTGAATTTGTAACTATTACCTACATAAAATTTTGTGCTTCTTGCAGGTTACCGATATACGAGCCCTCAAGTATGCACCCTCGGGGGAGATTTTTTATAAACTTAGATGTACCACAGAATATACATTGCTCAACCAGCGTAAAAATGCTAGAATAAATAAAACTCCATTTGAAAATATACCCGAACTTTACACCGAACGCAGGAAAATAACTAAAAAGAAATACTCCGATTTACAACAACTAAAGAACTCAATGCCCAGAGACTACCAAACTTACTATGACAACCTTCCTCATGAAGATTGAATAAAGTTATGGTTTTTAGTATTTTTAATTTTTTATGTTTCTCTTTCTAAATAAAACATTAAAAAATAAACCAATCATTAAATTTAAAATAATTATTCCTTTGAGAAACCCCGCTAACTCCCAGATTATATATTTTAACAGGAAATATGAATCAGATAACTCCAAAAATAGCTGTATAATTGTAATGAAAATCGATAAGGCCTTGTATATTATCAAATATAATAGCTTACGATATTGTACACCAACGGGATTTTAGATTTTTTCATAAATAGTCTACAAAAAATAATATAAAGTTTTAAGTATCTCCTGAAAAATTTACTCAAATGGAGTAACCTGGTTTGCCAATTAAGGTATCGATATATAAAAATCTTATTCAATATGAAAAAAGATACAATTTCTGCGTACATATAAACTGAGTCAAGACCACCTAGTATTTACGTGATACGAATGCGGGTGGATTCAACGACAATTCAAATGCTGAACAATTCAAAGCTACCGAAAACTTTTTACGCATTTTGAAATAAGATGCCTTACAACTGGAAATTGTGTTCCTTTAGAGCAAATACTGAATTTTACGTCGGCCACACAAATTATAAATACATACAACCACTCCTGCATACAGGCATGAAGAAGACAGTTTTGAGATTTGTCTGTTCTTTAAATTTCCTAAACGAAATCACTAAAGAACAAGAAGAGTACTCAGGCACGGTTTTAGAACAAGCAACATAAAAATAGATTAAAGTTTAAACCGTTCACAAAATACTCAGTTGTCTTTATATGAGATTTTATTGGAGTAATGTTATTTCAAAGTTAATACCAAGTTAGTAATATGTAACTACTAAAACAAGCATTCATTTTTGATTTTATAAAATGCATAGTCGGGTTTATAAGTAATTATTCAGCAATAAATGCTTATTTCCTTAATTTACACTATTTAATATTTTCAGAAAAACTATTATTTTTGAAGTTTTCAATGCAGACATGGATCAAGTTGTTTGTTTGGATGAATTGCCAACAGGTTCTCAAAACTGAATTAATCGAAACGAGAACTACAGATTAGTTAGCGCAGTAAATATGATTGATCCAGGCACTCACAGAAGATCGTGCGAAAATGAAGATTCAAATCCTGATATTGGGCATTTTACTGCACTTTGTTTAAGAGGAACCCAGTGGTGGAAGTATAATGATGTATTGGAAAAACCAAAAATGAAAAAAGGCTCAATTACCAATAAATATACAGATTTTTGTGTACTTACATAAAGATAGAATAAGATGATAATAGAGAGAGCGTCTGCGCTTCATAGCTCTGAATCTGAGTAAGTGCCTACTACACCACCGATAGCTACGTACACCTCCAAGACGCTATTGCAAACGACGGCAATGTCAACCCCAATGACATGGGACATATTTATTATGGTGATCCTCCCGTCGTAGTTTGTAGCTCCCGCTATCTACATGAGTATACTCAAGGCGCATTTTCTATGTCCGTAATTATGGGCGGCCAAACCTATTCATTACAATGACAGCCTAGCCTTAATTAAAAGAGGAGTTGATGGCCGGTGAGAAACCAACGGACCGACACGACATCGTCGCTCGAGTCTTTCGTATAAAGGTACAAAAATTGGTGGCTCACCTCACTAAGGGTCAGGTGTCTAGTAGCAAAAACGGGGACTACCGCATGTTCATTAGTCTGGCTAAAATAGAAGTTTTGCCAAAATCCAGCCAAATTGACGAAGTAGTTTCGGCAGAGTTGCCTGACCTCAATAACGACAAAAAGTTATTTGACACCGTCACTAAAAGCATGATCCACGGACCATGTGGAGTACTGAGACGCACGGCGCCAGCTTGTATGAAAGACGGAAAATGCACAAGAAAATATCCACGCGCGCTCTCAAAAGACAAGACAACGTTGACCTGTTGTATAGACGTATGGCGCTTTAGGAAGTGGGAGGGGGGGAGGCACCGCGGAAAACGTATCCGTGGACAATATTTGGGTGGTCCCATATTCAGCGCTACTCGTTCCAGGCCTTAAAATATATTGTTAGTACATAAATAAAGGCGACCAGGCAATTTTTAGCGTGAGACAGGAAAGTAATGACTAATGATACGATCGACCCAAACGATGAAGTGCAGATATTTCGGGCAGCCCGATATGTAAGTAGTAACGAAGCGGCATGGAGAATACTAGGTTTGCTTTTACATGAAAGGCAACAGTGACCCATCTTGCTGTGCACCTGCCAAACGATGCGAGCGATGATCGCGACCGCGGCGGCTGCGGGTGAAACCCGCTCCGTGACTTCTTAGCCTTAGTAGAAGGAGAACGCTTGAGATATATTGCGATTTGCGACTTACCGGCTATCGCAAGACCATATCAAAATGTTTTGCGGTGCTATCAGACGACACGGAGGTTACAATAATAACCCAAATGCGGTAATGACGTGTTCATCCGCAATTCAGAAAATTAATTCTTCGATTATAAGAACAAACGACGAGGATTTGCACTCAATGGAAGGACAAAATCGAAGGGGGGACGAAACTAATGACAAAATCTACGAAAATGTTGAGGCGCCTTTTACTATATTAAATCGTGAAAGAGTTAAAAAGACCACAGACCAGATCATTGGTTATATTTCAGCTTGGGTATGGGTATCCAAAAAACTTGTTAAAGCACTTAACTGTGATGTATGTACGAACAGCCTGCTTTCTGATACAAAGCAGTGGTTTCACAAATTAATTATCCTGAAAAATATGAGCGGACTTAGTTTTCCAAGTGAGGATGTTTTTAAAATTTGCTTGAAGTCAGAAGCAATTATCACAAACAAAATAATATCTGCAAACACAATATATCTCACTCACTATTAGGGCTCCCTTTTTATTGCTTAAATTTAACTCACTTTTGGTAAATTAACTGAAATCTTATTGTTTATTAAATTATCTTTTTTTATAATACCATTTTTACCATATACCTAACCATTTTCAACACCAAAATTAATTTTATCTCACTCCAAAAGTCTGAGTTGGAGTATGAGGTACTAATTCGCAATGAAACACCAGCTGCTACTGTTGCTGAACTTAGAAAACAAATTGCAGAACAGGTCGGAGGACATTTTAGAATCAACACTTTCCGTACGGGGCGACCTGTTAGGAGTTGAGGAAACATTAGCTAAGGTCAAACAACAGCTTGACTCTCACCCAGCTCCTATTGCGTTGCTCCGGGCAGAGAATTATTTAATTCCCTTAGAGTTCAGAATAAACAGAATTTTTATTTCAAATATTGATCCTTTTCTTGATATGTATGATAGTTGCATAGAAACTTTTCAATATTATTTAAGTTTACTACACCAGCTTAAAGATTCTAGTAGTGGCACTGTTTTGCCAGTTTCTGTCCCTTCTCCCACTGTACCTCCACTGAACATCACAGTCCAGTGTGAGAAAAAGAATTTATTTTCAGATTTTAAACTGAAGTTTGAAGGCAAGTCTTGAACACTCATTCGTGCTAACATTTCAGTAAAGTCTTCATTATAGTCAACGGTCAAGATGTTTTATCGACTATGCAGTTGAATAATGAGGATTTGGTACACTTGTGTGAGGTTGCGTTCTTATACGTCTTCCGGAAAAGGTTTGACATTAGCACTGCAATAAGCATGATCACTGAAACTATCAAGAAGGAGCAGTTTCCTACCTCCAGCTTGTTCACGCGAGTAATAACTAGGATATTCAAGGGCCGCCCGCCTGCCACTAAAACTGCGGAGCAATAAAGAGTTTAGAATGCGCAAGCCCACGCTATTGGATAGAGTGGCTGCGGCGCTGCTGTCCCGGAATTGTTCCCGATGAAACTTAACAAGGCCATCGAGGCAGTGGACTACGCGGTGGAGATAGAGCGCGTGTGCCTAACGTATACTGATGGTCGGTCGGGGGGGGAATTCTGCTGCCACCGATATATTCGATTCGATGTAAACAGAAATAAAAGATGTGCTCAATACATTTGGGGACGATGATGAAACTTTGATTATCTTAACTCTAAAATATAATATGTTAGCTAGCCTTTATAAAAGATTCCCTACTGCGAAAACTGTTGTCACTGCGGCACTGTTAGACTGTCGCTTTGGGAGGCTTAAATATTAACTTATATTAATGCTTGAATGAAACTTATCTTGATGCTCACAAGAAGACACCTGCGTCCATTTTTTCAGAATGTGTCAATGAAATAAAAGGATATTAGTAATCGTAAATGGAAGGAAGTTCAAAAAATATGCTAGTGCGGAGCTAAGCCGCGGAGTTTTTGGCCACCTTCACGAAAGCTGAAGGTAAAAGAAGGTGGCAAGAAATTAGTAACGAATCTACTGACTGTCAAACAATCCAACGCGTTTACGTAAGAAACCCGCATTTTGAAAAATCTCACGTGAGATTGAGGGGTGGAGAGGGGGTTGAATAAAATCTTACGAAATCTCACTAGGGAGGGTCAGAAAATTAAAAAAAAACACCAGACGTAATTTGTGGAATTAGGGTTACGAAATATATTAACAAAATTGCGATATCCTTTCAGATTCTTTGAATAATTCCTGTTCGGTATATGTCTGCCAAATTGTTGGTTATATTGCGGGATTTGTGGTCCGACATCTAAGTATTAAAAACAATTAAATGTGACATATGCAGAGATTCTTCACTAGCACGTAACAAGTTATGGTTTCACAAACTAATAGATTTAAAGGATTTTGGTGGTCTCTGCTACGCTAGTGAAGATGTTTACACTATATGTAGTAAAACAGAGGAGATTATAAGACGTGAACAGCGCATCAACAGTAAAAAAAAAAACACAACGAAATCCTATTTGCGTTCCTTGGTTTTAAAACGTGCTCTGTATTTAAATATATTTTCTAGCATTGATACACATTCGCTTCAACAACCTGCTTTATTTAATCACAAAATTAGTCTTATAAAAGCTATAATAGAAAAGTTCATAGACGTTCGTTTACATTACATCGCAAAAAAAAACAACAGAAAACAACAACTTTAAAATAAACTAAATTTATTCCAAGGAAATTGATGTGTTTCCTAGTGTTAAACCAAAATAATTATGAACATGACTGAAAAAATAATTATAGATTAAGTGTAATTGTAATATTTGAAAAAATAAACAGTTTATCTAATAAATATTTGTTTCGTTCATTTATACACATATCCTACCCAAAACATATATTTATTTAACATAAAACTCTTAGATGAAAGTTGTGAAAACTTCAAAAATATGTATTGTGTTTAGAACACAATTTAATTAACTCTTACAACCTAATTATTTCATTGAATTAAAAAAAATGTACGTCTCCACTCCGTGCCTTGTCCTCCCGGCGAAGTATATTGCTTTTTGTAGACTCCTTTGTGAAATCAACTTAAACTTATGTGAATAGGGTTCAATATGTAAAAAACTGTTTATAGTTTGACTGTAAGTACCTATTATAGTACAGACGAGTGTATGGCGAATTTTGAGTCTTACTTTTGTTCACAACTGTGCATCTTGTGTTTTTGTATATCAATGGTTGGCGCAGAATAAAGTTGAATACAGGTAGAAACTAACTAGACCTCAGATTTTAGAAATTATTAGGAGAAACAAGCCTGAACCTGTTTATTGATATACAATAAATTTTAAAAGACAATGGACACAAATGTTTATTTTTACCGCCTTATCACTGCGACCTCAATGTAATTGAACTCATAGGGAGCACAATGAAAAGAAAAGTTGCTGATGTCAATATTCAGCACAAAATGCTGAAATTCCCCACCTCGTTAAAGAAGCTTTTGACGATATTACAGTTCACAACAGTTGGACACAACATTGTAAACATGTTCGCAAGTTGAGGCAGAGCACCTTAAACATAATCTGTAAACTTACCACTTCTATAATAAAACTTTTATTATAGAAGTGGCAAGTGACAGTGAAACCGGAAGTGACAACGACGATGATAGTAGTACGGAAATAAGCGGAGTAAGGCGTCACAACCACAATGAAGATGAGTTGGCAGATTCATTTAAATACCATAATTACTGTGAACCTGACACTCCTAGTCTACCATCGTCACCATCAATTTTAGACCGGTCCAACGAAATTGGATCTCATTACTCCCCAGAAACAAATCGACCAGAATGCTGTTGACATGTTTGCTTAAGAAATAGCATCAGGCTTACCATTTAACAGTAATTGAAATGAAAACACGCCTTCCGCTGCTTTAAGCAAAGATATTAGAAAATATATCTCTGAGCCGAGCACTTCATGACGTATTAGAATATTTGAGCCCTATACCACAAAAGAAAATAAAAATACAGAGACGTGTTAAAAACTGCACTCTATTGTTCTCACATCAACACCATTAAAAAATCAGTTCGAGGAAAAAGAACGAAAACGACAAATGAAGATAGCAAAAGAAAAGAAAGTTAAAGAGAAACAAATTAAAGAAAAGTCTGTCAAGAGAAAAGTTTTGAACAGTAGCGAAAGTAGTGAGGACGGGTGTAATTGACACGGATAAACGAGGTAAGCATCCACCTCATAATAAAAAGTCAGAAGAAACACTTCAGTTTATACGCGAACATATCAATCATTTCCCAGGAAACCAGCACATTACGTCAGAAAAGATACAAAAAAAAAATAATACTTAGATTTGAATGGAGCAAAGGCGTACGGACTTTATAAAATGAAGTGTGAAGAGATGCAAAGAGAACCTGTTGATAAAGCTTATTATCGCAAGATCTTTAATTAAGACTTAAATATTGGTTTTCATAAACCTCGAAAAGATGTATGATAAATGAGTCATATAGATGCAAAGGCAGCATCATCCAATTTTTTCATGATAGCAACTTTGAATGCAGTCTGTCAGTGTAAAATCAGCTTAATTTGTTGACTTATTTAGTTTCTAGCAAAAGAAGCAATATCTCGTATAAAATGCCATTAAAATCTTAGATTTGTAGCAAAAACAGCATTATCCACTTGAGTAATGCCAAAGACAGCAACATCCGATTCGGCCAATCAGGTGTCAGTATTTGGCCACCACTTTGTTTAATATGGCGATTACAGTTTTGTTGTTCTTTAGTGTGATATTTATTTTTGTAGAATTAAACAATTAGGTATATTTTTCCCAATCAAAAGTGGAAGAACAACAAGAAGGAGTGTTTTCCTGCCCCAGGTGACAAAAAGTCTAGTAGAAAAAAGCAATCTGACCCCGATAAATGGAAGAGAAATGTGACTAAAAAACTGCGGTAAGTTTTAGTGTGATCTAACGTTTCTGATCCTTTAAATATTTTTTAAATGACACAAAAAGGAAGAGTTTCTTTTTTTACCCCGACTGCCCAAAACAAAGTAGTGGTAGGTCATGTGTTTAACAGCCTATGTATGTATGTTTGTACGTGTGTATGTATGTATGTATGTATATTGTATATATACATTCCTTTGTGGCACTATAATATAGTATATAGCCCAAACGCGTGGGCCGATTTCGACAATCGCGTCGCGCAAATCGGTTCGCGATGCGGATGCAGGAAAGCGAGCTTGTATTGCTCTCTAGCTTGTGGCCAATGTAATGGGCAATCTTGTCTCAATGCCGTGATGTATGCCATACCAGAGCGACATTAACGAAGATGGAATTGATTGACCCCGAAATCATGGAAGAACTTGAGACAAAATAATAATTATGTCGTTGAAGATGATAATGAAGACCAGCTTAAAATTTACTAGCAGCCGGAAGACGACGATAAAGAGGAAGAAGATTATTAAAATTATAAATTGTAGTTTCTGTGCCCTTTATTCCTTTATTCCATTTTTTACTTTTAATAAAAATATATGTATCGAATGATATTTTTAAATTAAAAGATTAAATTCATAATTTATTTGTTTTTCTTTTAAATCATATTATAAGAAGTTATTAATATTATTTAGATTAAAATTCAAATATAATTTCTATATTAACAATTCTGCAATTACATGGGCAGGTTAGTGTTTTTAAATAAATTAATATTGAATAAAAAGTATATATTTAAGTAAAGTGATGAATCAATTCTGATTCATCGTTTATTTTAAGTCTGTATAATGAAATTGCAATGATTGTAAATATTTGTAAATCAAATTGTTGTAAAAATAGTTGTAAACAACACTGATAACTGAGCTCGACGGGACAGTGCAGTACGGGTGTGATGTCCGATGAATCAAGTCTGATTCATCGGATATTGCATTCAATTTATTTACAAGGCGATAGAAACGTTTATTTTAAGTCTGTATAATGAAATGGCAATGATTGTAAATATTTGATTTACAACACTGACAGTGAGCTCCACTGGACAGTGGGCACGGGTGTGATGTCCGATGAATCAATTCTGATTCATCGGATATTGCATTCAATTTATTTACAAGGCGATAGAACAGTGACACGGGTGTGATGTCCGATGAATCAATTCTGATTCATCGGATATTGCATTCAATTTATTTATGACAACTGAGCTTCACGGGACAGTGGACACGGGTGTGATGTGAGATGTCTAATGATTCAATTCTGATTCATCGTTTATTTTAAGTCCGTAAAATGAAATTGCAATGACTGTAAATATTTGATTTACAACACTGACAACTGAGCTCCACCGGACAGTGGACACGGGTGTGATGTCCGATGAATCGATTCTGATTCATCGGATATTGCATTCAATTTATTTACAAGGCGATAGAAACGTTTATTTTAAGTCTGTATAATGAAATTGCAATGATGGTAAATATTTGATTTACAACACTGACAACTGAGCTCCACGGGACAGTGGACACGGGTGTGATGTCCGATGAATCGATTCTGATTCATCGGATATTGCATTCAATTTATTTACAAGGCGATAGAAACGTTTATTTTAAGTCTGTATAATGAAATTGCAATGATTGTAAATATTTGATTTACAACACTGACAACTGAGCTCCACCGGACAGTGGACACGGGTGTTGATCATGAATCAATTTTGATTCATCTGATATTGCATTCAATTTATCAAGGCGATAGAACAGTGGACACGGGTGAGATGTCCGATGAATCAATTCTGATTCATCGGATATTGCATTCAATTTATTTATGACAACTGAGCTCCATGGGACAGTGGACACGGGTGTGATGTCTTATCAATTCTGATTCATCGGATATTGCATTCAATTTATTTACAAGGCGATAGAAACGTTTATTTAAAGTCTGTATAATGAAATTGCAATGACTGTAAATATCTGATTTACAACACTGACAACTGAGCTCCACCGGACAGTGGACACGGGTGTGATGTCCGATGAATCAATTCTGATTCATTTGATATTGCATTCAATTTATCAAGGCGATAGAACAGTGGACACGGGTGTGATGTCCGATGAATCAATTCTGATTCAATTTATTTATGACAACTGAGCTCCATGGGACAGTGGACACGGGTGTGATGTCTTATCAATTCTGATTCATCGGATATTGCATTCAATTTATTTACAAGGCGATAGAAACGTTTATTTTAAGTCTGTATAATGAAATTGCAATGATGGTAAATATTTGATTTACAACACTGACAACTGAGCTCCACGGGACAGTGGACACGGGTGTGATGTCCGATGAATCGATTCTGATTCATCGGATATTGCATTCAATTTATTTACAAGGCGATAGAAACGTTTATTTTAAGTCTGTATAATGAAATTGCAATGATTGTAAATATTTGATTTACAACACTGACAACTGAGCTCCACCGGACAGTGGACACGGGTGTTGATCATGAATCAATTTTGATTCATCTGATATTGCATTCAATTTATCAAGGCGATAGAACAGTGGACACGGGTGAGATGTCCGATGAATCAATTCTGATTCATCGGATATTGCATTCAATTTATTTATGACAACTGAGCTCCATGGGACAGTGGACACGGGTGTGATGTCTTATCAATTCTGATTCATCGGATATTGCATTCAATTTATTTACAAGGCGATAGAAACGTTTATTTAAAGTCTGTATAATGAAATTGCAATGACTGTAAATATCTGATTTACAACACTGACAACTGAGCTCCACCGGACAGTGGACACGGGTGTGATGTCCGATGAATCAATTCTGATTCATTTGATATTGCATTCAATTTATCAAGGCGATAGAACAGTGGACACGGGTGTGATGTCCGATGAATCAATTCTGATTCAATTTATTTATGACAACTGAGCTCCATGGGACAGTGGACACGGGTGTGATGTCTTATCAATTCTGATTCATCGGATATTGCATTCAATTTATTTACAAGGCGATAGAAACGTTTATTTTAAGTCTGTATAATGAAATTGCAATGACTGTAAATATCTGATTTACAACACTGACAACTGAGCTCCACCGGACAGTGGACACGGATGTGATGTCCGATGAATCAATTCTGATTCATCGGATATTGCATTCAATTTATTTACAAGGCGATAGAAACGTTTATTTTAAGTCTGTATAATGACATTGCAATGACTGTAAATATTTGATTTACAACACTGACAACTGAGCTTCACGGGACAGTGGACACGAGTGTGATGTCCGATGATTCAATTCTGATTCATCGTTTATTTTAAGTCCGTATAATGAAATTGCAATGACTGTTAATATTGCATTCAATTTATTTACAATGCGATAGATAGCCTTATCTACTCTACACGCAGTACATGTTTATAATATGTAATGGACATAGATGCAACCTAATAAGTACACACTTTCTATTGTGTGACAAAAGAACCAAAACACAATAACTTAACTGAAAATTTTATTTTATTTTATCATACACTACCTGGCTGATTGGCACGCACACGCGTACCAGCGGCCGCCGTCCCGCCACGTAGAACCGTAGCACAAGTAAGGAATGAAATTTGCGTTCCTAACTGGCGCTATCGTAAGTACAGCCGTTGCGGCAATATCTTCCGACTAGTCGCGATTTCGGTATAGATATATTCGGTATAGAGTAGGTATCGTGTTAATAGAAAATAAAGATGTAAGTAAGAATAATGATCAGTTAAGAAAAGCAGCATGGCAAGATATTCTCCAAAGCTAAAGTCAGTGAGTTATTATTACTTTACGATGCATACTGTCATGTATATGATAAATCAGTGGAGGAATACTAAAACAATATCAAGAAGAGAGACTTTGAATATCGGCGCAATCGTAATGCGACTGGCGGTGACCCTCGACCACCAAGCCCACTTGCACCTCCAGAAGACATAGAAATAATACAATTGCTGCCAAACGAATTTGAGGTTGAAGAGAACATAATATTAGATAGTGACAGCTTGAATAATAAAAAATACCATGTGAGTAAATACATCATACATATTTTCAACTAGTACGTAGTTTCTCTTCAGAGCTCTAACTACTATATTCAAGATTTATATTAATAACTTCTTATATTTGCATTTTAGGAAAGGAAGCCCATCATAGATGAAAGGAAATCTATTTCACCAAAATTAATGTAGACTCAAAAAGGACTTGTTCCTTTTTGAGTCTACATTAATTTAATTTTTTTACAGAATTACTTGTAATTCTGTAAAAAAATCTTGAATATCACCATAAAAATACACTTCAAATTCGAACATCTCGTAATTTTTAAAAGACAATGATATGATTTTTTTTTACAAAAAAGGATAGTTTTTTTAAAGTTCTAAGAAAATTACCGAATAGTTTTTTAATTAATGATTCGGTCATTAAAAAAATAAAATAAAATGTATAATTTTCTCCTATTTCGCCCTATCAAAGACGCGGCGAGCGTCGTAACCGCCGCTGTACGAGGCGCGCTGATATGAATGTTATTTTAATGTCCTTGACGTCGATATACGCACCAGCTGACAGACATCGACCTGCTAATTTTAGGGACAGCCTTGCCTTAACTGAAAGAACAGTGGCCAAAATGGACTACTTACAAAAAAAAATGAAAAAACTGCGACAAGTGGTTTTAGCAGTCCTCTTGTGATGTCCATCTGACACTGCCTAAGGAATTCTGCAGCGACCGAAACAGGTGGAAATCTGAAGGTGCAAGGTCGACTATACAGCGGAAGCATTAACACCTCCCAGCCAAACTCCCGTAATTTTAGTTATCATGGTGAAAAACTACACCGCTTCTAAAACACACCATTTCTCTAAAAATTAAACACGCACAATAAGATCGTGTAACACACTTTTCGTTACAACCCTGAATTCCCCCCAAACCCTTTTATCTCGGTTACGACGAGCGTTAATCTCTTAAAACTTTACAAAAATCTTATATTTTTATTTAGCATAGCAAAGCAAACTTTCTTTTTTAAAAATTGTGTTTTTGGTTAATTTTCAATGTAAGCAATCGGATAAGAGTCATTAAATAACAGGAACATGAAAAAAAATTTTTTCTTTACTGGTTTTATAGGTGAAATATTAAATTTTAATTGAGTGACAAAAAAATCAAAAGCACAAAAATGTTTCTGGTAAACTTTGCAAGTTATAGAGTAAAAAAGAAAATGACACCTCAAAAACAAAAAATTTAAGAATTGCCTGAACTGTGGTTTCAACAAGACGGTGCCACATCCCACACAGCATACGAAACAAGGGCCCAATTGAGAGCCGTCTTCGGTGAACAGTTTATCTTACGTTTTGAGGCCGTCAATTGGCCGCCAAGATCGTGTGATTTAACGCCTTTAGACTATTTCTTGTGGGGACATGTTAAGGCATTCGTAAAGCATGTCTACAGGGATAAACCAGCAACGATTGACGCACTGGCAGCCAATATTGAAGCATTTATTAGTGAAATACCGGTCAATATGTTGGAGAGAGTGTGCCAAAATTGGACCTTGCGCAAGAACCATCTAAAGCGTAGCCGCGGCCAACATTTTCATGAAATCATCTTTAAACATTAAATTATATTGATCGTACTATCTATTCCAATACAGATTTCATCTTTTTTTTTTTGTTTTATATATATATATATATATATATATATATATATATATATATATATATATATATATATATATATATATATATATATATATATATATATATATATATATATATATATAAATCCTATTATACCTCTTAAAAATCACCCATTATTATTTGCTTGTGGTGTTTACCAAATTCGCCAGGCACGTTTATATGTGGGTGAGCACTTCCGTTTCTATGGTATTTATAAATTAGAGGTATCCCGAGAGAGTATAAATGGTTTAGAAGGAATAAATCCAATGTTGCTTCGAGCTAAAATAAAGTCCCGTCATTCCTCTTGAAAAACTTATTTCGTATTTATTGTAACTGAAAGAAACATGAATGGTTGGGACGCTATCAAAAGCTTTAGAACAATGGGATGCAGCTCACAGGTTATGAGCATCACTTGGTATCTAAGCTATGCTCGCCATGAGGGTATGACCCGACCTGCCCCCTTCTTAGATGTAGTTGTATTAAGAATAATTTAAGTGATATTAAAATATGTTGGTTCTTAAAAATAAAATGTTGATTTACTACCTGCACCCGAACCTTTTATAATCTACAAAACAAATGTAGCAAAAAAGCGTATACATACTCGTATTATGATTATGTATGTCAAAAATCCTGTAAACATTTAACATTGTCTCAGTGAAAATTTAAATAAAATACTCGATTAATTGGTGTAAAAAGTTGACCAAAACAAACTAGATAACCCTAACATTGTGTACAAGTGTTTGCAAACGAATACCTAAGATTGGTTAGAGGTTAGTTAGTGGTGGGAACATTACAATTATTGTCTTATTCTGTACTAAACTATCACTGAACTTTTAAATTTTAAATCATAAGCAACCTACACCCACTTCAATATTAGTTGTTAAAATACATACACTGTTTTTCCAGACATACTAGTTATTAGCACGCAGGGCGAAGGCTAAGTTGCGCTCACAGCGGGCATCAATGCAAAGAACTGGTGGAGGTCCTCCAGCAGATACCTGCTTAACCGAATTGGAAAATAAAACAATAAATATAGAGGGGACATCAAGTATATACATAGACATAAGTTTTTGTAAACTTTCTTTATCAGAAAATTAACATAATTTCATGTATTTCATCAATCAATTTGTGTTTATTTTGAGAACGAATATAGCATTAATTTTATAAAGATGTCCTTTGTTGATATAAACGGAAAACCTTGATTCTTAAATTGTAATTTTCTTACAGGGTATTATAATAATTGTCACCGGGACTTCACAGCCCATTGTTGATGTTCCTGATCCTCATGTTAAGCAAGATCTATTCATGGTGAGTGTGTTATGGCCATGCTTGTATCAGACATGATAATTAATGTTTTGACACAAATTTTATTTTATTTTGACTAAGTACAGATTTCGGATGATACTCAACTACCAAAATCCAAAAAGACATTGATTTTAGATCCAGTGACAGGTGTAGGTATCGCCAAATGTACGTATAATGATAACAATTCGAAATTATCTAATCCATTATCGATCGACACTAAAACATTTTTATTGACAGACAAAGAAAGATTTTTAAGTTACGATAGATACGAATCCAAATGGTTACTTCGGCAGAATTGTAAGTGTGCTGTTGTATGTTGTTCACGAATTAATTGATGCCTGCGTATAAATCAATTCTAATTTGCCTGCAGAGGGCGTGGTGCTCTTCTTTGACGAGCACGGTGCGGGGGATGAGTTTTTTGCCCCTGATACCCACCCATTATATTATGTAGTAGAGAGTGAAAGGAATGTTACTGACCTAGGCTCGAGATAGAGGGGCATGTGTCTAAGTTGTACCTGTTAAACATTTTTGTATTTTCTGACTACTTAATATAATACATATTTACATTTAACTTCAGTGTCTTAATTATAATCAATACTCCCTCGAAAATATATTTTCAACATCTCAAGCAACAGACGACGAACGACTGGGAGAACGGAGCGACCAGAACACGCTCCGCGCCATCCCTTTTACCAGCAGACAGGTTATCAACGCCGGACCAGCTGAGTCACCACTTTTATGCCGATTTTAGTCAATAGTATAAATACCCTTGCTTTGAGGGTTTTACTACAGGCCACGCACAACAGTAGTAGGATTAATAGATGGAAGAACACAAACGTTGAGGAAATGGCAATTTTTTTGGCTTTTTTATTCCATATGGGTATGATAAAGACAGGATTAATGATTACTGGAGAACTCATCCACTTTTTTGTGTTTGAAAAACTATATGAGCCGAGACAGATTTTTGCTGATTTTGCGTTGCCTTCCATTTCGAAATTAACTTCCAATTGCCGACCATAATCAGCGGATTGGGAGTGCCCAAGTCCCAATTACAAACACGAATCATTATACCAAACGGATAATTGATTTTAATAACACAATGCGCGATATTGTCGTTCCATTTAGGAATTAGACTATTGACGAGAGCGTTGTTTTATGGCGGGGTAGTCTTTGACACCCCCAGTATATTCAGGGGAAACGTCATAAATATGGTGTTAAAATGTATGTTTTGACTGAGTCCACTGGTATGTGTCTAAAAATTCATATGTACTGTGGTTCTAATGATTCTCTTTGTTGTGTAATTGAAATACATTTTGTAACATAGTACTTTTCTTGTAAGAATATTTACTGAAGTGAAGTAAATAAGTTCGGTGCTATGGCAACGACCAAAGGTAGCATAGATAAAGTATATGTCAGCTCTCCCCCGCTATTCCAGAATGCCTTGCGTAGGCAAGAGCTGCTGTAGGTTTCTTCATACAGCAAACTGCTACAGCATCAGTAAGGACCTGGTAGTGTTGTAGGTTCAGGCGACGTAAAATAGGTTGGTATCTACAGCATCAGTAAGGACCTGGTAGTATTGTAGCCCCAGGCGACGTAAACTAGTTAGGTTGGTATCCTTTTCTTTCCATTTATGCTTACGTATCTTGAACTTGTTTTCTATTTCTTTGGAATATATCAGATCTGTATCGTATTTGAATCTAATCATGGTATAGGAGATATTTTTCGATCCTCCTTGCATAATAGGTAGTATTTTGTTGTAGTTCCGTTCTATATATTTTCTTTTCCGAGTGTCGTTTGAATCTTTTTCTTGCTTCAATGTAGTATATTGTATTCTATCAGAGGAATCGTATTCGCATCGTGTATTCATATCATTTTCTTCTAGTAGGATTTCGCTCTGTGTGTTCGGCTCCGTAGGTGTAACTGGTAGGTGTTACTGTTAATGGCTCATGTATGATGCCATCAGCGTTATTCTCGGGGTAAACTGTAGCTGGATCCTCAAAATATTTAGTAGACTGTTCGTTTTCTTTGGTTGAATATTCTTCTGATGTATTGCAGCGTGTAGGTTTATTCTCAGTATGTATTTGAAATCTTCGTGTAGTTTGAGAATTATTTTCAGCTCGTCGTTGCATATCAAGGAGTTTTAGTTTGATAGATATGAATCCCATCCTCGTCGCCAACTATGTTGTGTAATTGAAATACATTTTGTAACATAATACTTTTATTGTAAGAATATTTACTGAAGTGAAGTAAATAAGTTCGGTGCTATGGCAATGACCAAAGGTAGCATAGATAAAGTATATGTCACTCTTCTTAGATGAAGAGGTCACGTAGATAAAGTAGTACGCAATGACCAAAGGTAGCATAGATAAAGTATATGTCACTCTTCTTAGATGAAGAGGTCACGTAGATAAAGTAGTACATATGATGCTTACACACTATTACCATTTGGGCTATTCTTTATACGTCGACATTCGACAATTAATACAAGTGTGGGCATATGCGTGGCCACCACAAACAAACGTGGGACAAATCCATGACCACAGTCTCAACAGGGATTGCATTTATGCATACTGGCTACACACTCTGCTTTAAACACGAATCTGGTGCCCAGGAGGAGCTAACGGTGAACTCCATATCTGTGGTTGAGAATTATGGTGCCTCTTACAAGACATGTGATTTCAAGATGGACTTTAAGACGTATTCAGCATGCCTGGGATCTGATCTGTGCTGAAATGCAGAGCAGTGTCATCAGGGAGCCAGATGTGCTAAAGTGGGTCCAAAAGCATACCAGCTTCCAGGATATCAGGTGGGTTGCAGATTGGTTCCTAACATGGATGACCCTTGTATACATAGACAAAAATGTGTATGGTACTACTGGGATTTGATAAGAGATGACCAAAAGTGCGACACCATATTTGAAACACTCGGTGGAACAGAAATAGCTCATTTCATTCACAAATCGGAACATGGCAACACTATACCTTTTTCACTGTCAATGGATTCACCTAGGACCTTTAGCCCCATAATGATTCAGCTTGGTGATGTGAAGACGGATTATCACCCTGTGTTTCCTAATGTGAGGCGACACGGAGACATCCCATTAGGCACCCATGCAGCAAAACGAAATAAAGGGTCTGCAGGATTGCTAGGAGATTTCCAGGTTCCACTCATTTCAGACAATGACACAGCCGGCTGGACTTATCCTTTGCATGAAGTTAGTTGCCATCCTGATGGGAGGAGCATGGCCTGCATGATGGCTCCCCCTGCTTATGGTACAACCATAGAAGAGGATTCAAAAAACGTTGTTGAAGGCTCCTTTGATGAACAAGGCCTGCTATTCCAGAGGATTAGACGCATGAGAGGTGTTGCAGAGGTATGATACGGACCAAAATTATGCAGAGCCAGATAGTTGAGAGTGCAGAATGTGGGGTTGAAATGGTTTCAACTTACGGCTGCACTGGCTGCAATGAAATGCCGTTGGTGATAATCAAGCCTCGCTCGATAAGAAAGACTGGAATGATTAAATTCACTAGTAACTGTAGCTTTTACCTGCCAGAAGTTTCTTGTTCTGAACAGGCTCAGGCTTTACAACTGACTCACAGGCCAGAAGTTTGTTCTCTAACATTTCCTGATTCAAACCAGACTCTCATAATCAACCTTAATTATGAGTTTCTGGGTCAGCTCTACGTCAGAGGGGTGATGACTTATAAACCTGAAGAAACTTCAAGATTCGACCTCCGGTCTTCGGGGGGAGTGATGTGGCGGTACCCACAATTCGCCTAACATTCCTGCATCGCGCTATCGAAGTTTTCTGAGCGTGTCAGTATATATACGACAGCTGAAATGTATCACGTGGGCTTCGGCCTGACCGAGCATACCACCTCGCACGGTCGGAAGATCTTCCTTTGTGGCCACTGCGCATATTCCCACACAAGCGTTGGTCTTAGTACTAGGCATGCCAGAATTTTGAAAGCTAATGAGTAAAAACAGAGAGTACAAACTCTTACTGTTACAGTTCTTACATTTTGTTAACAACGATGGACTCGGTCCTAATATACGCGGGTATGAGCGAGAGGTATCCAAAGTTGTTAATATTGTGGAACACTGCAAAAAAAAATTTGGAGAAATATCGATCGAGTCGCTGCTGCTTTGGAAGGGACGCCTGAGTTGGATTCAGTGCATCCGTTCCAAAGCAGCACGGTTCGGTATTAAAACTTAAGAGCTCTGTGAGGCGGAAACCGGATATCTGGTAAAATTATACATATATATGCATGTAAAGGTGAAAATTCTGAACCTGTGCATGGCTTTACTGGCGCAACTTAAAAAGTCGTCCTCAAATATATGTATTCTATATTTAGTTATCTATTTACTGCGAAGGTCTTAAAAAACCCCGGAGTTAATAGATAATTAACAAAACAATATATTTTGTCTTAGGTTTTGTGTTCCATCCAATTCCTTGCGAATGGAGGGTACCAGAGGCAAGTTGGGCAGGATCACAGCCTGTGTCAGGCGCAGACTAGTGTTCAAATGTCTTAACAATTTTTTGGATTCTATAATATATAGAAGGTATGTAAACAGCAAAACTGTCTTATGCTTATTTCAACTATTTATATTACTATTATAATTATTCTTGTATAACGGCATAGGGGTAGGGGTTGTGCACTTGTGCACCTAATTTTGTGATATTCTGTACCTATCTTTTATTTTGTTTTATTTTCTTGATTATGTATTTACTAAGAGGTAATAAACTTATTATTATTAAAACATGGAAACCAAATATTTTTAATTTTATTCGTTATTTATAATGTACATTATTTATTAGACTAAAGAGTCCTACAGGTAGACATAAAAAATAAAAAATCCATTAAACTTTAACATGATATAGTAGAATAATTTAGCAGTTAGCACATAGTAAAATTATGTCAATATTTTATTATTTATGTATATCTACAATAATATAATAAAATCAACTTTCAGACTCTTAGCAGAGTGGGTCTGTTAACTGTTTCCCAGCCTCAGAAGCAGCCCGAAGGACAGTAGCTGCTGACTTTGAAAAAAAAATGGTTTTCCCAATATATTAGGGCTCATTGACTGCACCCATATTAAAATATTTCCACCGCCAGGACCACATGGAGCCCAGTATAAAAATGCCAGGAAGAATGCTCACACCATCAATGTTCAACTGGTATTTATTTGTTGAAGCTCTAAAGTTGTACTTTGACAATAACTTGCATTTATTTCCTAATTACTTTAATAGATTTTAATCTGTTCAGAATTTCAGATAGCTGATTCAAGTTGTAAAATTATCAGTGTGAATGCCAGATACCCAGGGCGAGTGCATGATTCTTTCATATGGCATCAATCTCAGGTGAAAAATGAAATGAAGAGATTATATGATAGGGGTATTGGAAATTATTTTCTGTGAAGTATGTATACCTCCTACTACTACCTACTTATAAAAAACTGTGATACAATATACAGTGGATTCCGTTAATAACGACCTCGGTTGTAACGACATTTTTGTATATAGCGACGTCAAACTTATGTCCCTTGAATATAAAGCATACCTTCGTACGAAATTCTTTCGGTAATAGCGACTTTGGACATAGCGTCAATTTCGGGTATAGCGACTTGTTTTTATGAACAATTTAGGACAGATTCCTAGAAATCCCTTACGGGTATTGCGACTGAATAGCACTCGACTCATTCATAAAACTATTAAGCTTTCTTGTCCATTGTTTACGTTCACAGATGGTAAAAAAGTGCTTTGCTTGCATGTAGGACTGCTTAGGACGTGTACGAAGTTAAACTTATGAATTAGAAAGCAAAATTCTAATGAGTAAACAGTGTTTCATAAACAGTACTGTTTATTTGGTAAAGGCCGAAATAATTTTGATGTAGAAGAAATTATAAAAAAGGCATACACCTCACAGCGTGAACAAAAAACTAAAGATATACAGTGGAATATAACATCTGGTCAATAACATCAGTTTATAACATTGGAGCCCTGGCTAATGACACCGGTGTTACACACCGAACCCAATACCCCTGAGCAAAGTTCACAAAATGATGAAGACAGCATGGTTTTGTACAAAAACGTTCTACTCAAACTAACATGATTAATTATCTTACTGACCTTTTTGAAAATTTAAATGCCAACATTCAAACGGATTGTATCTATACCGACTTCCGTTAAGCCTTTGACAGAGTTGACCATAGAATTTTGTTGGAAAAACTAGCTTTCAACGGTATTCGTGGAAACCTATGGCGTTGGTTCCTTTCTTATGTCTCTAACCGTTCACAAAAGATGGTCATAAATGGCTTTCACTCCGAAACAGTTTCTGTTACCTCAGCGCATTCCCCCAACGCAAAAAAAAGGGTCAGGGGAAGGAAATATTTAACCCTAGAACCACAACATGGGGTCATGGGTGACCCCACGCACACGTATTTTTATTTTTATTTAGCGAGTTTTGCACCTACAACACTGTGCGTCTAGGTACCTTCCGTAATTGGTAATCAGTGGCCCGTGACGCATGGCGGGGTGCGCACGCTCATTAGGTTCGGAGATATTGCAGTTTGGGGTCGCCCGCGACCCGTGTTGTGGTTATCGAAACTATTTTTTTGTGATTAACTGTTGTGTGATTTCACGTTTATTTCACGAATAGTCTTTCAATATGGCCTCAACGTCACGAGCCCTTGAAAGTAATGAAATTGAGCAACTTTTGGAGGAATATGAAGGTGAAACCTCCAGTTCTTCGGACGAAGATGGATCTGAAACTGCAGAAAATGAACATATATCCGAACACTCCCATGAAGATGATTTGTTTGATGTTGAATCTGGATCAGATGATGATGATGTTCTTCTGTCTGATTTCTGTATGGGCAAAAATGGTTATACTTGGCGAAGAACTCCGTTCACTGTTCCTAATACACGCACTGCAAGTAGAAACATCGTGATAAATCAACCTGGTCCTAAAGGTATCGCACGCGACGCAAAAACTGAGTTAGAAGCGTGGAAGCTATTTTTTCCAGACGAAATATTGGATATTATTGTGATGCATACCAATGCACAAATTGACAGAATTTCTGAGACCATAAAAAACCAACGTTACACTTCTAAAACCGATAAAGTGGAGTTGATGGCTTTATTTGGATTAATGTATCGTAGTGGTTTATACAAAACAGCTAAAACAAACTTGTCCGAGTTATGGTCGATTGTGGATGGTCCACCTATTTTCAGGGCCACAATGTCAAAGAACAGGTTCGAATTTTTGGTAAATTACTTGCGGTTTGATGATCATGAGACACGTGAAGCAAGGAAAGTCAATGATAATTTTGCAGCGATGCGTGAGGTATGGGACAAATTTCAAGTACTATGCTCTGAGTACTACACTCCGTCGGAACATGTAACAGTAGACGAACAAATACTTGGATTCCGTGGTCGCTGTAAATTTATTGTATATATGCCACAAAAACCTGATAAATATGGCATAAAAGTTGTAATGATGTGTGATGCTAAGACTGCTTACATGATATCTGCAATTCCATATGTAGGTAGAATAACAGAATGTCCTACAGGACAGTCTGTCCCATCCTATTATGTTTTGAAGCTATCGGAACCTATTCATCATACAAACCGAAACATCTTTATGGATAACTGGTTCTCCTCAATTCAACTTGCAAATGAGTTACGCAATATTGGACTAACAATGATAGGAACGTTGCGAAAGAACAAACCCGAAATACCTCCAAAGTTTTTAACAAAGAAAAAAGATTTCCCTACTTCGGTATTTGCGTTTGATAAAAACATCACATTAGTATCTCATGTCCCGAAGAAAAACAAATGTGTTGTCCTGATTTCTACAATGCACAACAGCGGTGAAATTGACCCTAATACACAAAAACCCGCAATAATACTGGATTATAACGCCACGAAAGGCGGCGTTGACACGTTTGACCAATTAAGTCATTCTAAGACAACAGCAAGAAAAACACGAAGGTGGCCGCTAAGATTTTTCTACGGCATGCTTGATGCTGGAGGTATAAATTCATATGTAATACTTAAGGCAAACATTCGCAGGAGTAAACTGAAAAGGAACTACTTTCTAAGAAACCTAAGCCTTCAATTAGTACAGCCCTACGTGTAACGCCGCCTTGATGAGGTCAAAAATTTGCCCCAATCTCTTAAAGTGATAATGCTTCATGTTTTGGGAGTAGATGAAGAAAACAGTGCTCAGGTAGCCCAAACTCGATCAACTTCAAGTTCCCGCTGCTATTTATGCACTAGAGCCAAAGATAGGAAGGGCAGAGAGAAATGTGTTAAGTGCTCCAAAAATATATGTGCACAACACAGGTTACCTATTTGTCACCAATGTATCTAGATTTTCAGATTTGTACTAAATTTTTTTCCCTTAAGCATTCCATTAATATCCAACAAACCTTGTAATAATTGTTTAAATTTATTATAGTTTAATATTTTGTAAGTAATCATTTTTTATTTTGGGGTCACCCATGACCCATGTTGTGGTTCATTTAATTAAATTTGGATGTTGTAGTTGTAGGGTTAAGAATGTTGCCATATTTCCTATTTTAGCGACGTTGCATAGAGAAAAAGAAAGTAATGAAGGAGACGAATCACAAAAAATCAGAATTAGGGCACCATACCACGCTAGACGTCCAACTGATAGAATTGCTCTCGTAACAATAGAACGTTTAGAAAAAACACCAACAACAGTGGAATTTTGTAAGTACCTAAAAGGTGCCATTGTCTTTGAGACAAATCTTAATCTTGTGGTAGTTCGACAAAACTCTATAATGAAGGAAGATTCTACATATAACGCATTTATAAACAGCGCAATGTTCACCCCTATCAATATGCTGGGTTGCTTTACGCTAGAAAATCCTAAAATACTCCAAAATGAAAAAACCGCCACAGTGTGTGGATTGACTGCCAGTCTCTAATAAGTATCGCAATTGACTGCGAGTCTCTGACGATGTTTTATGTTGTATAAATAGAACTATAAGTTGGCCAGTTCGAGGGTATTAACTGCAAGTTAATTACTATTTAAATTTAAAATATATTAATTATTTAGTTACTTTATAAACGTATAGCGTTTTTTAAACTCAAAATGGTAACCGCCAAAAATATTCTTGTTTGTGTTTAAATTCACTTAAAGTAGTGAATATAACTCAATTTTGAGTTTTAAGTGTGTTTTAAGTGTGTGTGAGTGATAAAGAAGTTCTCGATCGAGCACCGGAGTCGCCGGCGCAGCTTCCGAGTTCCTCTAGCTCTGAATTCTCGGATTCGGAGTCCGACACAACGGCACACCCCCCAAAATTAAGAGGCCTAGGGCTTGTTTTTTCGCTGTTGACAGCGCTCGAGAGTGGACGACGGACCAGCTGGACAAGATCAATAAAACAACTAGCACCCCTTTCTTCAATGCAAGAAGATATAAAATCTATATCTATATATAATCTATATATAAAAAGATTCGCTTGAATTGTTTCTAATGAAGTTAAATGCGTTGAAACAAGAATAAAAGATGTCGTCGAGCATACCAACTCTTCAATAAGAAATTTCGCGTCTCAACCAAGACTCGACTAAAGAGACCATTGGGATCGCGCTAACAACGTAGAGATTATCGGAGTACTTTTAGCCTTTAACAACGAAAATTTATTTACTTTGGAGTTTGGCGCTTAGTGAGCTTAGTTTTTTTTTTTCCGATACGTTTTCATTTTATTGGTTTTAATACTTTTTTCTTTTCAGCTTCCAACTTGTACCTTAAATCTGACCAACTAGACATAGATATCGAAAACCAACATTCTCATTTACTAATCGAAAAGATAGATGAAAAAACAATGCCTGATGAGTTGAACGATCCTATATTAACTAATTTTGATTTTTCTTTAGAATCTTTGCCAATAATTTTTGCAGATAATACGGAATGTCAAGAAATTGTAATAAGAACCGCTAATGAAGGATTTCAAACAGAAAACCAAAATTAATGAGAGTAAACAATATAATATATATTGCGGAAGAGACGAAAAACCTTGAAATAAAAGACAAAAAAAGTTAGAAATAAAAATTATATCAAATATAAAATGTAAATTGCCATTACCCTTAAATACAAAAACAAATTTTACACCAAAAATTGCCAAAGTAATTCAACCCGAAAGAGACAAAAAGTACGTAGTACTTACTACCTCAGTGGACAAAAACGACTTTTTTAAAAGACAATGAAGAAATTTTGAAAATTTTGGAAGAAGATTGAAGATGCATTTTGTTCTTCAAGTGACCTATATTTTGTTGTATTTTATTTTTTAATTGCAAATATTTTTATTTTGTTCAGCTATAATATGGCTATATTAAGAGCTAATAGGTAGGTACTAATAACTAAGTGGATTCGAAAGAAAATCTGTATTCATTGTGTTCAAGTTAGGAAACTATGAATAGTTGTCCCACTAGTAAGGTGCATTAAGGCGCTATATTAAAAAAACTGTCCTTTTTGACGTAATACTATAGGACCCTCAGAAATGTTACAAATCTGGTAATGAGATATACATAATATCTTCATAGCCTTATCTAGGTTTGAAAAGAACCAGAAACACGATTAATGTATTTTGCCTCGATACATTTCTAAATCGAAATGACCTCTTAAAAATACCAAATTTGAAGATTATTTTTTAACGAAAATAGATGTATATTAGGAAATTAGTCTAATTGATAGACACCTTTGCAACTCAACATCGTATAGAAGCATTTTGCTTAAATGCTCCTAGTTATTTTTTAAATAATTAAAATTACGTTTTTCGCATGTTTTCCGAGCGAGCCGATAGCTTCTGGCCGCAGCGTATTCACGACTTTATAGTCATACAAATTAAGTATAAAATTGCCCTTGCGGTAAAATTACTTTCAATATAGCGCCTTAACATGTTAAACGCGACATCTGTATTAGGAGTGCCGCCTGATCCTATAACGTACTGTTTCATCCGGAACTTCCAGGCCACAGACCCAGCTACCTTGGAGATCTTTAGAGGTGAGGACGTGCTGGGTAACGTGATTGCAGTTCCCCACGATATGTTTGTGGAACACGTGTTCTTGAACTTCAATACACCTTTCCCTGGCATCGGAGGAGGAATCAACGATTTTTCGTTAGATAGCATGGACGACACATGGGTTGCCATACCGGTGTCCAATGACTTGCTTCGAACAAAAGCTTTGGTGCCTTATATGCATGCTATCGTTTTTGACATCCTCATATACGAATGGAACCGTAAACCATCTCATAAACGGTCAGACAAACAGTACAACCGATGTGGGGCGCAAGGACAGGTCCGCATCAGTTAGATTATTCTCAAAGCCCAACTTAGCCTACATACCTGGGGCAATCCATGCGGTCTTAGTCCTGACCGATTGTACTTCATCATCTGCGCCAGACTCAATTATAGGTACGGGATATGAAATACCAGTTGCAAGTGCCTATCGGCGGGAGGCACCAAATGTACCTCTGCCAGTACCAACACGTGTAGACGACATAGTCAAAGTGTGGTGGTTACCATTTGATGCTGCAGTTGGTTCAAGGTAGGAAACTATGAATAGTTTCCTGCCTTTAACACAATGAATATAAGCTGAAGCTTAGCTTTTTTATATGCTCCAATTACTGTAGGTTAATTACATTTGAAAGAAGAATATTTTCGTTTTTGTTTTAGTTTAGTACTTATTTACTTTTTTTACTTTACTAACCCATTAACCGCCAAAATGAAACCAATAGTATTTTTTTAACAAAACTTGCATTTATCTGCAGTTTATATATTAAATAAATGAAAAATAAAAGAAAAATTTTAAAAAAATTGAAATCCTCCCCTTTAGGGGGGTGTACTCAGTTAGGTACAACGGCGTGTTATGGGGTACTTAGGTGTGATAAGGTTTAGAACTAACTTTTTTGATAAATACTTTTTTATTACATTTTTTGCACTGACAACGAACTCCTGTATGATGTTTTACATTTTGAAACTATTTACAAACATTTTTGGGGTAGTAATCGATACAATCTTCAGGTAAACTAGAGACTGAGAAGGAGGATAACTTCGTTTTTCATTATATTTTCTGACATAATTAAAATGTTACGATGTTTCGTCGAAACAGAATATAAGCCATGCTATCATCAAGAGTCGTAAGTGGTAAAGTGCAATGAAATCACCTCTCCTGCCTCAATCTCCTCATCTATCTTCGCAATATTCAAGCTTAAACAGTTACGAACGTAACGGAATACACAGAATATAATTCAGCGTTAATTTGGCAATATTAGAAATTAGTGGTTTTTGACGAAGTTTTTCGAATTTCTCTAAAGTTCATGACGTTGGGGGCACCTCTAAATTTATTATGATTTAAATAAAATTTTGTACGTATATTTGTGAACAGTAACAGCAACTTTTTATAGGTATGCCGAAACGAATATCAAAAAAAATGTTTTTCGCTCCACCCATTAGGGTGGAGCGAAAAACATTTGTATATATATGGTTGTACATTAGTACAACCATATAAAATATCGACATCCAAACCATCAGGTTTGGATGTCGATCCGGTCGTTTGTCGTTTCGTCGAACATTTTACTGTAGAACTTAACTGAGATATCAATCTCAGTTAAGTTCTACAGTAAAATGTTCTAACAGATTCGATTCGACCCAATTGCAAATCCAAACAGAAGAACTACATACGTCAGAGCCTACACCATCAACTTCAAATGTTAGTTTACTCGTAAGTCAGAAAAGCCAACAAAATATTGAAGATAGTTTTTCTGTACAATGGTCGCGTGAAGATTCAAGATCAAAAGACATCAATATTGCGATAGGTGAAATGATTGCACTTGACAACCAGCCGCTATCTATTGTTGAAAATATCGGCTTTATAAATTTGATTAGAAAAGTTAAACCGAAATATAACATACCGGGCAGGAAATATTTCACAGATAACATCATTTCTCATCTTTACGACGAGACTAAATCTGAAATACGAAGAGAAGTGATGAATGCAGCTGCAATTTCTGTCACTATTGATATGTGGACAAACATAAACAACAAAGAAAGTTTTCTGAGTTTTACAGTTCACTGGTTTGACGATAATTTTAAATTTCATCACGCAGTTTTGCAAATGAAACATTTCCCTGAAACACACACCGCCAATAATATTAAAAATTGTTTAGAAGAAATCCCAACTTTGTGGGATATTAATACGACCATAATTCACGCTGTTGTACGAGACAACGGCAGAAATGTAACGAAAGCAATTAATGATTCAATTTATACGGGAGTATCTTGTTTCATACATACTCTTCAACTGGCAATCAACACGGCTCTAAACCATGATACCATGTCAAAATTACTAGTAAAATCGAGACGAATTGTGACACACTTTAATCACTCTAATCAAGCTCAGTCAAAACTTCGTGAATTGCAGTAAGAACTAAATTTATCCGATCACCAGCTTGTTCAAGACGTATATACTAGATGGAATTCCACATACTATATAATATCACGCCTTTTGGAACAAAAACGAGCAGTTTCTTTGTACCTGGCTGAAACATCGCTAAATTTCGAAAATTTGTCTAATGAAGAGTGGCAAATATTAAGCAAAAGCATTGAATTGTTAAAGCCATTTGAAGAAATTACCAAGATTGTAAGTTCAAGTTGCTCTTCTATATCTGAAGTAATACCTCACTTGAAAACCTTACAAAAATATCTAGAAATTTACGATGATGAAAACAAAGAAATAGTGGAAATGAAAGAGCTGCTAGAAAATGATTTGAAGAACAGGTTTAACGTTGATAATAACAAAATCTTTACCCTGGCTACGTTGTTAGATCCAAGATACAAGCAACAGTTTTTCGAAGCCGACAATCTCATCACCCAATTTTTCCCAATTTTTATTAGAATGTCTGAAAAATAGCATGAGTGATGACGAAAGCGACGGCGATAAAGATGACCCACAGACCAACTCCATCGATGAAGTGAATACAGAAACAGCAACACACAAAAAATATTGGCAATGCTACCAACAATTTACAACAAAAAAAATTGAGTATATTCAAGATGAAACTTCAAGCGCAGCTCATGAGCTGCAATCCTACCAGTGGCGAAGCCTCCATAGAACACGATTCCTACCGGCTTACCTTGGCCAATTTTAATATATGTATACATTTTTTATTATTAATAATTATAGCTTACCCCGCTTCCTACAATTTCATAAAAATAATTCGCCATGTATTTAAAATCACGCAAACGCACACATACCCGTTTTTACGATCGCACTCAGAACGCGTACGTACTGCTCCATAGTGTGCGGCGGCCGCGCGGTGGCCGGGGAACTCGCTCAAAACATCGGGAATCCAAACATTTGAAATGTATGAAATTCACGCACACATACACATTACTACTACATGCAAACGACTCGTCGATATTGTCGAACAACAAGCCGATCCCACATAGCCTACCTAGTCTTTATTTGTCATGTGTTAAGGTTTAGTTTCGCATGTTTCGCTTTAAAAGATTTCGTCCAATCACAACAGAGCTAATTGCAGCGGCCGACCGGCGCGTGCTGTCATTTCAATTCACTTAAACAATTATATTACGCGCTCATTTGCACTCATTTTGTACTGTTATTATTGTAATATGCAAAATTTTGTTTATTAAGTTAGTGGGCTAGCTTGATTGTAATATTATATCTAGACACGGCGGCCAAAAAAACTTAAGTCAATTTTTGGTCAAAATCTGATAGTCACAGGCATCACGTTTTTGTTCGATACACCGCACATAAGGCCAGATTACGTATTTACGACGACAAAAACAAAAAAAAACTTTATCACAAAACTTAACTAAAATGTCTAATACAAGCTGTTTATTACCCATTGTGTATTGTCCCGCTTGAAATTGCTGTAAAAAAACAAAAGGTCTGCTCCGACGCGTTCAAACTTGTCGCGCGATCTCTCGGACATCTGTTCGCTGAGTCAGTTGCGCTCGAAATCTAACGGAGTAAATACGGTCGTTTTGTTGTTCTGTTTTAAAGTTGCAACATTTTTAGCATGGAGATGGAAGCATCAGGTATGTACTTTATGCTGTTACATTTTACTTTTATATCAAATGTAAATTACGTGTCAATAATATTGATTTTCTAAAGGACTATTTTTTTTGTATACAATGAATATATTTGTTCACGTTTCTAGAGTTTCAAAAAAAGTTCCGCAGAGTTCCCCATTTTTTTTCTATTGCTAGAGTACTGTACATATTTACGATTATACGCAAGGACTGACTGGGTCCACCCCTGTCCCCTTTTCTAAACTGGAGTCAATTCTTTGCAGGTAGTCGAGATGATCCTGCATTACGAGTACGGAAGATAAAGAAAAATGAACTTTTTATAGTGTTAAGAAATGAACAGTTTTGTGGTTTTTCGTCATTGAAGTGTAATGAACGATTAGTAGACTATATAGTGAATAAATTTAGTATTAGTGAAGTTTCTGAACAATTGTCAAAACAGATAAAAAATGTCATCAAAGTGTTTGTAACGAAGCTTTTGACGAAATGGCGTGACTGTAATTATATGTACGAACGTTTTAACAAGAAGCATGTCAAATGGTTGGATGGCGACTTGGAGTTTTCGGAAATGGACACTACATCTCCAACTCTTTCAGTACCACCACCACGTACCTTATCAACGAGAAAACAACGTGGCAGACCGAAAAAATTGTTTGCTGATAGTTCCGAACGGAGTAAACAGAGAAATGTTAAGGTTCTTGTTTCGAATCTCAGTTCAGAGCAATTGTGCTCAGCCGCAGAATCAAGCCTAATTAAATCTGAGAAAAGAACCGCAGCACAAGTGGTAAAATTAACCGTTGACTCTACCCCAAAAAGACTAAAAAAAATTAAACAAGTTCATGATACGACATCTTCTGCTACTATAACTCCGTATACTCCTGATGAAGCTCTCGCTCTTATAGTGGATCTTGGTCTTACAAAAGAGGATTACATAACGATGCGACTTGGAGCAAAAAAAAGAGGAGCGGATATATATCCATCCTATCACGTGGTAGCAGAGGCAAAGAAGAATTGTTATCCTGTCAACATTAAAATAACAGAAAATGAAGCTTCGGTACCAGTACAAGATCTTTTGGATCTGTCGATACAAAGACTTGTACAAGTCCAGTCAGAAGTTATCTTGCAAAATACACCTACTAATTGTTATAACATAGAAGTGTTTTATAAATGGGGGCTAGATGGTAGTGGTGGTCATAGTATTTATAAACAGAATTTTTCCAACAATTCGAACTATGCTGATTCTAACATAATTTTGTGCACAATTGTGCCTCTGGAAATGTCCATAAAGGACAGAAGCAACAAAAAAATATTATGGAAGAATATGACACCATCATCCACGAGATACAGTCGTCCAATTACATTTAAATTGAAAAAAGAAAATAATAGTAATATGAAAGAAGAGTATGCGGAAGTGGAAAAACAAATTGTGCTATTGAAGCCAACAAACATTATGTTAGGAGATAAAGAAATAAAATTTGTACATATCCCCATATGCACTATGCTGGATGGAAAAACAGTTAATGTTTTGACTGACACATTAAGTACGCAAGCATGCAATGTTTGCAAAGCCACCCCAAAAATTATGAACAAAATGAAAATATTCAAGAAATTAAGAAAAGATTTTGCGACGAAAGTACGTATAAATATGGCATTTCAGTGCTTCATGGATATCTTAGATGCTATGAATATTTATTACATATTTCTTATAAATTAGAACATAAACAATGGCAAGCTAGAGGCGCAGAAGCGCAAAAAAAAGTAAAAGAAAGAAAAGACAAAATAAGAAACGATTTTTACAAACAAATGGGCCTTGTCGTAGATCAGCCGAAACAAGGAGGAGGAAACAGCAATGACGGCAATACCGCAAGACAATTTTTCAAGAATCCTTTGTTGGTGTCCCAGATCACTGGTATTGATAAAGATTTAATAGAAAGGTTTTCTAACATTCTTTGTCTTATTTCATGTGGGCATTACGTGAATGAAGAAAGCTTTGAAGAATATTGTTTGGAAACAGCAAAAAGGGCAGTCACACTTTACGAATGGTACCACATGAGCGCTAGTGTGCACAAACTGTTGATACACGGAGCTGCCATAATAAAATCTCTACCCTTGCCTGTTGGTCAATTATCAGAAGACGTTCTTGAAGCAGGTCACAAGACCTACAAACATTTAAGGCAATTTTACTCTCGAAAAACATCGAGAATTAATACTAATAGCGATATATTCCACTGGATGCTTGTATCCTCGGATCCAGTGGTGACAGATTGTCGAAAAAAACCTAAAAATACAAAAGGAAATTACAATCAAACCATAATAGGCATGCTTAGATTGCCGACGATCAACATAAGTGAAGAGGTACATGATGATGATGATGATGATCAAGAAGAGGTACATGATGATGATGACGATCATGATGATGACGGCGAATATTTTTTTTAATACTTATGATTTGCGTTTTATATCTGTACTTGTATATATAATATATAAATAAATGATAATCGTTTAACTATAAATTGTTTAATTTTTTCAATACGAGTACGTATTGAGAGGATATCAAATCGAGTTTCTATTAAATATAAGGCGGATGGCCATTTTGTAATCAATTGTAAGTTAAACAATAAGTAATCAGACAATAAATATTTTTGTCGTCGTAATTATGTAATCTGGCCTTATGTGCACCGGCTGGAATAAGCACGTAAGTCAACGGAGCTTAATTCAAATATAAAAAATGCCTGCACCATATAACTTATGTTTGAATTGTAACAGCGAGCGGCGATAATAAGAACTTAACTTGACTTGAGTGGTTATTACCGCTGCATTATGATTTCTTTTTCAGCGGCTCAGCTCGTAAATCGGACATAAGTGGTTCGTTGATAAGTACCTTTTTTTGTTGCGAGTGGCATTTTGATAAATGAAGTACCCTGAACCCATTTTTTATATTTTTTTAAGACGACAACTAACATTCCGAGGGTCAGTTTAAGAAATTTCTTCATTAGTCGTGATTTGTAATTTTGTGTGACGGTTGTGTTGTATTTAAGTTTGGCGAAATGAATACCAGAGGGAGGAAATTAATGAATCTAGCCCTAAATACTGAAAATGAAGGTATGTTCTCTCGTTCTATCTGTATAATTAACCATACTATAACATTTTAATTACTAAGTTTCATTATGTAGCCCGTCCTGTCAAAGTGCCATTAGTAAACAATTTATAACTTTTTTTTCTATTTTTTTCAGGTGATGAAAATCCATGTAATAACCCACAGCCAAGTACATCTGGCACCCAAAAACCGGCCATTGATGAAACTTTACGCGACTTTTCTAGCGACGATTCTGTTACTGATCCCACCTACTCTCCAGACAGTCCGAGCTTACTCACACAGCTAGGTGACTCTGTTCTTGAGACATCAATAGATAATATACCGTTATCAGCACAAAATATTTCAATTGAAAATATCGAAGATGCCCCAGTGCAACAACAAGTTCAATCAGTGCACAGCAGAAAAAGAAAGCGAGAAAATAAACAAAAAAGAAATCTTGGTCAAGCTTATGTCACAGTTTCGGGGAAAAAATTGAAAAGCGCCAAATTCAAGAATTACCTGCTTGTCGAAATAAGTGTCGAGACAAAATAAGTGACGAGCAGCGTGCAATTATTCATAAAGAGGTTTGGGATCTCGGTTCGTATAATTTAAGGGCTGCATTTATTTCATCATTGATGACCATACAAGAAAAAAAAACTGAACGATGTCGAACTGAAGATGTAGAAAAGCAAAAATCTAGACAGTATACATACAAGTATCATTTTAATATAAATAATGAAAAGATATCCGTATGTCAAGGTTGCTTCAGAAAAACCCTATCAGTAAGTGATAATTTTATAAAATTAATTGGTTTAAAAAAATGAACGTGGAAAGGCTACACCTTCAAACAAACATTCTGAAGAAAAAATTCAGGAGGTTATTAATCATATCAACTCTTTTCCATTGTATGAAAGTCATTATACTAGACGCAAAAGCAACCGAAAATATTTACCATCGCACTTGACCATTTCGAAAATGTATTCACTGTATACAGCGTCTCATCAAAACCCTGTTAGTGATAAAATATACCGCAGAGAATTCCATCTATTGAATTTAAGTTTTAAAAAACCAAAAGTCGACACGTGTCACAACTGCGACGTTTTTAAAATGAAGGTCAACATTGCCACTGACGAAGCAACTATATTAAAAATTCAAACAGAACGCGACTCACACCTCCTGGCTGCTGATATGGCGTATAAAGAGAAACAAGTCGATAAACAAAATGCATCTGCAAACGATAGAGTTAAGTGTCTGTCTTTTGACCTACAACAATGTTTGCCAACCCCAGCATTACAATCGTCTGTAGCTTTTTATAAACGGCAGCTATGGACATTTAACTTAACTGTACACGACAATGCAACTGGGAACTCAACGCACCACATGTGGCATGAGGCCATTTCAGGTCGAGGTGCTAATCAAATCGCATCTTGTTTATTTGCATATTTACAAAATCTACCTGAGCACATTACCGATATTACTTTATACTCGGATACTTGTGGCGGACAGAATAAGAACTCCCACGTGGCTGCAATGTTTACTCATTTATTGAAATTAAAGCCGTCAATAAAATGTATACATCACAAGTTTATGGTACCAGGTCATACACACATCGAGGTAGATTTAGACCATGCTATTATAGAAAAAAAGAAGAAAAAGACAGAACTACAAATTTATCGCCCACATGATTGGCTGCAATTAGTACGCTCAAGCAGCAAAAAATTTACTGTAAAAGAAATGGGTCAGACTGATTTTTTTGATTTTGCGAGTCTCTTGAAAGGCCCACTGATTCCTCGAAAAAAAGATACTGAGGGCAATAATTTTAAATGGCATGATGTGAAGTGGCTATGTTATGACGGTGTTATAAAATACAAAACATCGCTTTCGAGAGATGAGGATTTTAAAACCATAAACTTGAAACGAGTTACGAGGCAAGAGAAAAGCTTTACCTTATTACCTATTACCACAATAACTGTACCGATAAGTGTGGAAAAAAAACGCGACATATTATCGCTATTACCTTTGATACCAGAATGTTTTCACAGTTTTTACCAAAATTTGGTCACTACAGCTGATACATTAGACATTGATCCAGATTTACAAGATTCTGAAGAGAGTGAGTGAGTGTTAATTATGTAACTAGGTATATCTAATAATATAAGGTTTCTTTTTGTGATTAATTTTATAATTAGATAAATAAATGTAAGCTACATTAGGTTAGGGCTACAAAAGGCATATTCATATTACGCGGTAAAAACCACTTATGTAGCATTTTCATTGTATTCGATAGAACTTAAGTCCGATAATTATAATAATAATAGGCTAAAAATAATTATTGTAATATCTGTGTACTTCCTAATTATGTGTTTTTATTTTATAATTAGAAAAATAAATGTTAGTTACATTAGGTTTAGGGCTACAAAAGGCATGTTCATATTACGCGGTAAAAACCACTTATGTAGCATTTTCATTGTGTTCGATACAACTTAAGTCCGATAATTATAGTAATAATAATAATAGGCTAAAAATAATTATTGTAATATCTGTGCACTTCTTAATTATACACTAAATAATAACAAAAACAAAATCTCTAGTATATTTTTTTTACACCAAACAATTAAAACCTTGCCGTGTAAAATTTTTATTTGTATAAACAGTTGACTTAAGTGCTTTAACCTTCCGTGTCTAGATATAGTTTAAAAGAATCGAAAGTAGTGAAATTTTACTTGCCAAGTGTTGTGTTGTGCTTTTGTTTGTTACATCGTAAAGGTTGGTTTGTTTTACTTACTTTGTAATTTGTCGTGACACGGTTAGGTGAGAAATGGCAGCATTAGTACAAATTGACTGTTGTCTTACGGATTACCTATTAAATGACTTAAATTCGTTCTCAAAACAATCGTTCGAAAATAAAAAACATATCATTAAACAAGGACGGGCGCGTCCCGATATGAAAATTGATTATAGGCGTAAGGATGGGTTTTTCAAACATTTTCACAGTTCAGTGTATGATAAATATAATTGGATAGCGGGCAGTTGCAAATTAAATAAGTTATTTTGTTTTCCATGTTTGCTGTTTTCCGATACAAATAGTGCTTGGAATAAAACGGGTTTCTCAGACATCAATAATTTGACCAATTCGGCTAGGAAACATACTCAAACCGAAAAACATTTACGCAGTTGTATATTATTACACAATTTTGGAAATAGTAGAATAGAAACATTTCTCGGAAATAATTATGAATCCCATAATCGAAAAGTGGAACGTAATCGAAACTTAATGAAACGTTTAATAGACACTGTTGTTCTTCTTGGAAAACAGGAGTTATCTTTCCGCAGGCATAGTGAAAACGTTAATTCAGACAATCGTGGCAATTATATAGAAACATTATTTTATTTAAGTAAGTACGATAGCGTTATAGACTCCCATCTTGAACAATGCTCATCTACTTCACACTCCGTGTTTACCGGTCTGTCGGGAGACATTCAAAATGATCTTATACAATGCACCGCGGCGGTAATTTTAGACGAGATTAAACGTGAGATTAGCCATGCCAAATTCGTTTCAGTTATGATTGACGAAACCCCAGATGTCAGTCATAGAGAACAGTTGTCTGTTATATTTCGTTATTTGTCCGAAAATGGTCTGGAAGAAAGATTTGTAGGTTTTTACGACGATAGCGAAAGCCGGACTGCGACTGTATTAGCGACTCAGTTGCTCGATATTCTTGAACAATATCGATGCAAAGACAAACTGATCGGTCAGACATATGACGGTGCCGCCGTTATGTCAGGTGAACGTGGAGGCGTTCAAGCACTAGTACGGGGTCAATGCCCTCTCGCGCGTTTCGTACCGTGTTATGCTCATATTCTTAATTTGGTTTTAAGTAAATCTTTAGAAAATATTTCAGAATTAAAATCATTTTTCGGCCATATCAATGGAATTGTCAGGTTTTTCAACAAATCGTCGAAACGGTCAAATCTTTTAAAACAGTTTTCCGATCATCGTATGCCTGGAGTAGCCGAAACACGGTGGCATTATCATTCGCGCATTATTAATGTTATATTTAATTGCAGGTTAGATATGATTGAAACCTTCAATCATATAGTAGATAATCCCCAATCGTGGGATGTTGATTCTATATCCATGTCGGAGTCGTTTGTAACTAAATTAGAAGATATGCAGTTTTGTTTCCTTTTGCATATTTTTTCAGAGAATTTTGCCAGAACTGACATTTTGTTTGCTTTGCTTCAAAGCAAACAAGTCGACATCGAAATCTCAATCAGAGAAATTGGTGCATTTCAATCTTGGTTATCAGAAGAGTTTTTAAAACAATTTGATTTTATTTTCAATAGTATTCAGGAATATTGTGAACCACCACGACGGCGCCGGCGGATGGATACAGAAATTGACTTGAAAACACAATACAAGCGTTTATTCGTTGAAATAATAGATAACATCAAAAGCCAAATAAACTCCCGTTATTCATCGTTTCAAAACTTAACTTTTCTTGATTTAGTCAATAAGTCTAAATACGCGAGTTACCGTAGTAGTTTTCCCGAGGAAAGTGTGTCTGCATTAATATCCGAATTCCCGAATATATTTGATTTTCACGCATTAAAAAACGAATTAAAAGTTTTATACAGTACTTCAACATTTAATAATTTAGATATCTATGAACTTTATTTACATCTTTTTAAATCCGCGTTGAGTGAAGCTTTTCCTCAGCTTTTAATGTTATCTCAAATTGTTTTGACTCTTCCTGTATCGGTGGCTTCCGCTGAAAGGTCGTTTTCGGCATTGAAGCGAATTCATACCTATACACGAAACAGCCAAAGTGAGGCTAGATTGTCAAATCTCGGTGTAATTTCAATTGAAAAACATGTATTATTAAAATTGCATCAAAAAAGCGACTTTTATGATAATGTTTTGGCACATTTCGTAAAGAAAAACCGTAGAATTATGTTAGAATATAAATAATAATTCTTAGGTAATTTTTCAGGTTGTAGAATAAAATTATTAAAATTGCATCAAAAAAGCGACTTTTATGATAATGTTTTGGCACATTTCGTAAAGAAAAACCGTAGAATTATGTTAGAATATAAATAATAATTCTTAGGTAATTTTTCAGGTTGTAGAATAGGAATATTAAATAACGACGACAGACGACAAATAACAAAATTAAACATTTAGGTACGTATTTCTGCTGATATTTCTTTGCTACTAGCTTTTGCCCGCGATTTCGTCTGCGTGGACTTCAGACAGGTAGCCTATGTTCCTTTCCATGTTTGACATGGGATGCATGCAAAATTTCATCTAAATCCAGTTTTTGCATGATTGAGTAAGAAACGTCTACACTGGCAAGTCAGGATTCACTTATTTTTGGTGTGTGAGTGTGAGTGACGTGTGCTTAAAACGGCTTTTTTTAAAGCCACTTTTTTCATACTCGACATGCACTGTTCATATAATACCAGTGATGTCATGTATGGTGAAGGTGGTGAATACTAACAACACTAACACTGCATGCAACGCACACAATGCAAGCAAAGCACCCTAGTAGTTATGGAAAAGGTAAACTAACACACTTAATACAGGTAAGGTCAGGCGGGGCAATCTCGACTGCGGGAAATTTCAACTAATCAACATAACTTCCGTTTTTAACGTAACTGATAAAAATGCCATCTATATTCGGGAAGCGCAATGTGCTTTTCTTAATTTCACCGTAGATGGCGCTGATAGACCTAATACTGTTTGACCGACACGGCCATTTTGTTTTCGACAAAATTCCATGCGTGCACGTGCAGAGTGACAGCTTAAAATTTATATTAAAAAAGTGATTTCAATGTGGATTTCCAAGGTTTTTAAAGGTAAGTTATATTGTTTATAACCCACTTCATATGACTAGGTTGAATTTTTCTGTTTTACTTTGTGTTTAAACAGTGTTTTGGCAATAGTTTAAGTAACCCCACTGAAATTGTTTTGTCGGCAAATGTCAACTATTTGGCAGTTGAAATTGCCCCTCTACATTTTATATGAAGATTACTAAACAGTAGTGATGTGCATATGTCGATAATTAATCGATATAAACAATCTCTTATATTGTGAATATTAAAGATATTTGGGAAAAAATAACTCTTTAGAAGTTCCTGAAACAAAAAGAAATATTACATAGTAGTTCAACTTTATTGAATATATTTATAATTTATTGCAGATGGTTCGCCACTATAAAAAGAAAACTGAAAAGACTTATACTGAGGCAGAACTGCAGCAAGCACTGAAAGATGTGAACAATAAAAACATGACGAGCTACCAAGCAGCAGAAAAATACGGTATACCAAGATCCACTATTATAAGTAGAGTATACCACACTGATATGAGCGACAAGATTGGGAGACCAACGGTTTTTTCAGAAGAAACAGAAAAACGAATGGCAAATAGCTTACACATTATGGAAAAACATGGTTTCCCATTAACCAGAAAAGAAGTGGCAGTTCTCGTGTCTCAATTTGTGCGCAGAAATGGAATTAACACTCCGTTTAAAAATGATATGCCAGGAAAGGATTGGCTGCAGGCCTTCCAAAAAAGACACAGCCTATCGATTAAAAAGCCACAATCCGTCGAAATCGCCAGACGAATGGCATGTGACCCATATATTATTTATGGTTATTTCAATTTATTGAGCGAAGTGCTGGCATGCCTGGGGTTAGAGGATAAGCCTCAACAAATTTATAACTTAGATGAAACCAGCATATGTAATGACCCTGTCAAAGGTAAAGTTATTGGCAAGCAAGGATTTCGCTGTACCCGGACAACTAGTGGTCCCGGAAGAAATAATACAACTGTGTTACTGGCGGCAAATGCTTCCGGGAAAAAAGTACCACCACTTATAATTTTCCAAGGGAAACACCTTTGGACGGAGTGGTTGTATAAAAACGAAATGATTGATACCGCCTATGCAGTTAGTGAAAAGGGCTGGATGCAAACCAGCATATTTGAAAAATATATGAAATCGGTGTTTGTTCCTGCGTTGGGAAGTGCGAGGCCGGTGCTGGTGATATATGACGGTCATTCGACGCACGTCGATTTAAATGTCATCGAATACGCGCAATCAGAAGGGGTTACAATTTTGAAACTTCCACCACACTCCTCACATGTTTTGCAGCCTCTAGACTGCAGCGCCATGAAACCCCTAAAAGACCGCTGGGAAGACGAAGTAATCAAATGGCAGAGGCTTCATATTGGTACAAACTTACCAAAGTCTGAATTTGCACGAATTCTAACCAAAATATGGGATGAACTGGATCCTCTAATTTTACAAAATGGATTTCGTAAGACTGGCATTCAACCATTAAATCGAAATGCCCTCAAGGAGGAGATTTTTGACCCTTTGGTATTGCAAAAATGGAAGAATTCTCAGGCCGATGCCATACAAGAGAGCCCCATACCAGCAGTGCAAGTTGTGCATGGCTGTGGTTGCAACATAACACATGAATTGGAGAATTCTCAGTCCAACGCCATCCAAGCGGATTCTTTACCAGCGCAAGATAAGCATGGCTCTGATTGCATCGAGACACAAGAATTGGAAAATTCTCAGTCGAAAGCCATCCAAGCGGACTCTTTACCAGCGCAAGATAAGCATGGCTCTGATTGCAACGAGACACAAGAATTGGAAAATTCTCAGTCGAATGCCATCCAAGCGGACTCTTTACCAGCGCAAGATAAGCATGCCTGTTACAATTGCAACGAAACACAAGAATTCAAAGAGAATGTCATGCCTGTCGTACCATCGGTTCCAAGTTTAACCACAATTGCACTAACCAAAATAAATAAGCAATTTACAAACGGGCAAATAGTTGAAAAAATCTGTGACGAACCAAGTTCCAGTTTTTTTTCTAATAATAACTCCCACCAGAAAAAAGCGTATCAGAGTAACATCAAGATGCAAAACGTACCTATCACTGTCACGTCAAAACTGCCAATATCCAAAAAATTTGACTTGAACAAACTATCATCTCTGAAAATTTTAGATTGCAAGTTAGTGAAAAATGCAGCTAAGACAAACGAGCTTAAGGAGCCATGTGTTTCGTTTGAGGAATTATTGCTTCAAACTATATCAAAGAGTGATCTTCCAAAAACAAAGAAAAAGCGTATTGCTAACAGCAACGCCGAAGTTTTGACATATAAAGACACAATAGATAGAATGAAAAAAGAAAAAGAAGAGAAGGAGATGATACTAAAAGATAAAGAAAATAAAAAAAAAGAGAAGGAGAAGAAGAAAAAAGATAAAGAAAACCAAAAAAAACAAAAATTGCTTGAAAAACAGGCCATCTCAAAGAGCAAAAAACCCAGAAAACCTAAAAAACAGGAGAGAGAATCAGGCGGGTTGGATCCAAAGTCAAAGTATATTAAAAAGTCTGGTAAGAGGAATATCCGCAAGTGCCAGAAATACGTATCAGATAGTGATTCTCCTTGTTCATACGTATCTTTGAGTGAGACTGAATCGGTAGATAATTTGGAAACATTTTACAACCGCATGATGGAATTAGATTATGAGGAAAATGTTGCTGATGTGGAGTTAGTTGAAGCTAGTACATCTAAAATAATCCCAGTACAATGTTGGTCAAAACAAAAACCAAAAGAAGGAAAATTTATTTTAGCAAAATTCTCGTCATCGAAGGGCAAAAAGACCTTTAAGTATGTGTGCCAGATAGAAAGTGTGAGTGAAGGCAAAATTGTAGTACAAGGGTTTCATTCCTTAAACAAGAATAAAAAAGTCTTTCGTATTATCGAAAATGATCACTCAATCATAGAAGAACATGAGATAATTGATTATCTTCCCGACCCTGATGTGAAAGGCGTTGATTATATGTTTCCGAACGATATTGATATTAAAGAATATATTTAATTAAGTTAAACAGAAGACTGTTGATTTTTTAGTTTTGATTTTAATTACTTAGTTTGATAGTATGATTGTAGTTACAATTACTCCGTCCAAAGACTATAAAACTAAGACTGAAGTTTTGTGCCAATGTTATGTTAATAATATAGTAGTAAAATTCAACATGTCTGTTGAAGGTGTTGCTCTTTAAGTAATAAATATGTATTTTTTTTTATTTTGCACATAGTTTTCTTATTTGACTATGGACTAGATTTCCATTCCAACCCACCCATTCGTCTTCACTCTGTTTGCACCCACTGGGGAAAATATGCGAAATAAACCCATGGAAAAATACGCGTCGATTTAGCTCATCACCCTGAATTCTGCACTTTCCACTTTCATTTCTCATATTTACTCCAGTGGGTGCGCTGTGGAGACTAATGTGAAATAAAATGTTTCATGCTTCCCCACAGTTCCGCCGTTATGTCGTGTATTGAATTCAAACATTCGTAATCTCGTACACTAACCATCCAACCAAATATATTTCGTAAGGCCTTTTAACCTGCCATCCTGATGTCCTGAGATCGTTCTGTCCTGTACTCATGCCGACACATTAAAATTATTTTTAAAACAAAATTCGAATTTTTTTCGCGCATTTCCCGTGGCACTACCGGTGGAACTACTGGTAGTGCCATGGTTAAATTTTATTTACCGTAGTACTACCACTATTAACACACAGCTATTAAGTGCCAGCAGTGCCACGGGAAATGCGCGGTTTTTTTTTACTGTCGTAGGTATAAAAAAGAAGTGTGAAAACATCTATCGACTATTTTTTTATCAGTCACATCACTAGTCAGTATAGCGAGCAGTTGAAATTACCCCGCTTAAATTTGTTATGCGTTTTTTTTCAAATGTGAGCCTTGTTTCATAGAAGATAGGATTCAATTTAGATTATCGACCTTACGAAAAACCTCAGGAGCTCAAATTTAGCCGTTCATCTACACTACAACTCCGCTTATAATCAATAGTTGATTTTGCCCCTCCGAGGGGGAATTTCAACTATTTTGACCTTTTTATATAAGAAAGGCATTTTCAAGTATAAAAATCTATAATAATTGAATACAAACATGGAAAAATAAAACTCACATAACCACTCTACAGCATGAACGCAGTAAATTTTCTATAAAATTGCATCAGGTATTATTTACGGGTGGTCAAAGTTTTTTTTTTCCATCACCGGTTGAAATTGCCCCGCCTGACCTTATGTAATTTATTGCACGTTTTTTTTACAAGAATTGAAATTTTGCTTATTCACGAGTTAGCCGTTTTTTGGTCCGGCTTTACCTTTATTTTTTTTCACCCCACGCCACTGAATCCTACTGTGCCTCACCAGTACTAAAACATAATGATGATCCATTCCAGTGGTGGAGTAGGAATTCAACTAGGTATCCTGAAATGTCACGCCTCGCAAAAGTGTACCTTTGTTGCCCAGCAATCTCTGTCTACAGTGAGAGGCTTTTTTCAGAGGCAGGGAATGTATACGAAAAGAAAAGAAACCGTTTGTTGCCAGAAAGAGCAGAAGCTCTGGTATTTTTACACCATAATCTACCTTTAATAAAAAAATATAAGTAAGTTATTTAAAAAATATAAGGAGATGATAATATTTTTCGCTATTGTTACTTTGATTCGATTAGGTTATGTACGATAAATCATATTATACGTACATTGCTTTTTGTTTTTACTTTTTCAGTTGACGGTTTTCTAGGATATTCCTTTTTGTTACTGTACAATGTAGGTACATCATGTACCTAGGTACAATCTAGTTTTAATATTATTAGATATCTACTTAATTAAAATATTAATTTGTTATAAAAACGACTCTTTTTTTGTATAAGAAGAAATAAATATCATTTAAAATGTTTGTTGAAGAAGTTATTAATTATTAATATTAATATGTTGTTTGCTTTAAAGTTTAAGTAATTTCTTTTGATTTTACGTATTAATACCGATAACGTGTAAGACTGATTGTGAAATAAAAATATTAATAAGCAGTTATGGTTTTTCTTTAATGTCATTCTAATAATAGTAAAATATTTTAAAAAAATGGCCGGATAGTCGGCCATTTTTGCCGACTAGTCGCCGACTACAAAAGTGGCCGGATAGTCGGCTTTACCGACTAGTCGGCGACTAATCGGCACATCTCTAGTTATTAACTATGTCATACATTTAGAGCTCTGCCTCGTCAAGACACTGTAGCAACGTCGCCAGCTATGTATACAGGCCCAGTTAAAACCAAAATGTATAGTAGTACCTCACCCATGACGGTTTGGTGCCTGTACATTTCAATATTTACTGCTTGGATACCTCGTGGTAGGCCTCAAATTGTGTCTACATGAGGCCTACCACGACGTCCTAAAAGTGTTAACTTTGTTAACCTACTTAGAAATAAATATTTTTCATTTCATTTCATTCATACATAGCTGGTGACGCAACGCAATGAGGTAGAGGCCCTCATGGTTGGGTCAAGTTTTTTTTTACCTACTACCTTTGGATAACATATCGAGTTGCCTAGTTATTTTTCTGATTTACCTCTGCCACATACCTATTATCCCCTCCAGGGGTGAATTGGAACACACTAGGGTTTTTAATAAATTTATGAAAACATAGCAATAATTTTGGAATTTTAACCAATTTACCATGTTTTATGGTGCCAAAAGCTAGTTTCCTATTCAAACCCAATTTAGTTTACCTAATAAATCGCAGGTAATACTGCGGGGCACAGCTAGTTATGTTATAAATTCATGTAATAAAACAGAGAAAAACCAAAGTGCAAGGAAAAAAGTTTGTGATTTTTTTTTTTGTAAATAATCTTGTGCATTAAACCGTCTTTCTTTTAAAAACACAGAGGACTTTTTTATCTAAAATATATAAAATTCTTGTACTTCAATGCTCTCAGTCACATAGGTGAGAGAAGTTATAACAATGTGATAATGAAATATTGGTCAGATAAGTATGAGAGCCCAAAAAAAAATACAAATTAGAAAAGTTACAGAAAAAAATTAAAGCAAAGTCAATTAAAATATATGCCATACATCATAATGTTACAACACACTGGCAGAGTAGACAGAACTAACCTGAGTACCTCGACTTCAAACAAACGTGCGAATATACGCGAGTTGGGCGGGACTGTCACTTTTGCAACATGTTTCACTATGCTGAGCAACGCATTAGTACTGTGCGTGCCGGCCGATATGACATACTACGTCAAATGCACGAGATCTCATCTGAGTGAGCCTACTTGTTACTTCTGTTTACTTTGACACTGGTGTCAGAAACATTGCAGAACATATTATGGTTTAAAGAAATGTACAAACCTTTGCATGCCGTAATAGTTGACACCGCAGTAGCCGAGCAACATTGCCATCTTTTTCTTTTTGATTCTCTCGAATGGTTGATCACACAATTTTTTCTCATCACTTTCTCCATCAATTCTGTTAGGATCTGGGTCCTCCCATTTCCGCTTCTGCTTTCGTCTGTTGTACCTAGTTCTGCTCTTGTCACCGACTATTTCTTCAATCTTGTTTTCCACATGTTTGTCAGTTTCTGTGATATTTGCAATTTTTTCCGAAGCAACATCCGCCATTGTGGAAAACTGCCTTAAATCTGAGTAAAAAAAGAGTTTGGTTAAATAGTTATCATTTTCCATACATCAATAAAAAAAATCGTTTTTCGCGCGGGAGCAGTACATTTTTCCGGAATAAAAAGTATCCCCATACCCGGTTCAGCGGTTTGGGCATGGAGAGGTAACAAACAGCTTTCGCATTTATAATGTTATTAACACAAATAAGTCAGCCCTTTTTTTATATAATATCTTGATAATGTCAGCCGACCTTTTGTACAATTTCCAATTTATATTAAAGATAAAGATAATTATTAATAGTTATTCTATAAAATTAGACTGAATTAGACCCACTTTCAAAAGCTATACTAAACACAAGTAACAAATGAGTAGGGCGAAACAACACGTGGTTTTACCTGCTCTTAAGTTTATATTTCTTGATAGACACACACTCCGCACCGACTTGATTAGAATATTAAATAATCGAACTGTCATACCTAATTCAAATATTCACTATGAACAATAAATATTTTTACAGCTATAATAAAAATTCACATTTCACAACAAGTCAATGTCCATGGCGGCCGGAGCGGCGTTTTTCAAATGACAAATTTGACATTTGACAATGACATGTTTTGTTTTCATTATGGCGCTCGGCTTTTTAGTTTTTAACCATGGCCAGTGTCAAGTAAAATATGGCGGGAAATGTTCGATTTTTTTGTTTTATTTTTATTAAATGTTCGAAAAAGATTTAATATTTAAAGTATTATTATTTATTACTGTGAAACATAAATTTTAAATTTTAAAATATTGCATGTCTCGTGATGGTCGAGACTCGAGACGTTTTTAGTTAGAGTTGAATAACTAAAAAGGACATGTGATATTGAATGTACTGTAACTTCTTGTTGAAAATTTATGTTTCACAGTAATAATATACACTTTTCATGCACTTATTCCATCATCATCATCAGGTGATGATTTTATAGAAACCGGTCGTGTGAAACATTAATTAATAAGAATGAAATAAATGCATGAAAGTGTATATTAATTTATTACTGTGAAAAAGTATATGATGTTGATAATTAACATATTTAAATATACATAAGAAGGAAAAAATATTTTTTTGAAATTGTTTTTCCGAAATATTTCCCTTGGTACTTATTTCACATTGATAGTTCCAAGAAATAAAATGATGCTTATTTAATAAGCTTCCATTTGACATCCTATTTAAGTAAATCGGTTCAGTAGATATTACATAATCCGCACAATAGAATAGGCCCGGCAGCCATCTTTGTGACGTCATAGCTACCACGTCCATACACTTAGGAAGTGACAACAGCACTTTCCGTGTTCAGGAAAATATGCCAAATAAGTACATACCAATAATTTGTAGGACGGAGATGAGTTGAACGAAAATCGTTATTTGAAGACTTTTTTGCAAATGGGTCTCGTACTATAACACAGATTAATCAATCAAAAAGACCTCTGTAAAAAAAGGGATTCCTATTTTGCCAACAGAGGAGAGTGATTTAAGCTTCCAAAATTTGTGCATAGATTGGTTCAAGCATACACTTTAATTTGCCCATAGCTTAAATGAAATGTATTTATGGTTTTTAAATTACGCGACCGAATCGCGATCGAAAAACCATTTTGTCGCTTACGCCCTTTCCATTTTTTGCTGTTCCATTGCTTGTTTTATATGATGCGCGCACGGGTAGTAGCATTACTTTATAAACACACGGACCACCTAAATTAGAAAAAAAAATCGGTTGTCTGTAAAGTCGGTTTACTGCATAAAGTTAATATTCCGATAGGTATATTACCTTTATGGTTTACTGACGATAGTTGAACGTGACAACGTCATAGCCTTAACCCCTCAGTTCCGGGAAAAATCTATGCAAAAAAGTTGGCAGGTCAATGTGCAAAAAAAATGGCGCCCGGCCTACCCTCTTTGGAAAATTAATGTAATATGAAATATCCTTACATATAATCCATATTTTATGTTTGTGTGAACTACATTATAATATATGTTAAATTTTCTATCTATCAAGCCATCATAATATAGTATTTAGTCCGATGTGATATTAGTTTCTCAATTATAAACTTTCGAAACTATAATTAGTGACTTGTTCAGAAGAAATAAACGAATACTTTATTCTTCATATATTAAGTCATATCTTGACACGTAGGAAATAGAGCACAATTTTGAATAGCCGAAATAATACTAATAGCTCACAATCTGTGAGCTATTAGTATTATTTCGGCTATTTCTTTATTTTTCATTCAGAGTGTGGTCAATGTATCAAAGGTCATAACTAACCAAACTTCTTCATACAAAAGTATTCTCTAAGTCATCGAAATACGTAATATAATCGAAACAAAGAGCGCGGCCCAGGTGGGCCTTACGGTTGTTGAGAGACTTGAAAGTGTAAATGGAACGCCTCAGAGCTGTCAGCGAGGTAACGCCGCATGAACTGTCATGTTTTTCGGGCGCGCACCCCATATCGAATTATAAGACGTTATCACGTAAAAAAAAAACAAAAAAAATGGATTATGTATGGTCCAAAGATATGACACCGCGGACCCCTAAACATAATGGACACGGACCCCAAGGGTCCGCTGACCACAGTCCACAGGTTGCTTTAATAGAATGCTGCTAGCTGAAGACGTCTCACGTAACTGACAAAGAGACACTTCCGCTGGTTCTGCATTAATTATAATACATATTATAATATAATATGTACGCTAGACTTAATTAGTCCGTAAAGCGGTTAAATTTTTAAAACTTAAAAGATTGCTGGTATCGAGATTCCGCATTCAACATCGCAAGATAGTCATCAAAAGGTCAATAAGTTTTTGTTATACCTAGTAGAATCTAGAATCTAGATCAAGAGCACTCGCCGTGCCGTAGCTGGTACGGGGTACCTACTCGGAGCTCGAGTGACAATGCATCAAGATCGATCACTTTACTCGCTACTTCTAGAACATTTTCAATGTCAGCCCTGTTGGCGACTTTCAGACGTAGCCATATTTGACAACGTAGGTCTAATATAGGCAGGATAGTAGATAAAGGTATAGGTCCTACGTGCCGACACCGTAATTCGTACTTGAACAAATAAACGAAACAGGAATCGTCACTCCTCAGAGCTGTTATATAAAAATAAATAATGTTAAAAAATGTAACGAAGACCTAATTAAACAGCCTACATTACTAGTCGACGAAATAAAATCCATGCATAATATCGCAGCGCGCATGCGGGCGAGGCGCGCATGCGCGGTCCGCGGGCCGTGGCCAGTCGGGTCGGGACCCTCGCAGCGGGACGGACCAGCGAGATGCGCGGCGGAAGCTCGGAGCGGCTGGTAGTGCGGGCGGGGCGAAGCGGGGGCCGCGGCGGGCGGCGGCGCGGGGAGGCGCGCGCGCGGCTCACGCGCTACATCACCGTGCTACTGGCGGCGCTGCTCGGGGGCGGCGGGTCCGCGCTGCTGTTCCTGGTGCCCCTGTACGCCGACCCCGCGCTCAGCGCGCTCGCCGCCGACTTCGACCCCGCGCCCGCCGCCTGCGTCACCGAGCGCCGCGACGACCGCCTCGGCCTCGACAACTGCACGTGGGCGTCGTGCCGCGAGGGCTGCACGAGCGACGCGTACCGCTGCACGCAGCTGCACGTCAAGTACCGGCCGGCGGGCGGCGAGTGGCGGCCGGCGGTGCTGTTCGTCAACATCAAGGGGTGCGGCTACCCGCCGGCGGTCGACTGCGCCAACTTCACGCTCAACTTCGGGCCGGTGGGGGCGCGCTACCCGTGCTACTGGTCGCGGGCGGAGCGCGGCGTGGTGGTGCCGAGCTGGTCGCGCGGGGAGCAGGTGGCGACGGTCACGCGCACGCTGGCGATCCCGCTGTTCATCTCGGGGTGTGCGGGCATCGGCCTGTGCGCGCTGCACTGCGAGTGCCGGCCGCGCCGCCGCCGCCCGCCGCGCCGCCCGCCGCGCCTGCCCGCGCCCGTACTCGACGACTCCGCGGTCTACCGGCTGGCGTAGCGCGGCGCCGACCCCCGGGACCGCGGCGGATACGCGACCGTCAACCCCTCGGAGGACGACGAGTGCTCGTGTGAATCCTAGCGGCGCCTCCGAGATGAAGGGAACGATCCGAGTTGAACTGTAGTAGCTAGGTACCCGCTGCGGCTCCGCGGTGTGACCCCGAGTGAATCACCGGGGCCGTCGTTTGTGACCAAGTGCTCTTAATTTGTGTGGCGTTGGATTATTCAGCCCGTGCTCTGTCGAATACGCTGTTTCTCCAGACTTTTTGAATGACAAAGGTGATACAGAATTTTACCGCCTAAGATAAAAGATTCACTTCCGGGTTCTTGTAGCGACCCGGAAATCGAAGGTTTAATATCTAGTAAGTAAAGATGTGTTGTAAATAATAGTAATTGTTGTTTCATTTCTTGACTTCGTAGTTTAGTACAATTTAAAGGACATAGACGTAGGTATACAATAGAATCCCTACTTCCATTATAAATGCGAAAGTGTGTCTGTCTGACTGTCTGTTACCTCTTCACGTTCAAACCGCTGAACCGGTTTTGCTGAAATTCGGTATGGAGAATGTACTATTTATTCCGGAAAATGTATGGTTCCCGCGCGATATATTTAATTTTGGCGGGCATCATCTAGTATGTAACATTATATTAAACGGAATGTCATTCATTTCAGGGCCATCGATTATCGGTGGACCTGAAAATATAATTAGGTACTACATTCTACCACCTCAAAGTCTAATAGTAATTACTTATTTAATACTTAAAGCACAAGGGTGTATGGCAGTAGGAAGGCTCTATCAAAAATGTCTGGAAGTGGAAGACGAGGTTCCTATAGTTATCCCGAAAATAAGATAAAAAAAATAGCTCATACTTCAAGCTAATATGCCATCCTTGCAACCCTACTCGTACATACCAAATTAATCATGTGCCTTTGCATTCTAATAATCATATTATGCTACTTTATCGAACGTTAGACAGACTTTCAGCTAACTGGATGCCTCTTAAGGTAACTCAGCTGTTCTGCTAATATGATTAATGAAAATCTTCGCTCTTCGATGCTTTCATATTTTTAGCAGCGTACATAACTATCATAATCAAACCAATTGAGATAAATATTATGCTTCGGCAAAATAATATATTATGACACGTCGCGACGCTTCGACTCCGCCCCAGTGTGAGTTGAGCCTTTATATGCATGTGAATACTGAACTACTGACACACAATCACGGTCACGGTCACGGAGCTTCTGTGACCTACATTTGTGGGTCTGCATTACCCTATTCTATCTACTACCTAAAAGCCGAGCTTTGTGAGGGCTCGCGTCGTAAATATTACCACGCAGAAAAACGAATTTAAGGCTTACATTATTACCGCTTTAAAAAACTGCCTTAAAGATTATTACCGTAGTAATCTTTAATTAAGGCATTGTTTTTATTTTATTGAAGAAGCAATTTTTTAAAAATCGATTTTCATAAAAAATGGGTTAAAAAAATTGTAAGGGTTTCGATTAATTAAAAAAATCGATTTTCATAAAAAATAGGTTAAAAATTTAATCGATTGTAAGGGTTTAGATTAATTAAAAAAATCGATTTTTTCTAATTAATCTGACACAACGTTAATAATCAAGTTTTCACTTCTGCCAGCACTCCCGGAGTTCAACCAGTCTTTTTTTTTAAATAGTAAGCAAGCCTTGACTAGCCGATGATGTAATCTATAACATACCTTTACATAAATAAAAATTACTGTGTTAAGCACAAATCAATAGACCTGATAGTCTTTCCGCAAAGTGTACCACAAAAGTGCTCAGGTTGTGGGATATACTAAACTGATGACTTAAAAAGATTTCACAAAAACGCATAAATATATAAAACTTTTTATTCTCATAAAAAAATAAATACAAAACACAATGTATCACAACCGTCCACGGACCGGCTCCGGTCCAACATAAACAATTCTCACTGGTGCCTTTTTATTTTGCCAGGCAACGTGCAGCAACTACAGGACATGAAATGTAAATAATTTTGTACATTTGTGACACCATTAGGCTGCGTTTTCTCTGTATGTGTCTAAACACACTATGCCGATGTTCCGCGGCGGAAATTCGGCATGATTACGTCAGAAATGTCAAACGCATAGGTACAATATAACGCGACGCAATGTATTTTAAATTACCGATGACACACTATGCCGAAATTCCGTCGCGTCATATTGTATGCGTTTGACTTTGCTGACGTAATCATGCGGAATTTCCGCCGCGGAACTTCGGCATAGTGTTTAGACTTTAGACACTAACGGCCGTTCCCAATATTCAATCTATCTCTGGTTTGACATACGACCGATCGCAGCTAACATTGAATTGACATAAAATATATGGTCTAATGTCTAATGTGAGCTACTCCTATCTCTAGTAGGGCAAAACCAGAGATAGATCAAATATTGGGAACGGCCATAAGAGTGCAGGAACTACAGGTTGAGCTGAAACACATGAAAATTTAAAATTTTAGGTTAGTTGCGCACGTTCCCTATCGGATCAAATGGTGTAGTCGACGGTAGATTCGTTCATCAGTTCTGAACCTGCTCGCAAAAGTCTAATATGACAGCAATCCCTCGATCACCCATTTAATCGATAATATACTACTCGAGAAATTGATTCACATTGCGGACCTACATTATTCGGTCGGATAACATCTAGCCGAGCCGACAGATCGCGAGTCGCGACTACCGCTGAGACAACCCGACCGAATCACGGAGGCCATCCGCCCGGCTCAATTTCTCGTTCGAGTATGTAAAGGCACATTCAGAAGCCACCGCACCGAGTCCCTCGAAATATTTTCATTAGAATCGTTATTTTCGAGAAATGCACTACGGTAGCTTCCGTCCACTCCGAAATAACTTAAAACGTAACATTCGTCGATAAACATAATAGCTGACCAGAAAAATAAAATCTCCGCTGGCGATTAAATAGAACTGAAATTACATTTCTGATACAATAAAATATATTATTGCCGAATGGGGTAAGAGGGTCTGCTAGTGCGATTCCAACACAAAAGGGGGAGAAGACGGCATGTCATAAGTGATAGCCGACTTCGGTGGATTTTTTTTTTATTTTATTTTTTTTATTTAGTAAGCTGTAAGCTCACACGTTCTGGACTCAATTTAAGCCTCATTGTTTTCGTACGAAGCGAGACAGCTCCTCTTGCCCCATTTAATTTCCTAAATAATTGACAAAAATATTTCTAACAGTATTCGGCATTGGTCAATAATTTCTGATAAAATTGCTGACAATTTTCAGTCAATTTTCCTATTGTTATGTATATTTGAAACCATACAGCCCACTATAATCAAAAAGTAGAATATAATCATTAGTAAAAGTCCGAGAAACTGCTAGAATTATTATAAGGACTTACTAAAATCAACATCACATTAAACTATTAAATTAACAAAGAAAATTGTGCTAATAAAGATTGAACATAATTAAGCAGTTACATTTCTTTGACAGAGATCAAGTCGGAAGACAGTAATAATATTGTTAACCCTTTTACAAATTTTAAACACATTATTTATACTCAATGTCCGCTATTGTCATGCGGTTGGACGTGTCAGACAAATACAAACAGACCTCGTGGAGGTACTTGCTGTGTAAATGTTAGTAAGGGGGTAACTGGGGCTGAAACATGATGGTAACATGAACTGATAAAATATTTTGTCTGTTCAAGATACATTTTTGATATCATTATTTTCTTCATTGATAATGGAAACCGAAGGTCCGCTTTGTCACTCTAGGTCGTCGCCAATCGTTTGTCAAAATATCATACATCTTTTTAGAAACATTAAAAGGATGACACAATATTAGGTTCACCGTTGACTTAATCCAGACCGACGAAAACGGGTGTTGATATTATGATTTTAAACAATTTTAAGTTCCAAGAAAATTAGGTTAAAATTAAATTATATATTAAAGCAAATGTTTTAATACAAAATACATGTTGCTTGTATAATATTATAATATTTCTGGCAAATATTAACAAGCAATAATTTACGGAAAGGCACAAAATAGAATATCAGATAGACGTTCTACATATTATTAAGGGATATTTCACGATCTATAAGGCTTCAAACTGCTTATTGCAAAATTTTGCTGCTACCAACTTCATATTGAGCAACAGAGGCAAAACATAGAAATAAGCTGCATGGTTTTATTGAAATTAATTTATCTTAGACTTGCCATGACGTTAAAAATAGTAAAATGTTTTTTCACCTGGTGGATGATATAGAGAACATTATTGCCTTTAAGCTTACTATACGTGATATGAAATGACTGGACCCGAACCCCCCCCCCGTCTCACTAATAAAAATATATTTACACAGCAGCTAAACAAGGCATGGTTGTCTCAGTCTGGCACGTATGAAAAGTCGTCCGACAGACTTCTTCAAAGTAAGAGAAAAAATGTCTCGACTCTTAAATAACCAACAAATAACAAAAAGATATTAAGTATCAATACACTGATTGTTCGAGACTTTTTTTTTGACATTTCAGTAATGTATTTGGATCAAAGTTTCTGAGATATGGTAACAATTGTTCATCTTAACAGTTATGCCACAATAAAATATATATCAACGGGGACCCAGCTACATCACTATCAACTTAATTTTTCTAAGCGTGTTTTATATGGTACATTCCATGTACGCTAGTAGTAGTGAAATCAATTTGAGATTACTTTGTAGCCGTTCTATTTTCTTCTTTAATCCGTGGTTAATCTCCGTCTATAAATATATTTTACTGCTATATGGTATCGGGCATTATGATGTAGAATGTATACAGTAGATACTAAAACCTGATCAATAATATAAAAAACCTGCGTTTTTAACTAATATAGCAAAACTTATCAATCCTGTGATATTAATTTAATATGCATTATAAAAAGAAATTTGCAAGTTGGCGCGAATTTTTTGCAAGTTGGCGCGAACTTTTTGCAAGTTGGCGCGAATCTTTTTGCAAGTTGGCGAGTTTTTTATATTGGTCAGGCTACAAGCACGCAAGAAGCATGCCTCGTGCTCGCCAGCACAGCTAAGTATACAGGGTTAATACTAGCTATATATTGTTTTATTTTTAACTTTAATATTTCACAAAGACGGCTTTAAACATAAGTAGAATTTCACATTTAAAATCAACCCTGTATACTTATAGCAATTTGTTATATACCTATGATATTCACATAAAAATCAACTAAAACATATTCTATAATTTGCATTGCTTTGGCAATTTCGTTTACACACCTTACCATCCGAGATGCTGTCTAATGTGATTCCTACACTTTAGGTCCCGGCAAAGGACGAGAAGGTTATAAGATATAAGCTTTGTCCACACTGTGCCTTTTTCTGTTTAAGGGCATGCGTTATAGCGCAGTCAACAGCGAACGTGAGGCATGCCCGCGGCGCATGCCCTCTGACCGTCCAAAACTTTCGCTTCGGTATTAAAAATGACAGTTGGCGTTGCGTTATTTGACGCATTCAATTATTGAATGCGCCAAAACGAAAGTTGAATGAAAGAAGATGACGAAATTTGAAGACGAAAGCGCATAATGTGGACATAGCTATACGGATTCTTGCGTTCGAAACCGTGTACTCTTGGTAATACTATTCATCATACATATGGCCGCTGTTAGGCGAATGTGTATTAATCCACAATTTTTTAAATGTGTATTAACCCACAATTTTTTAAATGTGTATTAACCCACAATTTTTTGTTGAGTTATGAATGCAGTTTTGTTCTAAATGATCTAAAGATGTGCATTCTTAATTCAATACGCATTTTTGTGGGAAGATAAACAAATGCTTAGCAAGATCATAAGATCAGATAAAAAAAAGACTGCGCCGAATTTAACCCCTTTTTTGTGATGTCGGCTAGGGGTGCTGAATATTGAAACCACAGACAGCCAATTAGATAGCCAGGTGTATAAACTGGGCGAAGCGAGCGGCGCTCGGCGCACTATCAGACAAGTTGATTCATAGTAGTCTGCAAGCTGTAAGTTTTTCCGAATAAAATAAATAGCCAGGTGATAAGGCCTGTATTCAACTGTCTATGAATCAATTACTTCGATAGTACAACAATATAAATGGCTGCTCCCCACCACGACCGGGCGGACCAAATCCAAAACCTTTTTATCACATTTCGCTAAATTCGACGAGCCTGGCTCGAACTCTTTAAATGCATCACATCTTAGTGTCTAAACACACTAGGCCGAAAATACGCGGCTGAAATTCGGCATGATTACGTCAGCAATATAATACAATATAACGCGACCTAATTTCGGCATGGTGTGTCATCGGTAATTTAAAATACATCGCAGGCGTAATCATACCGAACTTCGGCCGCGTTTTTTCGGCCTAGTGTGTTTGTTTACACTCACAAAACCCTCATTAAGTACAAAAGATGGCTATAACATACACACATTACTATTAATACTATTTTAACGAAAAAAATTGTAAATGTGGTTCTTTTATATTTCCGCATTTCCAATAAAACATTAAAATAGCGAATAACCCTGCAAGGTGTACTTGTCTGCATCTGGCATATCGGAATAGTAACAAGGCAGACAGAGACACCGCACCTTGAATAGTTGCAGCCATGGACGTATAAAAAAAGGCGGACGGAGTCCCACCATACACAAAACTGTGTCCTTCAGAGTCGGCCAGCCGACTGTATGTACACGGTCCGCACGCACACATTATTACGCTAGTCCATACCATTTGACAGGTGTCAGAATGTGTGCGTGGCCGACTCTGAAGACACAGTTCTGTGTATAATAAGACTCCGTTCGCCTTTTTTTCTACGTTCATGGTTGCAGCGGGGCTAAAATGGTCACATAGCAATTACTCTCAATCAATTCGCAAAATGAATTGTCAAAACTGTCAAACTTACGAATGTCAAATTAGTACGAATTTAGACCAATTAAATTGGTCAAACTCACGAATGTCAAATAATTACGAATTTAGACCAATTGAATTGGTCTAAATTTGACATTCGTGAGTTTGACAGTTTTGACAATTAATTTTGTGAATTGATTGAGAGTAATTGCTATGCGACCATTTTAGTCCCGCTGTAATCAGTATTCAAAAAATCAATTCATCATTTGCACTAACATTTATGTGAATATTTTTTAAATAACATGGTTATAATTTATCCTATTTCTAATAATATACAGGGTGTAAAAAGACCACTTCCGATAACTTTGGGGTATTATTATACTACATTTTCTGATTACAAAAATGTAATTTTTTTTTATTTTTATTTTTTCAAAAAAAAAATTTTAATATATTTTTTATAATAAATAACCTTTAGACAAAACGATAAACCATTTACAAAAAATATTTAAAATATTTTTTTTACTTTTATTTTTTTTATCCCTAAACGTAATGTAAAAGACGCGAGTCATTGATATCAACTGTAGCGCGCTTAATAACATAAGGTCGTTAACGACCATACTGTACGGTCGCGGCAGTTTTCAACCTTATGCTCTTTCCAACCTATCAAGAACCATGACATTCAACTCTCTTAAGTAACTCAGAACTTTGACCTATGATCTCTTACCTAGGCTAATTTAATCTTTCGATCGCGGATTCTTGGAAATGCTATTGTATTCTAGAGTTGTCTCGATCACCGGTACTCGTATGGGCCATAATGGGTTAAAACTTTAATCCTAACTCATGTACAAAACTGTAAGTAACTTTCTGAGCATGAGTAACAATTTATTTATCGATTAGTTAAAAAGTTATTCGTAAGGAACAAAACCGATATCAGGCTTTCTATCGAAATTACAGACGATGCATGAAAACTTCCGTACGTAAAACTATGGTAATAAACTTACGTGTAAAATGTTAAGTTCTTAAAGTGTTCTTATTTCTCTAGACTCTATGCATTTTGTAAGTATTCTTTAGCACTAAGCAATAATACCACCAACCACAACACGTTTCTTACACGAAATCTAACACAACAGAAAGTTTAAACAAAAAAATAATAAGACATTTTCCGTGTTATGCAGAACGATGATTGTGGATGGACAGTACCTAGATCTGCAATTATTGCTTTTTATCTACTACAGACTATCTACTTCAGAGATGAAAAAACTAGCAATTAATTACTTACGTGAAAAATGTTGAATTCTGATTTTTGAATGCGCTCTCTATGCATTTTGAAAACAGTCCGTATCACCAATCAATAAATAACACCACCAATAACAACACATCTCTTTTTACACGATATCTTACACGACACGTCTTAGTTTTTTAACGCAAACAAATAAGAAATAATAGTTAATTAATTTACATTTTACACATTTAGTTATCACAATAATACGTTTTAAAAAGATCGTAATACGCTTATTAATTAAACATAACTCAACGGACAACCTTCAACCTCAAGATGCAAATTGGAACTAAAGTCTAATTATGCGAAAATCGTCTTTAAAAACATGTATCGACTTTCGGTAAATTCAAAGATACCGACGGGACGACCAGACCGCTTGGCGGCAACGTCAAAGCGTTTGAGCTCACCGCTTGTGCGCCGCCATCGACAATAAATTATACCGACAAAATTCGCCGACATTAAGGCTCGTTTCCACTATTATTAGTGCAGGTGCGAGTGTTAAGTAGGTATTATGGAGGCACTTCACATGGCTATTTGTATTTGCGTATTTGATGTATTCGCCAAACAATCACCATGTGTAGACGGTATGTATGTTTGGCAAAGTATTGGCCTTATTTGCCTATTTGACAAATATGACCAATACCAAATACACGTATCCGTACCTTTGTCGGTTTTTGACGCACATCAAAAGAGTCAAATAGGCAAGTAAATAAAATCAAGTAAAAGTTTGGTATTTGACGTCCATCTGTGGAAGGCCGTATTTGCCTTTATTTGCTTGTCAATAATTTTGCCAAATGCAACAAATAGCCAATAGCAAATACAAATAGCCATGTGAAGTGATTCCATTAGAGTTAAGTGATTAGCACAAAACACGTGTGGACAGCAACTGATTAGTGCGAGTGATTAGTAAACAGCCAACATGTACTAAACAAAGCGAATAGACATAGTCGGCCATATCTCGGTATGCGAAAGATTTAAGCATTTATACACGCTTAGAAAACAATAGCAAACACCAACATGAAGGTGCGTCTTTGTGTGCCTGTTTATGTTTGCCACTGTTCGGTTTCGATGTCGTTTTTATGCAAGCTTTTGTTTGCCAAGCATATGGACGGGCCATATTATTATGCTTGGCAACCAATGGCAAACAGCAAACTACAATTTTCCTGTTTGTGTTCGGCACTATTTGGCAAACATGCTTCATATGGATGGGTGGTCGTATGTGTTTGCTTGTTCCTGTTTGTGTTCGGCACTGTTTGGCGCTGGTGTCGGGTATTTTATTTGAATTTTGGCAGTCGCGGGTCGCTTGCAGCAAGGATCGGAAAGCCACCTTAACATTCGCCAAGCCTGTTTGATGGAAATGTTGGGACTTTGTCAGTCTTGTTTGATATGTGTAGCGGACACAAAGCGTACTCCAGTCTCCAAGCGAATGGAGACTTCATGACTGTTTTCGAAACAGCCTATAATTAATTAATACAAAAATGACACCAACAACGAACAATGACAAACACGAACAGGCAAATACATGATAACGGGGCTTTAAGCCCCGTCCATATGCTTGGCAAACAGCAAACACCCACATGTAGTTGGGTGTTCGTATGTGTTTGTCTGTTCTTGTTTGTGTTCGCCACTGTTCGGCGTTGGTGTCAATTTTCCTTCACAACTCAATGGCTGTTGATCAATGTTTCGAATGAAGCGGAGCGGAGCGGAGCTTAGCGGTGACGAATTGACCAATCACCATGCTCGAAATTAAACGCAGCCTTAGAGTTTAGACCATCGAGCTGTGGCGCGGCCTGCGGCAGCGGCCTGCAGACTACACGACGCACTATGACGGCGCGGCGCCGAGCTACTAACGAATTATTATTAAATTATGTCTACAAAATGTACCCATATGCAGTGTCGGCCAAAAGTGACGGCAAGGTGTCGACATTGCGACAGATTTGCGCGGCAAAACATCAAAGAGATGTTTTGCCGCGTGCGGCATGGTCGCTCTAATTAGTGTTGTGACCTATAAAAACTAAAATTATGTAGTTTTGTTCTAGGTAGTCAATATTACAATAACCTACATAAACAATTTTTAATGTATAACATTAAATAATAATAATAGACTACCTACTACTCAATGGTACAATAAAGTTACGATTGTAATTTGTAGACTGAGTAGGTATGTAACTTTTTTCTTATTGAAACCCAAATAAGAGAAATACGTAAGGAAATTCTACATTGGGTACTTTAGCTGTTAGCTTTAAGTTTCATTTCAAAATTTCGCAGTAAAGTAGAAAATTACTTTTCACTTATTACGACAGTCGACACCTAATTTAGCTGTCAAAATTATTTTCCTTCGACAACTCATTGGGCGAGGATCTTAGTAAAATTTAACAAGAAGAGGTTTGAATGTTAGGATGTTTTTTTATACTTAATGTTTATAGTTTACACATATTTTTTAGGGAAATTTTTAATTCAAATAATAATTAATATTTGTGGTAATAATAATAATCGAGTCGTTTTTTGAATACATACTAATAAATACAATATGCAAAACAAATAGCGATTTGTCGATAAAAAAATATCGATACTTCAAATGCACAGGGGAACGTCCTTATTGTTTTACATGAATTTTATTATTTTTTTCAATTATGTTCAGTTGGCTGTAAACCTGCGTTTCCGAGTGACGTTTCGCCAATTTTGATCATAATTTTAATTACCGTACTTCTCAGTTTTTCTTAGTTTATTTTGACTTTTTCGTTAGTTATAAGTGATTTTCTTTTTTTTTTCTTTTTGTAATTAGTGTTAATTGTTTCGTTTACTATTGACAATTTTTCTTTGTGTTTTGTGTATTTTTAATTTTAAAATGCCTTCGCCGTATGTGTACACCGCGCGCGAATACGGCATGATGCTTATGTGTTTGGGAGAAGCATCAGGAAATGCCGCAGAGGCTTTGAGGATTTACCGAAGGCGATATCCTCACGCCCGACATCCTTCCGACTCCCGCATTATCACACAGGCATACCAGCGTGTGTTAGAAAATAGGCCTATTGCGCCTTCTACTTCTGGCGGTGGGCGGCAGCTGGACGTGCGTGTCGAGGAGCAGGTTTTGGAGGTTTTACACCGAGACCCTCGACTAGAACTCGCAGTGCAGCTAAAAGGCTAAGACGAAATCACGGCGACTATCCACAAAATTTTAAGGCGGAACAGAATGCGTGCCTACAAAGTCCATCGAGTGCAAGCGCTGCTTCCGGTGGACCGTGTCCGACGGACTGAATATTGTTCATGGCTGCTTCAGCGGGAAGAAGCATCCCCCGGGTTCATCCAAAATGTGCTATGGACGGATGAGTCCACATTTACAAGAAATGGGATGTGGAACAGGAGAAATGCTCACATTTGGTCAGTCGAAAACCCTCGGGCATGCCAAGAAACTGGCCACCAAACACGTTGGTCAGTTAACGTGTGGGGTGGCATCTACAAAAATTTGATATTGGGGCCAGTATTTTTGCCTGCAAGGATGACTGGTGCGTCATATTTAGATTTTTTAAACGGTGACTTCACCGAAGAACTGGATGAGCACATTTCCGTTAATGACCTTCGACGAATGTGGTTCCAGCACGATGGCGCACCTCCACACGTCACGCGGCCTGTCCGTCAATGGCTGAGAGAAAATTTTAGGGATCGCTGGATTGGATGTTTGGGTCCCCAAGCCTGGCCACCACGATCCCCGGACTTAACTCCGTTGGACTTTTTTCTCTGGGGCTACGTAAAGGAGCGGGTTTACAACCGGGCGTGCGACAGTGCCGAGGAAATGAAGCGGCGAATCAGACAAGTATTTAGTGACCTTAGGGAACTTTGTAGTGCCGACAGAACATTCGGTTTTCGTTTGCACGAAGACACGAAGAGGCGTGCAGAACTGTGTCTCGAGTTGCAAGGGGCGCAGTTTGAACCGCATCTCGTAAGACCACGAGTGCAAAGAAACTGATAAGGTCAATGACAATATCTTTCTATTCTACAATAATTATTGATATTACTAAATTTAATTTTTTAAATTATCATTTTGCTGTTTACATGTTTGTGAACATGTACAGTTTATCAAGTCTTTTTTCCATAGGTCGGTATAACTGTGTATGAATAATTAGTACAACCTGAACCTGATGTGAATTTTGATTTTCTTTTTCTTTTTTTAGCCGAAAGTAAAAACTTATTGTTGATTAAAAACCTAAGAAATGTTACCTACTTACTTAAAAAATAATTGTAATTTAATAATCATTACAATATTGGTGGTTTATTCACTACCTACGGGCTAGGGCCTAGGGCACACCACGATCAGCTGTTTTGTCTAGCGCAGGGCCGCGCGCGCGGGACTTGGCGCGGGCGGCGCGGGGGGGGCTGGCGCAGCCTGGGGCCGGCGGGGCTCCACTGGCGCGCGATATTATCGCGCATTTACATCAGCATTATACATTGCGTGTTGAAAATTTGGACTATTTTAAAAACTGGCGATTTAAAGAAAATTACTTGCACCAATGGATATATCTCATGCCCTATAATAACCCCACGAAGTTATCGGAAGCGGTCTTTTGACACCCTGTATATTTGAACACTATTGCAGTCCGAGCCATCTTCATTAAGTCTATAATCAGTAAAGGTTGTGAATTTGTCCAAATTTGTTACTAACTAACACTACGTTATATATTATGATAGGTTAACTATATACCGAGTCTTTTGAGTACATAAGGCTCCGTGCGATGTCACAGTGCGGATGTTTCGTTTGTCTGTCCGTCTGCAACAGGGAATATGTACACAACATGGAAAATTCGTAACTATTATATAATATTCGGCTAAAAAATATAGTCGATAAAAAAAACTGACATAAAGAGTCGGTAACGAAATTTTGTGTGTGTGTATTGCAAATGACCTTTATGACTACTTTTATAGCCTTATTATTTTTAGTTATATGCAAAAAGTAATTCAACGTTTTGTTTAATATGCATAATGCATATTCCTTATTGCATCCGGTAAACAATTAAATATCCTATCCTATCCTATCCATAAAAGTCCTATGCTGTAATCATGCATTAATTGTAAATACAAAATTATCATCCATATAACATATTATTAAATTTTATGGCCTTTTTAAGCCCTAAACTTTAAGTTTTCGAGAAGTTGCTACGCAACTTATTCAATGATAAAATACTCTACAATATTTTTTTTAGGTTATTATGGAAAAGAGTGATGTAATTTGCAGTCTTATGGTCATTTGCACCTGCTACTGCTAGTCTAGCAATATAACAAAAAAAAATTATAACCACAGGTTATATTTTAGTTTTATTTTTTATTTAGGTGCATTTATAATTTAACATACAATATACATTACATCACTCTTACGTCTTCCTGTATATAATAAAACGTTTACAATATTATGCAAGTTATTATGTCGAATTTACATTCCCTCAGCTTACGTCCACACGATATGCTACATAAATGAACATGTCACTGTTCGCTAGCAGTCTATAATAATGACATGTCCATATTCAGATGCAGTCATTTTGGCTATGTAGATGAGGTGAGATGGTTAACTGGAGAAAGAGAGTCCGGTCACACCAGTTTCTCGCCCCAGCGAGACATTTATGCCAGAGAGAGCATTTTTATGTATAATACTATGTATAATAATCGTTCCGCGCTCGTCACGGGAATAATTTACCCTCTTACCCCACTTGACACACGAAACATCCGGAGACCGGTCGATCATAGAACCACCTGCGACATCTGCGCGGTGAGCCTGTACCTCTTCCTATCTATGTCTACGCTATCTAAGCCGCGCTTCACAGCCATATTGGGTTCGACGCCGTAGCTGGCCTCGATGAGCCGGGCGTTGCGGCAGAACCTGTAGTCGTCGTGCGTGGTCACTTTATGACACTTCACCTCCACCTGGGGCAGGTAATACTCGACGTTGGAGACGCTGACCTTGGAGTCGTCGAGCTCCAGGTACGGGTGCGAGTTCCCCGGGAGCCTGTCGCTGGTGTTGCGGCAAGTGTGGCAGTCGGCGAGCCTGTCGCTGGTGGTGGGGCAAGTGGAGCCGGGTGTTGGAGTGTACTTAGGCGAGGCGCTGGGCGTGATGTTGGGGGAAGTCCTCGCGCTGCCGTAGCCCTGGTCCTCCGACTCCGTCTCCCGAGACTTGAGCACCTTCATCATTCTGAAAACGTTTCAATGTCAATGTTAATTAATAGAAAGTTTTATTGCACCGGTTCTCGTAGGATATAATTATAATGATCAGTAAGTTCGCTTCATTGTAATAAACATAGGAGGATATCGACCGTATCGGGATATCGACTCACTCTTTTCGGCCTTTTTATCATCATTTCGATTGCACAGCCGAGAGCTAAAGACGGCGCTGATTGTTATTGTAATATTATAAGTCTATATTCCGACGAATATTTTCCTGTCAGTATAAAAAAACTTGTACTGACGCCGCCACGCACGCGCACCTCCGCCACGCCGCTGAGCTCTCCCTGCTCCGACCAGTGTAAGTACCATGCCACACGATGCGGTGCGGCGGCGGTACGGCGCCAGACCGGTGCCGCTCCGGTTTCCTACATATAAACTGGATGGTATGGCACACGGCGTCGTCCGGTGCGCCCCGGCAAGTGCCGAGGCGGGAAGGCTGGGAACTCGAGTCCGTCGCTGCTACAGTACTGCAAAACGTTGCGGTGCCGCACTCACCGTGTGGCCGGTAGTTCGGCGAGATGGGCACCGGTGCGGCACCGCACCGCGTCGTGTAGCATGGCTGTCATAATAATAATAACACTCCCCACACCGGTTTCGGTGACGGTGGCCGGTTTCATTAAACCAGGCCAGGTACGCGGGAGTAATTTTATAGTGCCCAGGCACAGTACACAAGAGCACTCTCTATTCCTTTACTCTCATAACCCAGTGGGACGGCAGACCGACACGACTGGCGAGAGTTCAGGCGCAGGACCGACTTTTTACATGCCCATCCGACGCATGGATCATCTTACTTGTCAGACAATCAGGTGATCAGCCTGCATTGTCCTAACCAAACTTGGAAATAACGTAATGTTTCCAGCGCGGAAATCGAACCCACGACCTCTGAGTCAAGAGCGACGCTCTATACCACTGGACCACGGAGGCGTTATGGCTGTCATATGTCATTTCATCTGTCACGAACTGTCAAACTATTTTCGAAAATTTTTCAATTTCCAATTACTGTCATTAAACTGATTAAATTATCTAAAGAAATTGCCAAGAAAGCTATATATAATTTTTATATAATTATCGCAAATACACATTACTTACTAATATTATAAATGCGAAAGTGTGTCTGTCTGTCTGTCTGTTTGTTACCTCTTCACGTCCAAACCGTTGAACCAATTTTGCTGAAATTTGGCATGGAGATACTTTTGAGTCCCGAGAAAGGATATAGGATACTTTTGTCCCGGAAAAATGTATGGTTCCCGCGCGATAAACGAGTTTTGGTGCAACGGAGTTGCGGGCATCATCTAGTAGTTTTATATTTGAAACAAAATACTAAATCGGTGGTCTGCAAAGTAGAAGAAGAACTTTTGAATAGTTTTAGGGTAAGACGCCCATTTTTGGCGCTTGACAGATGACCTAACATTAGTACTAACCGCTGCAGCAGATGCGCCACTGGGGCAACAGTGTCCGCGTCGGCCCGGGCGCGCTCGGCCAGCCAGCGCGGCCAGGCGTGCAGCCCGAGCGCCGCGCGCGCCGCCGCCACGCACGCGCACCCCACCGCGCACGCCGCTGAGCTCTTCAGACGCACGTCTGGAAAACGATGATTCTTATGTTAACAGGTAAAATTTAAGTGTTGTATACACATTACTAGACATCGGATTATATGCATTTGCATACTTGCATATGCAAATGCATATAATGGCACTTTTTAGGCGTTAGTGCATATTTTGGCAATTTTTCGTTGATAGTGCATATTTCGGTAGTTTTATGCCCTCGTAGTCTCCAAACTGGCTATCATGACACACGCCGAGGCCACAAAACAGATGTAGGATAGATTAAAAACACACCCATTAAAATAATGCAATACACGCGATAGGTACGACCTTTCTAGAAACAAAATTTTTCTTTGTAGTTGGGAATCATTGGTAAAAAATTGGAATAAAGTAGTTACCGATTTCTTAAACTTTCATGGGCATTATGATTGCAATTGGAAAATGTTGGAAGAAAATTGTTATTGGTGCTATATAAAAAATTAAAAATCCTGGATTTGATGAATCTGAAATGAAAATGAATGAAATTATAAAATTATAGCTTTTATTAACGGCACCACAGGAAAGCTCTTCAAAAAAATATAAATTTTAATAATAAGTGACTTTTGATTGTGCATATTCTGTGCATATTTCGGCCATTTTATCGTGCATACTTGCATGCATATTTCGGCACTTTGATCGTGCATATAATCCGATGTCTACACATTACATTGCTTGTGGGACGTCAATTGTACTTTTTTTACGGGCAAATGGCATCCGATACATTCCCACCACTGCAACTCCTGTCTTTTAAACAGGCAAATGTCAATTTAATGTCAGAATAAAGGGGGAAGCACCACGGGAAAAAAAATTGTGCTTAGCTTATGACAGACAGCTATGCAATAATGTTAGCAATTCATAGTTATCCATCACAACTAAAGAGGAGAAGGAAAATAAATAACGCTCACTCGACAACGTCAAATCCAGATACGCCTCGAGCAGTTTAGCTCCGTCCTTCTTGAAGCGTCTCACGAACTTGGGATGTCGGGTGACCAGGTCGGAGTCCGTCACCACGTACTGAGCGAGGAGGGCTGCGAAGGTGACGGGGGTCGGGGCCAGGAGCCTCCACCGCACGTGCTGCCCCACCATCCACTCCAGCTGCCTGAACGTCTTCCCGCACAGCTGCACCCCGCTCACTTTGGCCAACGTCTTGAGAGTCGGTGCTTTGCTCAGGTTCTCTTCACTTTTGGCTGGAATTTGTATTTTTTGTTACAAATAGTATAGGAAAACATTGCTAGAAGATTCAGAGACCGGCGACAAGAGCAATCGTAAGCCGGCCCGTAGATGATTAATTATTGTGCAATATCACACTTCAACTTTATTGAACAGTTTAATTGACAATTAGATTGAAGGCACGCCGATGTTTAATATCAACCCTAGACGGTCAAAATATTCCGCTATATGTGATATTGCGCCATAGAATTGCTCGTATAGGGGCCTGCTAAAAACTTTGAAAAAATTATACTTTAAAAAAATTTATACAGTAAGCCCGCGTTAATCCTCCGGATTAGCGAATTTGTTGGATTTTTTAACTGAACTACAAATCATTTTCCTAAAGCTAGGTACTATTATCAGCAAGCTGTAACCATAACCGTTGCATGCATTGTAACAAAAAAACACGAACCTTAATAAAATTGGGCAAAATGATGTGTATGTACACCTAAGGGACTTATCACACTGGCGATTAGCGAGCGATTTGCCACGCCATTTTGTACACTCGTAATTTGTATATTCTCTAGACGAGTCCATCCATCCATACAAAATGGGGTTAGCGCCACGCCGCGACGAAGCTGCGCAATCGCGTCGCTTTCAAATCGCTCGCTAATCGCCAGTGTGATAAGGCCCTAAATGAACGAGTAATAGGCATGTCGGATTACAAGGGGCGCCGGATTAGCCAGGGGCCGGATTAGCGGGGGTCTACTGTATAGCAATAATTACAGAGACACAGTACCTGCTAGACTCAAGCAGGCCAGCGCCACGTGTGTCAGTCTATCGTCTCGCAGTATGTGGCAGTCCATGAATAGGTCGAGCAGCGCGACGGCGGTGTGCAGGGTGCCCAGCGTCAGCCCCAGCTTCCGCGTCACTTCCCGCAGCTGCTGAACCAGGGCACCGCGGAATTTCAACTGGAAATAACAACCATTTACATATATAAAAATGAATCCATATAACCCGAGGTCACAACATCATGCGTAAATGGCTGGACCGATTTTGCTGAAATTTGGTATACTTAGAGATACTTTGAGTCCCGGGAAAAACATAGGATACATTTTGTCCCGGAAAAATGTACGGTTCCAACACAATATACTTTTATGATTTGTGCGTAAACTATTCAATCGATGTACAGGAACAACTATAAACTAAACGTCCACATGGACATAGTCACGGGCAACAGCTAGTTTTTATATAAAAAACTTTGTTAATGCCTTATTTGAATAATTTCAACTTTATATACAATCTTTGTTAACTTGTTATTTTAATAATTTAATTGCAAAAGTTACATAAATTGTCAGGCCAGGTTTGCAGATCAAATTAATCTCTTATTTAATTTTTATTTACTCATACAAAAATCATTATCTTTACTAGTGTTTGGAATAAAGCCTATACACCTAGCTGGTGTATTTTATTTCTCAAAATGAATTACTTCTAGTTCCTGATAGGTAAATTTATTTTTAAAATAATTAAGAATCTGTTCATCAAAACCTCAACTTGCAATGCCATTTGGTATTTTTTAATGCGCCCCATCCAATGCCTATTTAAGAAATTCACTCGCAATATTTTAATATATATCTATTGACAATCTTTTATTGTCGTGACTAATTAATTTATAAATACTTTAATATTTACTAACTAAATGACCTTGAATTATACACCACACTATTACAACAGTATGTTTGTAATTTGATCTAGCATCAGATTGCATAATGTTGTGCATGTTGTAGTATTCAATAGAATATTATATTGTTCTCACTTTTTCATTCATAAACTAGCCTTTACCATATTTAACTGTTGTTCTATGGCCTTCCCTTCCCTTCCCTAGGGTTTTACTGTTGTTCAGTGATTGATTTATGTGAAATGAGTATATTTAGGTTACCTACCAAGTACCAATTTGCATTATAGCAAATAGCATTAGATGAATATGAAAAAAAAAATGTCTGTAATCCAAACAAAATATACTGATAATAAAAATATTAACACATTGGATTTGCCATACAATGACTTTTAACCTTATCTGATGCATTGAAAAACTAGCTTAAGACAGTAACAAAAAAATACAATACTATAGCTTAATCCGAATATTTTTTTTAATTAGAGAGAGTTTATGCCTCACTTGGTGAGACAAGTTGTTGCAGGATGTCATTTATACATATTATAAAACAAAATCGCAGTTTTTTCCCTCATGTCCCTTTGCTCCTTTTAATCTTTAAAACTACGCAACGGATTTTGATGATTCTTTCAGTTAGATAGCCCATTTATCGAGGAAGGCTATAGGCTATATTTTATCACGCTAAGACTAATAGGAGCAATGAAATAGAGGAAAATGTGGAAAAAACGCGGAAAATTATTTGAAAGGGCTAACTTGAACGCGATAATCTCAGGAACTACTGGTCCAATTTGAAAAATCCTTTCAGTGTTAGATAGCCCATTTATTAAGGAAGGCTATAGGCTATATTTTATCACGCTAAAACTAATAGGAGAATGTGGAAAAAACGGGGCAAATTATTTGAAAGGGCTTATCTAGCCGCAATAATCTCAGGAACTACTGGTCCAATTTGAAAAATCCTTTCAGTGTTAGATAGCCCATTTATTGAGGAAGGCTATAGGCTATATTTTATCACGCTAAGACTAATAGGAGAATGTGGAAAAAACGGGGCAAATTATTTGAAAGGGCTTATCTAGCAAACTACTGGAGCAATTTTTATGTTATTTGGCACAGATAAGAAGTAGACCACGTGAAGGATCATAGGCTAGAGGTTTTAATCATTTTTTCAGTGGTTATATATTTTATACCCGTGCGACGCCGAGCGGGTCGCTAGTTTATAATAGTTGTTATTGTGTATATCCCATCAATCCCCGTAAGGCCCAAGTGGGCCGCAATAACAAAAGATTTCCAAGAATCGGCGATCGAAGGAATATTATAGTATTAGCTACACACCCTGTAAGCATATGAACAAACTCACTTTATGTACAATAAAGCTCTCTCTTTATCTCTTTATTGGTCTACAAGTCTTTAAAACTAATCTTACTTGAGGTGACTGGAAGTGTATGATGGGTTTTTCAGTCTCTTGCTGCAGCAGGTTATCCCAGATGTCTTCCCAGTACTCACAGTGGTAATCATCATCCGGATCCATTAATGCCTGTAATAGTGTTATTAGTAATTATTAACTATCCTGCAGAAAGATACAGGAATTAAAAGAACCAAAACAGATTGTAGTGAGGTATGTACGGCATTTTGAAATAAAATCCAATACTTATAGTTTAAATAAGTAAATACATAGTGACTTGTTAAAAAAACTGACAAAATAATTAGCTCCAAGATTATATTCGGCTTCTTTGGTTGGCGTACTACACGCGGTGCAACATCATGCAATATTGAACATTCATTTGAAATAGTGACTTCAACAAAAGATATTGATATTATAATACATTTTACCATAAAATTATAGACAGACACCGTTGTAATTTACAACATGCAAAAGAAACAATCGCAGATGTAGTACTTAATGTAACATTAAACAATATTATGTAGTTACTCACAATTGTGTCGAATTTTACATCAGTGAGTGGTTTTTGAGCATTTTCATTTGGTAAATTGTTTCTGATACTTGATAAATTTAGTCTGGACATATTTATGGTCTCCATATTGCAAAAATATATTACAAATTTATAAAAAGAACTTTAATTTCTTGATGGATAATTTTTTTACACGTATACCAAATGTGACGTACACCACGTGGATTGAACGTCAAGTTACTATCACAGATTTTTCACAATAACGCTGCACATTTAAATTTTCACTTCATCAAGACAAGGATACACTGAATTCAATAAAATGTTTTATTTAAATTTACAAATTATGATAGGAGTTGGATATTCGGTACGGTATTCTTTTTTACAGTACAATTCCGCGCTAATGTTGGAAATTGAATGACAGATGATGACAATAATTGACAACCGACAATTAATGACAATTGACATTTGAGACTATCCAAACGTCATTGTATTTTTTTTTTATTGAGATTTAAGCGGTCCATTCACTATCCTACATTGCACTAAGGACCGTGAGTGGCTCGACGTCCTGCGTGGCGGAATGCCGTGTAGAAAGCAGGAGCGTGAATGTGGTTGCAGGACTGCATTTTGACATTTTGTTGACACTTGACAGCAAAGAGAATAATATTATTAATTTACTAGCGACCCGCCCCGGCTTCGCACGGGTATAAAATATATAGCCACTGAAAAAATTATTAAAATCGATTTAGCAGTTTTGACTTATATTCATTATTACTACCCTTGACCCGCATTGGTCGGTACCGCTGCAAAAGCTACGTCTCGCAATTTTGAAATACAGTTCGACAAGGCTTTATATGAACGTGGCGAGAAAAGGAACTAAACGCTTCTATCATACAAAAACATTGCAAAAACGTCATTTTTGACATGTGTTTGACAGTTCTCCTTTGCCAGCAGCGCTCCCGTCAATGTCACCCACGTTCATTTAAAGCCTTGTCAAGCTGTATGTAATATTATCTTCGAAAATAATCATTTAAATCATATGCTGTAAAGGGCCATATAGATGATATAGATTTTAGATACTAATAGTTCAAGACAACTAAATTCAAATGTATGGAAAATTTGGCAAAATTAAAGTACAACTTTTATCTATCAGGATATGTAGGTTATAGAGTAAAGTTAATTTTTTTTTACTCTCCCCCACTCTCCGGGGTGTGGGTCACCCCCCCGCGCCCTCGAATATATCCCGAAACGTGGTATTTTCCACTGAAATAAGAAACCGTATTCGATACATAAAAAGTATGTATGAACGAAATAAATCTTGTTAAATTTACTACAAGCCTCTCATATAAACAAAAGCGATATCACTTATAGTTTCGGCGCAATCAGTCACCAAAAACGAGTGTTTTTAATAATTTATTAATATTTTTTGCTAATCGATTAGTTTTTTCAATAATTTCACAATTTACCGCCAAGATGTGTATGACAAAAGTGAAGAATAGTATATTTTCTTTCCCCTCCTCCTCCCCGGGGGGGGAGTAGAAAAAATTTAACTTTACACTATAACCTACATATCCTAATAGATAAAAGTCGTACTTTAATTTTGCCAAATTTTCAGCTAATTTGCTTGAACTATAAATCAACAATGTAAGTATTTAAAGTGTTTAGTTGAATAAGGACTGATGCCGTATTGGTTAAAATCACTTCGAAAATTACCCATTACGTATATTTTGTCGTTAAAAGTAAATGACAAAAAACTGTTATTGTGGGATATCCTTAAGAGATAGACATAATATACCATCGCTGAGTTTTCTGTAGACCTTTTTAAAGTGTTACACAATAGGTACTTGGTACATTATTTTGATAAATCTCGTAGGATTCAGCCTGCGTTTGCAATGTAAGCGGAAAAATTGTAATTATTTACGACATCGCGTCATTAGAAACCCCAACAATAACAGTAATTCTCCACTATTTAATGAATGTTATTATACTTATAAACCTTCCTCTTGATTCTTGAATCACTCTATCTATTAAAGAAAACCGCATCGAAATCCGTTGCGTAGTTTTAAAGATTAAAGGAAACAAAGGGACATGAAGGAAAAAAAGCGACTTTGTTTTATAATAATATGTAGTGATAATCCGCTTGCTAATTGCTACATATATATTAATCAGTGCTATAATCACTACGTGGTTGACAATGGACAACACGGGCTTAATGGAGTTTATCGAAATATTTATAGAAAATCTCTGTTTGTGGGACCAAAAATCCCCAGCCTATAGTATTATGCACGGCAAAATTTATTTCTATACATATTAAGTATACAGATTGGAGTCTTATGCAAGTATTTTCGGGGTACCACGGGGCTCGACGCGTTTGCGAGTGGCAAGTGGCAACTTGCAACGTCGGCGAGGCGCAAGAGGGGCAAACGCGCCGAGCCCCGTAAGGAGCAAAATCGTGTAAATAAAAAAATACTTAGCAAAGAGCCGCGAGTCGCGAACCACGCGCCGCGAGCCGCGAGCCTGGGGATATGGTAATCCAGTGTGAACTCTTTTTCTTACGTCATTGAGTGTGAAAGATTCTCGTGTGTCACCAACGCGAGCCGAGTAAGTTCGCGAACTTAAAACTCGCGTACTTTATGCTACGTTTTGATGCTTGCCGAGCCACGGCAAGCCTCCACAAATCTCGCTTTGCATTAATTGTAAGTCGTTTTCACGCTCGTGAACGCGTCAGTGTATCATGTCGGCACTAATGCCGACAAAACGCATCGGCCAACGTCTAAATACCTACCGCCAACGCGCGAGTCGCCCGTTCTACACATTGGGCCGACGCGTTGGCCAACGCGTAGGCCAACGCGTTCGCCTATATGTAGTGCCGACATTACGTACATCCAAGCATGGCAGACACTGAACTTGTGTCGGCTATTACGTTTGGTTTCCTATTATTTTTAATGCTCTTATAACCAAAAGTATCATCACATAATATAGTATTCTATTAATTAAAAAGATAAAACCGACTTCAAAATTGTACGTAATTGAGAATTAAAATTCCCTATCTCAAAAACTACTGAACCGATTTTGATGAAACTTGCACTGTTCCCTAAGTTAAACAATACCTAGTATAATAAAAAAAAACTCAAATCGGACTTGTAGTTCCGAAGATATGCGAACACAAACATAAAAACATACATACATAAACTTTTGAAATTTGGCACATTTGTTCAGACGCTGATATAGACTAACTTATACTTCGTGCTGCGCCCTCGAATCAGTATAAGCTAAATATATTAAACACTTGTAGTAACGCCAGGTCACACCATTGCTACACTGTAGTCTATAAATTGAAGACAAAAAAAATAAGATTTTTTATCTATGTTCCTGTTACTCTTCTACACTTCCGGTATGATGGCAACCACCTCTGTCGTTTGGCGCTAAGCCTCATTCGCTTTTTAGTGCCGCGCCACGCTACACTTCTTTATTTCAGTTATATTATACGTATTGAAATAAAATGGCGAAACGTGCATCCAATGAAGACAGTTTTGAATTTATAGTTCAAAAACTAGCTAAACTGGAGAAGGAAATAAAACGTTGTAGACGAAATAATTCGTCGTCAAGTTCAAATTCGTCATCGTCGAGTTCTTGTTCAGATTCGGATATCGATATTGAGGATTCAACTTGTATTTTTACCAGAATTTGTTTCAGATATTTCAGATTCACAAATAATTTAGACTTAAGAATACATCAGAATTGGTTTTAAGACCTCTTCGCCGTGTTCGCCGCAATTGCCATAATTTTGTGAGGGTAATTCGAGAAAAATTCTACTGCTATAATTATGGTGAATAATTGCATAAAAGTCAAAAAGAAGTGCATCAGAATACTTTCGGAGTATATCGCCGCACTGTCTCTACGCCGCTACTACACAAAATGAGGGCATGTATATTTTACATTTTGTACATGTGATAACGTCTTTTTTAGGTCAAAGGGTCATGCCAATACCTGAGACCATTAGTAATATAACAGCAGATGGACCTAGTCAAATACTGGTACCACCAGGAGATCCTTCTATTGAAATCTCTAATGTCGACGTTGCCGAAAAAGACGTTCAGATGGATATCAACGACATTTTAGGAGATGATCCATCTAATTTCGTTGAATTCGGTCCCGATATCAACAAGGAAGTTGCAAGTCGATTTAATCATATAGCGACATCGGGAATAGGCAAGGAAAATCGTAAAGAAATTCTGAAAAAATATCCATTACCCGCAAATTGTAATTACATTTCAGCCCCCCTTTTAAACCCAGAAATCAAAAATTCGGCCCATTATAAACAAACTCTCAAAAGAGACGCCGCAATAGAAAATCGCCAAAAGTTAATTGCCGCTGGTCTGGCGGGCTTAGGTCGCATAATTTCGACGCAATTATTCGCTTCGGAGGTAGATAAAAATTTAGTTAAAGAATTAATGGATGTGGGTAGAATATTTTGTGCTATTCAATACTGTAATTCGGAAACACGAAAACAATTCATCCTATCATTAGTAAAAAGTGATCTACGTAGTCACTTGACTGAAACAAAGATTAATAAATTTCTATTCGGTTCGAATTTTACTGAATCGATAAAAAACGCTAAAGCCGTGTCAAAGTCAAGCTTGGATTTAAAAGCTCAAGCTAAGAAAGATAAGTCGTCTACTTTAACAAATTCGAATAGATATTTAAACTGGAAGGCGAGGACTTCGAATCGCAGGCAGCCGGGTCCAGCGCCACGACAGCAGATGCCTGCTGCGCAGAGCGGGACGTCTCGTCCGGGACCATCGCGCAACTTCTCGCAGCGCGCCAAGGTGACTCGCACCCGTCACCGGTAAACGAGGTATGTTACACCGGCCGCCTCTCTAATTTTTACAATCGATGGACTCTAATAACACGGGACTGTACTGTTTTGTCTTGGATAAACGGATACAAGATAGAATTCGATGAAGAACCTCATCAAAATTGTCAACCAGCAGAAAATAAGTTTTCTGAATTTGAAAAAATCCGTTTGCCATCCGTTATCCAGAAACTTGTTGACATAGGGGCTATTTCCGAATGTCAACCGGTTTCGGAACAGTTCATTTCTCGAGTGTTTTTAGTGCCGAAACCAAATGGTAAAATGAGACTAATTTTAAATTTAAAAAATCTTAATAAATTTATAACAACTCAACATTTTAAATTAGAAGATATTCGTACGGTCCTTAAACTGGTAACTAGAGATTGCTTTGTAGCTAATATAGATTTAAAAGACGCCTATTTTCTTATTAACATTCATGCAGACTCAAGAAAATACCTACGATTCGTTGTCAATAATAAATTGTATGAATTTAATGTCCTACCATTTGGTCTCTGCACGGCACCCTATGTATTTACAAAACTAATGAAGCCAGTGGTAAAGTTACTAAGAGAAGGTGGTTTTATGTCATCTATATACTTGGACGATTTATTTTTAGTTGGAGATACTTATCGAGATTGTTATCAAAATATTGTAATAACTCAAAATGTACTAGAGTCATTAGGGTTTATAATAAATAAAGAAAAAAGTTTGTCGACGCCATCGACGTCGTGTAAATACTTAGGTTTCATTATAGATACTTGTAAATGGCAAATAAGCCTACCACTAGAAAAACAAAATTTTTTAAAATCGGAGCTTGAAAATATTGTAAGTTTAAAACGTTGTAAAATACGGTTGTTTGCTTGCTTATTAGGTTTATTGGCCTCTGCATGCCCCGCTATTGAATACGGAAGGCTATATACAAAAGAACTAGAACGTATTTAATTTTTAAATTTAAAAAACAATTGTGATAATTACGAGTATGAGGCATACATGTGTATTCCGCGTTCATTATTACCGGACTTAAATTGGTGGACCGATTCTATCAAACATTCTGTTCACAGAATACTATTAGACAAATACGCGCTAGAGGTCTATTCTGACGCCTCAACTACGGGGTGGGGAGCAGCATGTAATGGGAAAACGGCTAGTGGCTCTTGGTCTAACGAAGAAATGTTGTTACATATAAACCATCTCGAATTATTAGCGGCCTTTTTTGCATTAAAAATATTTGTTAATGGTCATAGGAATTGTCAAGTTTTGCTTAGAATTGATAATACCACTGCCGTAAGCTATATTAATCGTATGGGTGGAGTAAAATATCCACATTTAAATAAAGTCACAAGTCACAAGTCAAGTGAGGCACACAAAATCTTTATTTTTGCATCCTATGTGAAATCGTCTGATAATTAAATACATCCCGATATTGAATGGTCGCTAACGGATTTTTCTTTTAGAAATTTAAAAGAAAATTTACTTGAACCCCAAATAGATTTATTTGCTTCAAGAATAAATAATAAATGCCAGAAATATGTCTCCTGGCATAGAGACCCAGACGCTGTTGCCGTAGATGCGTTCACACTAGACCGGTCTCATGAATTGTTTTATGCGTTTCCACCATTTTCGCTTATTCTAAAATGCTTACGAAAAGCTATTGTAGATAAAGCAGTTGTAGGTATAATGGTAGTTCCTAATTGGCCCACGCAACCGTGGTATCCTTTGTTTAAACGGCTCGTTATTTCTGATTTAATTACTCTCGATCATAACGATATTATCTTACCATGTTACAGCAATCGCAATTTTCAAACGCACGTTACCCTGGTTGCCGGGATATTGTCAGGGAAGCGTTGCTCAAGCGCGGAGTTCCCGATGCTGCATTAGAAATAACTATGGCAGGGTGGTCTTCAAATACCATAAAACAGTACGATGTATGTTTTAAACGTTGGTATGTATTTTGTCAAAATAATAACGTTGATTTTTTCAAGCCATCGGTTGCACAGGTATTAAATTTTTTAACAAAAATTTATAACAATGGAGGCAAATATGGTACTGTTAACAGCCATAGAGCCGCTCTCGCATTAATTGCTAATGAGGTGTCTAGTGACATTAGAATTTCGAGATTTTGCAAAGGCGTATATAATTTAAGACCTCCATTGCCTAAATATAATACGACTTGGGATGCGGCTATAGTTTTAAATTACTTAGGATCTCTATTTCCAAATGAAAATTTACCACTAGAGAAACTTCCAAAAAAGTGTATCACTTTACTTGCCCTTGTCACTGCACATAGAGTGCAAACACTTTAAAAAATTAAAGTTAACGAATTACATTACTTTGAATGATCAAATTATTATAAAGATAAGGGACATAATTAAAACTTCCAGAATTGGAACTAATCAGCCAACTTTACATTTAACTTTCTTTAATGATCGTGTAGAGGTTTGCCCTGCAAAAATATTATTAGCTTATATAGATAAAACTAGAGAACTAAGGAAGTCTGATTACCTATTCATTAGTTTTCAAAAACCTCACAATTGTGTTACGGGACAGACCTTAAGTCGCTGGATAAAGTGTACATTAGGAGATAGTGGAATTGACATTTTATCCTTTTCATCACACAGTACTAGGCACGCTGCCTCTTCCAAAGCGTTTAAGCTTGGCGTCAGTCTGGATGTGATACGGCAGACTGCTGGATGGAGTGCCAATTCAACAACATTTGCAAAATTTTATAACCGACCTATTGTTAATAAGGATAAAAATGTAGCCTTAGCTAAAACAATTTTTTGTCTTTAATTTTGTATTCCTTAGTTTTTATGTTAATGTTAATCATTGTTTTTATTTTTATATTAAAAATCAAATGATTGATCAAGACATGATGTTTCATTTAACATCTCTCAACATCTACAAGTGTTTAATATATTTAGCTTATACTGATTCGAGGGCGCAGCACGAAGTATAATTAGTGATTAAACGAACTTACCTGTAGGTGAAGTTCAATCATAATTATACGGAGTGCTATGCCCGAAGAATCAGTAACCCACCCAAACCCAAAAAACCCTATAATTAAGGAAACATCATTTTATTTTCTAAACTATATGAGGCTTAGCGCCAAACGGCAGAGGTGGTTGCCATCATACCGGAAGTGTAGAAGAGAAACAGGAACATAGATAAAAAATCTTATTTTATTTTGTCTTCAATTTATAGACTATAGTGTAGCAATGGTGTGACCTGGCGTTACTACAAGTGTTTGATATATTTAGCTTATACTGATTCTTCGGGCGCAGCACTCCGTATAATTATGATTGAACTTCACCTACAGGTAAGTTCGTTTAATCACTAAATATACGGAAATTGGGCAATTCTGGAAATATTACATACATACGGGTTGAATTGATAACCTCCTTTTTTGAAGTCGGTTATAATAAATTAATAAACAAATGAACTTTATATCTTTATGGTTAACATCCCTGGGGTTCCAGATACACGCTTCGGTTTGGTAATATTCCAAAAACGATAAAATCTCTTCGTTCGACCAGCCACTCATTTTGTGCATGATGTGCGTTCGTCGCGAGATCACAGCGGCTACTAAGCGCGAGCCAACGTGTGAACACGTCGCAAACGTTTGCCGCAAATGCCCTTTGATCTCTGTCCAAAAACCGACACTACTCCCGATAGTCTTCAAGCGTCCGCAAGCTCACGCAAGCCAAGCCATTTTACCTGTTTTCACGCTCGGGCTTGTGGAGGCTTGCCGTGGCTCGGCAAGCATCAAAACGTAGCATTAAGTTTGTACGTGTGTCACCCCTTTAAATAATTGTAGATTATAGCCGATCGCCTCAGAAAAAAAAAGTTTTGTCTTGACGTCACGTCATTTTTGGAAGGCTATGTATGGTCGGAAGAAGCGGCTGATTTTGTTTTTCTAAATTAATTATAAAGTACTGTTAATATCTCGTTAGCGATATATTCAGTTAAGCGTGCAACCGTAGAATTATCGTCGAAGATGTCCTATTCTAATAGTAAGTGCTCCGTTTCGAGTATTTTATGTTTCCATAGCGCGTTCATTTTGTAAATGGAACATGTCCCACAGAGTACACATTCGCGGCCCTGCCGAGGACACAGCGCGGAACGCCGTTGGTTCTGGGCGGCGATCCAAAAGGGAAGACATTTTTGTACACCAACGGCAACTCTGTGATAATACGGGACATCGAGAATCCGGCCATCGCCGATGTGTACACGGAACACTCCTGCCAAGTGAACGTCGCCAAGTACTCCCCGAGCGGCTTCTACATCGCGTCCGGTGGTAAGTACACATATCAAATTTTCCGATAACACTTCTTGGAATTTGAATTTATAGGCTTGACTCGCGTCCACCACGATTCACGAGGGGCTCGAGTCTAACTTGTATTACTTACAGTGTAAACTCTGGTGGATTTCCGCCCAAATATGTGTCTCATATAACAATCCATCGAATTTTCAATGCTTAATTCAAGTTCAAATTCTTTATTATGCATACAATAATATACAATAGTATAAAAGCTAAGTAGCGTACAACACGTCATCTAATCCCATGCTAAGTAAAACTTGTGTTATGGCAATCAGATTATCAATCAGTTATGGCAAATAGTTAATTATTTCTATTAATATATATTAATAGAAATTAACTAAATAATACATATGTGAGTTAAATGATAGTGGGTTTCTATATTGTTTTCCTTGTTAACAAAATGTGGTGGTGGTGTCTGTGGTGCACAATACACCAATTCTGCTACTTTAATCCTTCAATTGGGAATTCTTGGAAATGCTATTGTATTCTATTGTTGTCGTGATCACCGGTGCTCGTATGGGGCTTGATGGGTTAATCCTCTATATTATATTAGCTGAGATTGAATGAGATCCAGACGCAACATGTACGGTTACTGTGTCAAATCATAATATAATTATTGATAGTGTGTTATTTTAAAAATGGAAGATGTTAGACTGGATTTTTATACTCTGGGATCTTTAATAATGTAAAATAACTTAGATACACTATAACGTAAAATAACTCTAAGAACTAGTAGCTGTGACAACAGGTTATTTAAGAGTCTACACAGACGGACCACATTTCAACTGCAATCCAACTGCAAATTGCAGTTCAAGTGCAGTTTGAATGCAGTTGACACAACTGCAATGCGACTGCAATAGAACTGCAAACCAAACAGTTCACACGACTGCACGCCGACTGCAACTGAACTGCAATCCGACTGTGCGTTTGGTTTGCAGTTCTATTGCAGTCGTGTCAACTGCATTCAAACTGCACTTGAACTGCAATTTTCAGTTGGATTGCAGTTGAAATGCGGTCCGTCTGTGTAGACCCTAAGTTATAAATTTTTTGGTAGCTGATCGTAATTTGCCCAAAAAGTCCAGATTTATTTTTACAGAACCATAAGTACATAGAAAGATAATGTGGTAGGATAGGATCAGGTGACTCATTAAAATAAACAATTTATTAATGAATCATATTGTATGACATGTAACTTACATAGAGTCAGCTTACATCAAGAATAAGCATTTTAAGGTGTCCAAAATTATTCAAATTTGGACTTTATTAACTATACACATAGGTACATTGTTATATTTTCAGATAATGGAATGTGTATTTTGATATAATATTATGACTAGAGTAGACACTACAGCAGTATACTGTTGTAGCATCTACTAATAATATCAAGTAGTAATATAGAATAATAGACTACCATTAGATAATAAATTATTTTCTTAGGAAGGTCTATAGATACGGTGACCATACGTCCCGCTTTGGGCGGGACAGTCCCGCTTTCAGGCAGTCTGTCCTGCTGTCCCCCGCGAGGCCGAAATTGTCCCGCTTTTGCAAACAGACCAAATGACAATAATTTAAAAGTATTTTTGCGTTTGCGTTTTACAACAAACGTGATTATTCTTCTATATTATATGTTATTTGGCACAATGCCAAATAACATAGAAATTGCTCCAGTAATTCGTAAGAAAAGCCCTTTCAAATAACTTTTCCTGCTTTTTCCTCATTTTTCTCTGTTTTTTCGCTCCTATTAGTCTTGGCTTGATAAAATATAGCCTAAAGCCTTCCTGGATAAATCTAGAACTGACATAATTTTTCAAATCAGACCAGTAGTTCCTGAGATTAACGTGTTCATACAAACAATCAAACTCTTCCGCTTTATAATATTACTAGCAACCCGCCCTGGCGTCGCACGGGTATAAAATATATACCTAGCCACTGAAAAAACGATTAAAATCGATAGCCTATGATCCTCAACGTGGTCTACTTCTTATCTGTGCCACATAACATAAAAATTGCTCCAGTAGTTCGCGAGATAAGCCCTTTCAAATAATTTCCCCCGTTTTTTTCCACATTCTCCTATTAGTCTTAGCGTGATAAAATATAGCCTATAGCCTTCCTCAATAAATGGGCTATCTAAGGGGAGGCGGGGATTCTGTATTTGTCCCGCTCTGACAAAAAAAAATAATGGTCACATTATGTATAGATGAAACAAAATTTGTGTTAACACAACTTGAGCAAATATCATTGTTATCATCTGCCTTTGAATCTATTTTTTTAATAGAAACCTGTGCATAGCTTCCTTCACTGTCCCATATTAATCCCAGAACTATTTTTTTATAAAAGCTCACAGTTTTATTATCATTTTAATCTATACCCACTGATATATTAAAATAAATTTTCTGTCTGTGTTTTATCTCTAATTCACTCTAGTAACTAGTTTATCTGTAACAAAATGATGGACTTGCAACAATATTATGTCAGTTTCTTAATTTACCCTACAAATAATAAGTACCTACTAAGAAAACAACTCGCATAAGTACATCTTTGTTTGGTATTCGCTCCTGTAATACCTTGATCGTGGGAATCGCAGACACAATAGATTATCAATAATTGTTATGCAACAGCCAGGTGCCACTTGGGGATTGATGGGTTACATGCAGAAAAGTTAAATAGTACTTAATTGCAAAGAAAGACAATATGCCTATCGGCTTTACCGAGGTTGTTTCCCGGGATACTTATTCTGCGTGGGTTAAGTGGGTCCTAAATTAAGAATTAATCCTTCGATTGGGGATTCTGTTGTTGTCACGATCACCGGTGCTCGTACGGGCTTGATCTACACAACGTCTTTACATGCCCGAATCTACAACATTTGTTGCATTGAATAGTTGGTAAACTATAAATTTGAACCGGCAGCGAATTGTAAAAACTAAAAACTCCATTAGGCAGTTTTTGCTCAGAAAAAGTTAACACAACTGATTGCGTGGGAATCCAAGTCAGAGAATTATTGACAACTGATTTCCAGCTCAGTCTCCGTGCCCTCACAACCTTACCAAAACCATTTGGGACTTCTATATTTTCCACTAATTCCTCCATGGCCCACTCGACGGGGACATTGCAGACTATCCCCATGCGGAAAACGTTGTATGCGGGAATCGTTGCAGAGTACCCATTTTATTGTAAGATAGGGTTAATAAGTAGGTTAATAACAAAAGAGTTCGCACTTTCAAAATTTTCAAACTCTATTGCAGCCTTATTCCGACCTAATCTTTTAATGCCATCTGTGAGAATTTTTTTCATATTATTTTTGAATAGAAATTGTCCGAAATTTATAGGTTTTAAAACCACCCCAGAAGCATTATTCGGTTCATTCCTTGAAACGTGGACAATAAATGGGCTAACATCGCCTTTAGAATATTTTTTATCAGCTAAAAAGTCTGGATGGTTGTATATGTATAAGCTGTATTGAAGGATTTACCACTGTATTTCTTTTGGAGTTAATTGGAATACTGTCCGCATTTGGTCTTTTTCTAGTAAAAGACGCGTCCGAACTAGTGCCGGGCATATCCAATGGTAAGATATCCCCACCACCAGGATCCGGCGGATCAACATCCATATTGACTAACTAATTAATAAAATACACTAAACTAAATACTACCATATGTATATTTAAGCTAAAAGTTAAAAATAACTAACTGAAGAAGGGAAAGAAACAACTAAACCCTGAAAAAAAAATACGTAACCTCAAAACCTTGTATCATACATTCGAGAACGCAGCTTGAAGTCCGGGTTAAGGTGACGCAGCGTTAAAGTAAGAAACCATGTTGGATATGTTTTAGATTGCTTGTTTTCTATGAGAGGCCGGCCCGGCCTCTCATAGAAAACAAGCAATGGAACAGCAAAAAATACACAAAATGGTTTTTGTCGCATAATTTAAAAACCATAAATACATTTCATATAAGCTATGCACAAATTAAAGTGCATGCTTGAACCAATTTATGTACAAATTTTGGAACCTTAAATCACTTTCCTCTGTTGGAAAAATAGGAATCCCTTTTTTTACAGAGGTCTTTTCGATTGATTATTCTGTGCCATAAAAGTTGTCCAATCGTGTTATGCTATGGGCAATTCAAAGACAAAGACATGATGAATACTGACAATGAACTTCAATTTCTTAGCTTTAGTCATTGCTGAGAAAAATCGGCATCGCTACAGCCAAATTATTAAGGCGTCGCCTTAAAGGCGTTCCTTACGGAGATACCGTAAATTACCGTATTTCAAGCCTTATAAACTCATAATTTAAAAGCTGCAAAGTTATAATAGAAATAGAGCAATAATCTTCAGTATATCAACATTCCTTTCCCCGTTTTAAATTTTCTATTTTTTGTTTATTATACTCATGATATCAGCTTCCAAAGTAAAACCAATTTATTAAAATTCAAGCATATATTCAGCATCTCCTTAGGATTTACAAATTACTTTTATTTGTAACACACGCCAATAGATGGACAATATCATAAACTACATATTCCCCGTTTTAATTTTTTTTTAGGACAATTTTGAACTAAGATAAGTAAAAAAATAGGGTTTTGGTGCGATCTCGGCAACGCGGCAAAATGTATGGCCAAGGTCGTTTGCTCGGGGGACGGCCTTAAAGCTGAATACAACATGTAAAAACCTTGTTGTGGAATCGTTATTTTATGACTCATTAACTTTTTTTTATAGTAGACTAGATGAAGCCCGCAACTCCGTTGCGCCAAAAGTAGTTTACCATTTCCAGAATAAAAAATATTTTATGTCCTTTCTCGGGACTCGAAAGTATCTCCATGCCAAACCGAAAAATCGGTTCAGCGGATTAGGCGTGAAGAGGTAACAGAATACATAATTTATACAGAATACACATACACAGACAGACGGATAGACAGACGGACAGACAGACACACTTTCTCATTTATAATATTAGTATGGATTCTAGTTTCTACCATAGAAAGCAGAAGAAAAGAAGGAAGCTGCTTTCTTTAAGGACACCACGTCGCGTTGACGTAATCTAAGGGGTATTGCATGATTACAATATTTGATAATATCGTGTTATTGTGTGATTCGGATTTAGCGGTGATAATCTCCGGTGTTGGCGCGCGGCCAACTGGAGCGAGACATAATTATTGTATAGCTATTAACCCGCCCTCGGTCGCGTTAATTTTTGTAACATCGTCGGTCGCATGGGGTCTTTGAAAGCCCTATATATAATAACATTTTTTTCAAAACTTTACTATGTATGTAACTATATTTTACTTATAGACTTTAAAGGTGTTAGAACATAGTATTATTCAAAGTCGTAGCTATTTAATAATCAGTTTTATTTGGTAAAAATTCTAGACTTCTAAAATATATTTGATATTTGGCTTAGCTTTGGCAACTTTTACTAAAAAGTACAAAAAATAACAAAAAACTTAATATTTTCTTCTAAATTATCATAATTATTAAAAATTATTAACGTATTTTGCCATCGCAATGGATAGAAAATAAAAAAGAATGAAAGATTTTTAAAAAATCACTCTTCATTTTGGTCATTGGAACAAATGACGCAAATGGAAGCTGCATGTCTCGGGCATATGTTTTGCTGACATGAAATGCATGCTGTCGAATATTTCCTGTCGACACTTCGTGGGCAATATGTGCATCGCTTTCTGGTCATTTTAGCTTGATTTTGGGGTTGTATCTGTAGCACATTATTGCCAGTAAAGCGCTTTATATGTTGCCGAAGTGCTCGTGGCAGAGTGTTTATAGTACTCCTGTATTTTAGGTAATCGTCACAGAGGGAAAGCGCTAATTTCTTCAGAAATTCTTTTCTGGTCATAATCCTGTCTGGTTGATTATACCCCAGCAGTATTTGTGCATTTATCCCTGCAATATCCAACAAGCTGAAAAATATTCTCAGAGGCCATCTACGGCATGTTCTTGCAACTGAATAATTCTTTTTCAACCTATCTACAACATCGACCCCTCCCTTGGTGATATTGTAAAATTCTATAATATCTGGTTTCTTCTGAGCTGAGGCTGAATTTACAGCAGCATCATGATGCATGGTAGAGAGCAAGAGAACGACTTTGTTCTTTTTTGGGCAGTAGGACACGAGAGTATTGTGGTCTTTACCGAATGCAAAAAGTGACGAGCACGGCTCCCTATTTTTGATCTTTAGCTCATTGGGGATCTCAGGTTTATTTTGTCGCATAGTTCCAACAACGGTTAGCTTGTGGTCTTTGAGTAATTCTTTAGCCAAAGGGACACTCGTAAACCAATTATCCATAGTAACATTACGGTTACTTCCTGAAATTGGTTCTATTAGTCTTTTTACAAGAGCATTGGTTGATGTGTCTACAGACATAGGCCCGTCAGGTTGGCTTCCAACATAAACCTCCATATTGGAAATATAAAAGTTTCTAGAATCTACCAGCGCAAATATTTTGATGCCATATTTGTCTGGCTTGTTTGGTAAATATTGCCTGAATGAACATCTTCCGCGGAAAGATTCCAACATTTCGTCAATTGTAACGTATTCGCCAACGCTAAAACATTCCTTACATTTTTTTACAAATGTATCAAATATATGTCTGATCGGGGCCAGTTTATCATATTGCAACTTTTCTTGACGCGTTTCCATACTATCAAACCTCAAACAGCGCAGGAGGAATCTAAATCTTTGAAGTGACATCACTGCCCGTACTATATCTATACCAGTCCCATCAGCTGTAAAAACGTCTTCGATTTTGACATGGCTGGACTTCTGTGTGCCAATCAGATACAATAATCCCAATAGAGCTCTTATCTCTGGAATGTTTGTCAACTGTGCATCTCTTGATCTTTCATATTTATTTTGAAGAGTACGGATTTTTTCATTTGTGAATTGAACTATGTTGTCCAGCACACTAACAGGAAAATATAAACTCCAACCCTCTAATGGATCGTTAATATCTCGCCCTATACTGCGTGGTCCTGGCAAATGCGATATAATATTGTGCTGGCGTGTTCTGACTGCCGCAACAGGAGCAGTTTTCTTCCAACTATAAATGGTTTCAAAAGTACCATTACGCAATTTACGACGAACAACGTAATTATTTGCCGTACTTAGCTGTGCGAGCGGAATATCCTCTTCGTTACCATCAGAGTCTGATTCATTTCTTTCGCACTCTTGTTCTGACTCTGTTTCGTGAGCACTTTCTTCCAACACATCAGGCCCATAATCTGAGTCTTCGCTATCATTTGGTTGATCTATATCGTCACTATCATCTTCTTCTAACCATCTAAGCACTTGTTGTTCTTGATTAGAGTCCATTTTTTTTTCAATGTATAAAATATATGTCCTTAAAAAATAGTAACACGATCGGTCGCATGGGGTCTTTGAAAGCCCGAGCGCAAAACAAACGTCTGTTCCACTCAAGCGCTGCGCGCTAACTGACGCGCGGTGGCTACGTTGCGTACGTCAGTATATTTTAGGAAGCTACTAAAAGGTTCAAATTGGTACCTTTACAAATTAAAAAGTTACAGCAATTTTTCTATACCTCAGGCTTTTAAAGACCCCATGCGACCGATCGCGGGTTAACTAGCTGTAACGCGCGCTTGTCTTGATGTGGCGGAGCCGACCGTGACGGGGTGACGCGTCGCCACCACTCCAGTAAAAACTCCAAATATCAAACTCCTATAGGCTTAGCATTAGAGTTGCCGCGAATAGTCGCTGTTATTTGGTATTCGGCATTATTCGTCATTTTTTTGCTATTCGTCGACTGACGAGTACCGAATAATAATGTCTATTATTCGACATTCGGCGAATAGTTCTCTAAAATTAACTTTTAATGAAAAAAACTATGAGATCAAAATAATTACTATATTTTTTCTAAAAAAAACAAAAGATAAGTTTAATATTAATTATTATCATTTATCATTAATATTAAATGTCAATGTGCCTGAATTTCCGAACGTTCAATTGAACGAATTAGCTACAAAACAAATTATCTTGAGTATCAAAATATAAGATGTAACATAGTGAGATATGGGGAAACTTTTAGAGGGTGCAAATGTTATTTCTAATTCAAAAAATAGTCACCCCTAAAACCCACCCTTCCATCCTTCCAAGTCGATATTCTTCCACCCCACAGTGATTGAAAATTCTAAAAAAATTCATGCTAGTATATTTTTAGATCCTACATACTGTGGTAATATTTTCAACTTGCGGACTCGCCCCTAAAACTTACCCTTATAATTCAAAGTCGATTTTCTCCCACACGGCAGTGAATGAAAATTCTAAAAAATCATGCTAGTGTATTTTTAGATCCTACATACGATGGTAATATTTTCAACTTGCGGACTCACCCCTAAAACTTACCCTTAAAATTCAAAGTCGATTTTCTCCCACACGGCAGTGAATGAAAATTCTAAAAAAAATCATGCTAGTGTATTTTAAGATCCTACATACGATGGTAATATTTTCAACTTGCGGACTCACCCCTAAAACTTACCCTTAAAATTCAAAGTCGATTCGTGACGACACGTGAACTTAGATTTATAATCGCGATCAAAAGATTGTGAAATCTATTTGAAAAATGCGAGATTTACGTCGCCGTGTGTATGCGTTCAATGAGAACTAAGTTTTATAAAACGAAGTTTTAGTGTGCCTGGTGAAATCCCACCTAAGTATTAATTTCGACTGCATATTTTTTTAACTAAGTATAAAAGACATTTAACTGGTTTAAATACATTTAATGAAATGTCATTTATTGACAAACACAGTATTAAGAACTTTAGTAATAAGTAAAAATAATTAAATTATACAGCTTAAAATTCAGTTGAAATACATATAAACGTAATCAGTACTGCTATAAACATTCCTTGCTGTCTCGATAGATATACGCACTACCTCTACTTGGTACAACTAATATATATTATGTGCCTCTACATTGCGGTATCGTTTTCATATCTAGTAACAAAGTTACTGTAAGTAAGTGATAATGTAAGGTTCCCCTGTATAGAATTCGCTGTGAAAGCGGCAGCGCTGAAAAAGTATTTTTTTACTTACTTTTGAATGGAAAATTCATGACCCTCAGGCACGTGCCCATACAAATAAAAAAAAATTGCTCTTTCAACGCTGTCTATTAACATACACAAAAGACAGGAGCTTAACCTAAACCATGCGATGATGGACACGGCCTGTCCACATCTCTACGTTGACGATGTCGTCAACGTAGAACGGTGTGGTACCGTAGCACGGTACGTTGTCGTAACGTGAAAATGTACGGTAACGTACAGTGAAAATGAACGACACGGTGCAGTGACATTTTACGAAACCATGCCTTGTAAAACTACTATATTCTTTACTACTTATCTAGATATGGACCGCACAATACGTATTCTGCTTATATACATAATATATTATTGTTAAGAAGACAGAGAGATTTAAGAAAAAAGCTACTTGGCCAGGAAAGGAGCTGTAGAAGTAAAAATAAAATCCTACCAAACTACCTTTTTAACCCCGACAAAAAAGAGGGGTGTTTTATGTTTGACGTGTCTGTCTGTCTGTTTGTCTGTCTGTGTGTGTATCTGTCCGTGGCATCGTAGCATCCAAACGGGTGGACCGATTTTGATCTAGTTTTTTTTGTTTGAAAGCTGACATGACCCAGAGTGTTCTTAGCTATAGTTCATCATCATCAGCCTGCTCATTGCTGCAAAATCGCAGTTTATCTGGTACGTGAAAGGCCCTTAGCAACTTGCAGTCGTTTGATGAGTTTTATATTTTGCATTCTAGTACAGTAATTGGAGGCAAAAATCAGGTGCAACCTCCGATTTCGTTGAACCTCCATCGATTTGGATGAAAACTTGGGATTAAGTACGTTAAGCCCTCTACTTTAAAAGTGACATACGCTCGTATCGCGCTTTTTTTATTTTAGGGGTGAAATCCACCCCTTTTGTTGAAAATAGAAAAAATGCAGATTTAACCATTCTGGCTTAACTAATTGTGTTTAATTTTTAATGTTTTATTCATGATTTATGAATAATTATATTTAAGTTTTCAATCCTTTTAGCAACCATCCCTTAATCGTGAAGAAAACATTTTTTGCATTTCTTTGCTTTAAAATCGTATATTTACATTACATAAAGAGTTTGTTTGATATTTATGATATAATTTTTGGATAAGACTGAAATATAAACCCCTAAAAGTACCCCTTTATTGCGGAATAACGGTAAAAATTGGGTTCAAAAACTTATTAGGTTTAAGTTTTTGAACCCAATTTTTTCAGAATATTTACTTAGTATTAATTTCTTATTAGGTTTTTTTGCGAAATTTTTTCACCCCTGTAAACTACCCAATGTTTGAATAATAAGCTTTAAGTTTTTTTAAAGTCTTTTATCAGCTTTAATGAGTTCGAATATTTTTTCATAGTTATGATAAATTTTAGTAATATATTTCAAACATTGATATTATTTAGTCCAAAATATTCAAACAACGATTTCAAATTACCCTCTGTGCAAAAAATTGGCGCAAAGGCTGAATCAGCTAGACTGAAATATATAATAGACGCACATAATTATAAAAAGCCCCTCTCTTATCTAATAGACATATTTTACAGTTTCACTTACTTTCTGAATATTGAAAGACTTGAAAAGATTAATGTACATTTAGTATGGATTAGATGACGCCTGCAATCGCGCTGGAACCGTACATTTTTTCGGGATAAAAAGTATCCTATGTCCATATCCAGTCCCGAGACTCAAAAGTATTTTCATACTAAATTTCAGCAAAATCGGTTGAACCCACTGACCTCCATTATACAAGTACGCTGGACTAATGATACCCTTTGAAATGACAGCTATTTTTTGTGCCTATTTGAAGCGGAATTAGCTCCCCCATTATCAGAAATATTAACTAAATTTGACGTAAAAATGACGTTTGAAAGTCGCCATCATTTCGCCATATTGGCGCTGATAGCAGTAGTGGGAGTATTTGGAACTAATACTAGTGATGTACAACTGTCTTTTCTATTATCGATGAAATATTTCCAGATTCAGATAATGTCGACCATTAGGACAAAAATATTAAATTGAATTAGAAACGCTACATATTTGTATTAAAGATTACAGACTTCCTCTCCGTAATTTAGATAGGCGTAATAAATTAACAACGATTTCATACGTAAATAACGTGAAGTAGCAGTACTTATCTATAATCCATTTATTTTTACCAGTTAGCACTACAAAAAACTAAAAACAAAACTGAAGATAAGCTTCTAACAAAAACTTTGTTGTATTGTATTTTCTAATTTCATTTCTAATATTATCAAAGTAGTGCTAAAGTGTATCGTATTAAAGCTGAACAAAGCTGAATAAGTATTCTGTGTGATTAGACCCTAACTAATCTCATCATATAATATTATAAAGCGGAAGAGTTTGTTTGTTTGAACGCTCTAATCTCAGTCCAAAACTGCTGGTCCAATTTGAACAATGATTTCAGTGTTAGATAGCCCATTTTATATATTTTATCACGCTGAAACTAATAGGAGCTAAGAAATAGAGGAAAATGTGGAAAAAGCGGGGGAATGTATACCGTGAAGGATTATATAGGCTATTTTTTGTGGACCAATTTGTCTGTGAAATTAGATATATTTACGCGGGAGAAGCCGCGCGAACGTCTAGTAATAATATAAAAGTTCCCTATTTATTTATGGATCTAGCAAGCCAATTTTTATCGATTTACTTTATCTCATTTGATTTTCGCCATTTTTGCGCTGATTGCAGAAGTACGAGGGAAATTAACTAATTGGATAATGCGATCCATAAATAAATATGGAACGTTTGAATACATTTTTTATTGGGGTGGAGTAGGTAAGGTATTTATAAATAATAACAATAAGTATATGTGCGATATTTTAACATTATATTTTATTAGTTACCGTTACATAGTTACAGTCTGTCAAGAAAGAGTAGACACTAGACGCTGAAATAAATTTTCCAAACATAATCACGATAAAATGGTAGTTTTTGCGCCTTGTATTTTCACAGAGAACGTTTGTACACTTCAAATAGTAACGGCAAGCGGTAGTAGCAATTTTCGGACGCCAACCACCAGGCTTTTCAATTTTTTTCAACCATAATTCCAGTCTTCCTTCGTCAGACGGAAACCTGTCAATTAATTTAAGAGCATAATATGTATTTGATAATAAAAATCGGTTATCGGAGATTTCAATACAATTATTATAGATATCGATAAGTTTTATCGACAGAAAACTCCAGCACTATTGAATTTTATTGTTTATCAAAAATCGGTAAAACAAAGGTAAATATGTGGTGAATACGGTATAATAAGATTAGTGCCATATTTTTAAGTGCCTATATTATCAATAAAAGTTTAATATCGTAGAAATTAGCTGTTAAAATCACTTACTTGTGAAATGTAACCCCACATCCCTTTGTGTACCGCGTTTTACATAAGTCATAACATACACTCTTTCATACGTTAACTATGAACTACCACCACTTATTTATACAGGGTGTCAAAAGACCGCTTCCGATAACTTCGTGGGGTTATTATAGGGCATGAGATATATCCATTGGTGCAAGTAATTTTCTTTAAATCGCCAGTTTTTCAAATAGTCAAAATTTTCAACACGCAATGTATAATGCTGATGTAAATGAGCGATAATATCGCGCGCCAGTGGAGCCCCGCCGGCCCCGGACTGCGCCAGCCCCCCCCCCCCCCCGCGCCAAGTCCCGCGCGCGCGGCCCTGCGCTAGACAAAACAGCTGATCGTGGTGTGCCCTAGGCCCTAGCCCGTAGGTAGTGAATAAACCACCAATATTGTAATGATTATTAAATTACAATTGTTTTCACGATTTAATAAAATGTTAGAATTTATTAATTACCGTTTCTTAGGTTTATTACTCAAAAATACTCAGTTTTTACTTCCGGCCAAAAAGGAAAAGTAATCATAATTCACATCCGAATCAGGTTGTAAAAATACAATACACAGTTACTATGGAAAAAAATACTTGATAACATGTTCACTGACCTGTGATCAGCTGTCTGCTTTTATGAAATGCAGTTCGAGCTGTGCTCCATCTAACTCAATGTAGATTGCAGAGTTTTTCAACACGAAACAAAAGTAAACAGGAGACATTCCAATTCTTATAAAAACACTTTTTACTGCACTGTTTAAACCGCACTATCGTCTATCGACGACGATGTTCACCCTCGTTCCATAAAGGTTTACGAGTATTAAAAGTTCATTCACATTTCATCGCACATTCTTCGGACGTATCACGTGAAAAAATAGTTAAGAATGTCACAAAACAAGCAATAAGACCAGAACATCCGTAAAATTACAAAACTTAAACAAAAACTTCACAGTACACCAGCGCGGCGCGTGTTTACAGCAGACTAAATAAAATTAAAGAAAAAACTTTGTTAAATAATAGGGATGTATCCCTCTGCATATTTTGAGTTATCGATAATTTTTTATCGATAAATCGTTATTAATTGTTTTACATACGAGTAAGTATTGATTACAGTCAAACTAAAAAAAACAAATACCTACTCAATGTTAAGAATAGCGACAATAATAATTAAAAGTTATTTAAAATTAAAAAGGTATTATTAAAGTATTTTCATTGCATGCGTAAACGCGTATACGCGCATACGTATAACGCATAACGCGTACCATAGTATAACAATCACTTTATCACGGTAATGTAGGTATCGAAATTATCGAATGCAACTTGACTATGTATCCCGATAAAATTTTCTGAATTTATAACCTCTTAATAGAGTTCATTTTAAAAATGAGATTACATCTACTAAATAATAGTTACCTATAATATTTTTTATTATTTAATGGTAATTTAAATATCGACTGAAATAAATAGTTTTGAATTTTAAATAGGGTACAACACTTAGATTGTCCTTGAAATGAATTAGCGACACGTGCGTTGTGCTAGGCAGAGCGGCGGCGCTTTGTCGGGTCCGCAAACCGAAAGTCGATACATGTTTTTAAAGACGATTTTCGCATAATTAGACTTTAGTTCCAATTTGCATCTTGAGGTTGCAGGTTGTCCGTTGAGTTATGTTTAATTAATAAGCGTATTACGATCTTTTTAAAACGTATTATTGTGATAGCTAAATGTGTAAAATGTAAATTAATTAACTATTATTTCTTATTTGTTTGCGTTAAAAAAATAAGACGTGTCGTGTAAGATATCGTGTAAAAAGAGATGTGTTGTTATTGGTGGTGTTATTGATTGGTGATATGGACTATTTTCAAAATGCATAGAGAGCACATTCAAAAATCAGAATTCAACATTTTTCACGTAAGTAATTAATTGCTAGTTTTTTCATACTGTATCGTCTGTAGTAGATAAAAAGCGATAATTGCAGATCTAGGTACTGTCCATCCACAATCATCGTTCTGCATAACACGGAAAATGTGTTATTATTTTTTTGTTTAAACTTTGTGTTGTGTTAGATTTCGTGTAAGAAACGTGTTGTTGTTGGTGGTATTATTGCTTAGTGCTAAAGAATACTTACAAAATGCATAGAGTCTAGAGAAATAAGAACACTTTAAGAACTTAATATTTTACACGTAAGTTTATTACCATAGTTTTACGTACGGAAGTTTTCATGCATCGTCTGTAATTTCGATAGAAAGCCTGACTCCTGAGATCCGCATTCGCATATCACACAAAATCGGTTTTGTTCCTTACGAATAACTTTTTAACTAATCGATAAATAAGTTGTTACTCATGCTCAGAAAGTTACTTACAGTTTTGTACATGAGTTAGAATTAAAGTTTTAACCCATTAAGGCCCATACAAGTATCGGTGATCGAGACAACTCTAGAATACAATAGCATTTCCAAGAATCCGCGATCGAAGGATTAAATTAGCCTAGGTAAGAGATCATAGGTCAAAGTTCTGAGTTACTTGAGAGAGTTGAATGTCATGGTTCTTGATAGGTTGGAAAGAGCATAAGGTTAAAAACTGCCGCGACCGTACAGTATGGTCGTTTACGACCTTATGTTATTAAGCGCGCTACATTTGATATCAATGACTCGCGTCTTTTAGATTACGTATCGGGATAAAAAAAATAAAAGTAAAAAAAATATTTTAAATATTTTTTGTAAATGGTTTATGGTTTTGTCTGAAGGTTATTTATTATAAAAAATATATTAAAAAAAAATTTTTTTAGAAAAAAAAAAAATTAAAAAAAAATACATTTTTGTAATCAGAAAATGTAGTATAATAATACCCCAAAGTTATCGGAAGTGGTCTTTTTACACCCTGTATATTACTTATTATTATTAATTGCGTAAAACCTTTTAAAACACTTTAAAAACACGAAAACAATTCAAACGATTAAGCCATAGAGAATTAGAATACATACATGGTTACCAATGGTTACGTCAAATTTAGTTCCTATACCTGATAATGGGGGAGCTGATTCCGCTTCAAATAGGCACAAAAAAAAGTGAGTATCATCGGTCCAGCGTACTTGTATAATGGAGGTCAGTGGTTGAACCGTTTGGGTGTTAAGAGGTAACAGGTAGACAAAAACACTAGCATTTATAATATTAGTATAGATGTACCTATTGACAGGGTTTCCTACAGTATTTGCATCCCAAATCTCTGCTTCAAAATTGTTTAAAAAAAATTCGTTAATATCACAATAGCTCTGTTAATTTTTAAGTTATCGAGTTCATTTATGGACCATTTTAAAGGTAATTTAAAGAGCTTTAAGATCAATTTGAAAAAAACTTTTTCAAGCCCTTTGTTTTAGAAAAAAATAGGATTAAAAGATCCCAGTTTCATGGTTCTCGCGGTAACAGTTAGGCTCTAAACGTTAGTCTTCGTTATTTTTCGTTCTATAAATATCAAAAGAAAATCAAAAGATATCTTACAAAATGGACACAAATTTCGCTTTCTATAATTTTTACGAAGGTTCAATATTTTTGAAGTTATTAAGTAGTAAGTTATTATATATAGTTGTTCAAAACAAAATGATATTTAGGAAAATTTTAATAATTTAGATTTTACTAAATCATTATTTTTTTCAAAACTAAGCATTCTAAGCCAAGAAAAAATTTTGAGGTCATTACTTATGCTAAAATAAAGAAAAGCCTTTGGGGATAGCCATAAATTTGAATTATTGTAGAAATGGTTAACGTTTTATTTTTCGATTTTTCCAAAAAAATTTATAAGGGTCATCTTATTTTATCATAACTTAATCAATTTTGATGCTATTAACTTTTTAAAATGCTTATTAAAAAGGTAATTTTAAGCACTTTAAAAAGTTTTAAGGAAATACATGTCACAAAATGCATCGGTATACCGTTATTTAAGTTTGAATGCTTAGACTTAGATACTCGCCGAAAGAAAATATACAGGGTGTCAAAAGACCGCTTCCGATAACTTCGTGGGGTTATTATAGGGCAATATATCCATTGGTGCAAGTAATTTTCTTTAAATCGCCAGTTTTTAAAATAGTCCAAATTTTCAACACGCAATGTATAATGCTGATGTAAATGCGCGATAATATCGCGCGCCAGTGGAGCCCCGCCGGCCCCGGGCTGCGCCAGCCCCCCCCGCGCCGCCCGCGCCAAGTCCCGCGCGCGCGGCCCTGCGCTAGACAAAACAGCTGATCGTGGTGTGCCCTAGGCCCTAGCCCGTAGGTAGTGAATAAACCACCAATATTGTAATGATTATTAAATTACAATTGTTTTCACGATTTAATAAAATGTTAGAATTTATTAATTACCGTTTCTTAGGTTTATTACTCAAAAATACTCAGTTTTTACTTCCGGCCAAAAAGGAAAGGTAATCATAATTCACATCCGAATCAGGTTGTAAAAATACAATACACAGTTACTATGGAAAAAAATACTTGATAACATGTTCACTGACCTGTGATCAGCTGTCTGCTTTTATGAAATGCAGTTCGAGCTGTGCTCCATCTAACTCAATGTAGATTGCAGAGTTTTTCAACACGAAACAAAAGTAAACAGGAGACATTCCAATTCTTATAAAAACACTTTTTACTGCACTGTTTAAACCGCACTATCGTCTATCGACGACGATGTTCACCCTCGTTCCATAAAGGTTTACGAGTATTAAAAGTTCATTCACATTTCATCGCACATTCTTCGGACGTATCACGTGAAAAAATAGTTAAGAATGTCACAAAACAAGCAATAAGACCAGAACATCCGTAAAATTACAAAACTTAAACAAAAACTTCACAGTACACCAGCGCGGCGCGTGTTTACAGCAGACTAAATAAAATTAAAGAAAAAACTTTGTTAAATAATAGGGATGTATCCCTCTGCATATTTTGAGTTATCGATATTTTTTATCGATAAATCGTTATTAATTGTTTTACATACGAGTAAGTATTGATTACAGTCAAACTAAAAAAAACAAATACCTACTCAATGTTAAGAATAGCGACAATAATAATTAAAAGTTATTTAAAATTAAATAGGTATTGTTAAAGTATTTTCATTGCATGCGTAAACGCGTATACGCGCATACGTATAACGCATAACGCGTACCATAGTATAACAATCACTTTATCACGGTAATGTAGGTATCGAAATTATCGAATGCAACTTGACTATGTATCCCGATAAAATTTTCTGAATTTATAACCTCTTAATAGAGTTCATTTTAAAAATGAGATTACATCTACTAAATAATAGTTACCTATAATATTTTTTATTATTTAATGGTAATTTAAATATCGACTGAAATAAATAGTTTTGAATTTTGTCGGGTCCGCATACCGAAAGTCGATACATGTTTTTAAAGACGATTTTCGCATAATTAGACTTTAGTTCCAATTTGCATCTTGAGGTTGCAGGTTGTCCGTTGAGTTATGTTTAATTAATAAGCGTATTACGATCTTTTTAAAACGTATTATTGTGATAACTAAATGTGTAAAATGTAAATTAATTAACTATTATTTCTTATTTGTTTGCGTTAAAAAAATAAGACGTGTCGTGTAAGATATCGTGTAAAAAGAGATGTGTTGTTATTGGTGGTGTTATTGATTGGTGATATGGACTATTTTCAAAATGCATAGAGAGCACATTCAAAAATCAGAATTCAACATTTTTCACGTAAGTAATTAATTGCTAGTTTTTTCATACTGTATCGTCTGTAGTAGATAAAAAGCGATAATTGCAGATCTAGGTACTGTCCATCCACAATCATCGTTCTGCATAACACGGAAAATGTGTTATTATTTTTTTGTTTAAACTTTGTGTTGTGTTAGATTTCGTGTAAGAAACGTGTTGTTGTTGGTGGTATTATTGCTTAGTGCTAAAGAATACTTACAAAATGCATAGAGTCTAGAGAAATAAGAACACTTTAAGAACTTAACATTTTACACGTAAGTTTATTACCATAGTTTTACGTACGGAAGTTTTCATGCATCGTCTGTAATTTCGATAGAAAGCCTGACTCCTGAGATCCGCATTCGCATATCACACAAAATCGGTTTTGTTCCTTACGAATAACTTTTTAACTAATCGATAAATAAGTTGTTACTCATGCTCAGAAAGTTACTTACAGTTTTGTACATGAGTTAGAATTAAAGTTTTAACCCATTAAGGCCCATACGAGTACCGGTGATCGAGACAACTCTAGAATACAATAGCATTTCCAAGAATCCGCGATCGAAGGATTAAATTAGCCTAGGTAAGAGATCATAGGTCAAAGTTCTGAGTTACTTGAGAGAGTTGAATGTCATGGTTCTTGATGTTGGAAAGAGCATAAGGTTAAAAACTGCCGCGACCGTACAGTATGGTCGTTTACGACCTTATGTTATTAAGCGCGCTACATTTGATATCAATGACTCGCGTCTTTTAGATTACGTATCGGGATAAAAAAAATAAAAGTAAAAAAAATATTTTAAATATTTTTTGTAAATGGTTTATGGTTTTGTCTGAAGGTTATTTATTATAAAAAATATATTAAAAAAAATTTTTTTAGAAAAAAAAAAATAAAAAAAAAATACATTTTTGTAATCAGAAAATGTAGTATAATAATACCCCAAAGTTATCGGAAGTGGTCTTTTTACACCCTGTATATACAATCACCTATAGCTCACTTTGAATGAATATAGGAAGGTATTTCAGTGTAGAAATAAGTTTGTTTTTTATTGGCTTTAATTTTGGTAATTACACATTTTTCGTAAAAACCTATAGTTTCTTATTTAATTATAAAAAACCGCTTTAAGACATGTATTTTTCTCATACAAGAACATGATCTTTGATCTTTAATAACTCCGAAAGTATTGATTTATTCAAAAAACTTTATATAACAAATTTTACTTAGAATTTGTGTGTCTATTGATTCCTGGGGTTATTTTTTTTTTAAATCACCCCCCGAGAAGGTTTGGCAACATCACCCCCAGGGCAAAAGCGCAAGTTGCCACTATGTCACTTTTGTTTCTTAGGGTATCCCCCACCTATTCACCAATTTTCATGAAAATCGATGGAGGTTCAACGAAATCGGAGGTGAAAACCTTCATTGCCTCCACTATTCTGGTTCGTGATATTATTCATAACATACACATTAATGGAAAGTTGACCTGGTGCTGTAGCATCACCTGGTAAACTATAGGATACCCAACTCCTCATCAACTTAGAGCAGACGTTTCGTGTTTGGGCTCATTTTAATTGCGACAGTCAGTAAGACGTACATAAACATTCAATATTTGTATGCTACTGCTGCAGCATCACCTGGATTCTATAGGAGCCGAGCTCCGTATGAACCCAAAGTGGAGGTTTCATGTTTGGACTCATATTGACGGGCTCAAACAAATTCCAAGAGGACATTCATAGACGGTATTCTTTACATATTATTCTGCACTATAACCAATTAAAGTTTAAAAAGCATGAAATAAAATTAAATTGAAAAATTAAAAAAAAAACCCTGCCTAAAAACTTAAAAAAGTAATAAAATAATATTGACTGACTTTAAGTTCAAATAATTCCTAGGTGTAAAGTAATATTTTAGTCCATAATTGTTGTCAAGGTCGGGGGACCGCTAATGTACTATCAGAGAAGTTGATTCCTATGCAGATCGGGGACCTAAGTAGTTTGGTTGCGTTACGTCAAACCCAGCCGACAGATCACAATTAACCCTACAACTACAACATCCAAATTTAATTAAATGAACCACAACATGGGTCATGGGTGACCCCAAAATAAAAAATGATTACTTACAAAATATTAAACTTTAATAAATTTAAACAATTATTACAAGGTTTGTTGGATATTAATGGAATGCTTAAGGGAAAAAAATTTAGTACAAATCTGAAAATCTAGATATATTGGTGACAAATAGGTAACCTGTGTTGTGCACATATATTTTTGGAGCACTTAACACATTTCTCTCTGCCCTTCCTATCTTTGGCTCTAGTGCATAAATAGCAGCGGGAACTTGAAGTTGATCGAGTTTGGGCTACCTGAGCACTGTTTTCTTCATCTACTCCCAAAACATGAAGCATTATCACTTTAAGAGATTGGGGCAAATTTTTGACCTCATCAAGGCGGCGTTTCACGTAGGGCTGTACTAATTGAAGGCTTAGGTTCCTTAGAAAGTAGTTCCTTTTCAGTTTACTCCTGCGAATGTTTGCCTTAAGTATTACATATGAATTTATACCTCCAGCATCAAGCATGCCGTAGAAAAATCTTAGCGGCCACCTTCGTGTTTTTCTTGCTGTTGTCTTAGAATGACTTAATTGGTCAAACGTGTCAACGCCGCCTTTCGTGGCGTTATAATCCAGTATTATTGCGGGTTTTTGTGTATTAGGGTCAATTTCACCGCTGTTGTGCATTGTAGAAATCAGGACAACACATTTGTTTTTCTTCGGGACATGAGATACTAATGTGATGTTTTTATCAAACGCAAATACCGAAGTAGGGAAATCTTTTTTCTTTGTTAAAAACTTTGGAGGTATTTCGGGTTTGTTCTTTCGCAACGTTCCTATCATTGTTAGTCCAATATTGCGTAACTCATTTGCAAGTTGAATTGAGGAGAACCAGTTATCCATAAAGATGTTTCGGTTTGTATGATGAATAGGTTCCGATAGCTTCAAAACATAATAGGATGGGACAGACTGTCCTGTAGGACATTCTGTTATTCTACCTACATATGGAATTGCAGATATCATGTAAGCAGTCTTAGCATCACACATCATTACAACTTTTATGCCATATTTATCAGGTTTTTGTGGCATATATACAATAAATTTACAGCGACCACGGAATCCAAGTATTTGTTCGTCTACTGTTACATGTTCCGACGGAGTGTAGTACTCAGAGCATAGTACTTGAAATTTGTCCCATACCTCACGCATCGCTGCAAAATTATCATTGACTTTCCTTGCTTCACGTGTCTCATGATCATCAAACCGCAAGTAATTTACCAAAAATTCGAACCTGTTCTTTGACATTGTGGCCCTGAAAATAGGTGGACCATCCACAATCGACCATAACTCGGACAAGTTTGTTTTAGCTGTTTTGTATAAACCACTACGATACATTAATCCAAATAAAGCCATCAACTCCACTTTATCGGTTTTAGAAGTGTAACGTTGGTTTTTTATGGTCTCAGAAATTCTGTCAATTTGTGCATTGGTATGCATCACAATAATATCCAATATTTCGTCTGGAAAAAATAGCTTCCACGCTTCTAACTCAGTTTTTGCGTCGCGTGCGATACCTTTAGGACCAGGTTGATTTATCACGATGTTTCTACTTGCAGTGCGTGTATTAGGAACAGTGAACGGAGTTCTTCGCCAAGTATAACCATTTTTGCCCATACAGAAATCAGACAGAAGAACATCATCATCATCTGATCCAGATTCAACATCAAACAAATCATCTTCATGGGAGTGTTCGGATATATGTTCATTTTCTGCAGTTTCAGATCCATCTTCGTCCGAAGAACTGGAGGTTTCACCTTCATATTCCTCCAAAAGTTGCTCAATTTCATTACTTTCAAGGGCTCGTGACGTTGAGGCCATATTGAAAGACTATTCGTGAAATAAACGTGAAATCACACAACAGTTAATCACAAAAAAATAGTTTCGATAACCACAACACGGGTCGCGGGCGACCCCAAACTGCAATATCTCCGAACCTAATGAGCGTGCGCACCCCGCCATGCGTCACGGGCCACTGATTACCAATTACGGAAGGTACCTAGACGCACAGTGTTGTAGGTGCAAAACTCGCTAAATAAAAATAAAAATAAAAATACGTGTGCGTGGGGTCACCCATGACCCCATGTTGTGGTTCTAGGGTTAACATTGAATTGACATATTCGACCAAATAACGTTGGTCTATCAACTGCATAGGAATCAATTTCCTCGATGGTACATGTTTGATTTCACATAACATTATAGTTTAAGGGTCAGTTCACAGCGAACCGAATCGAGACAATCAGCGACTTGGCGATACAAAAGCAAAAGTCGCTGTTGTCGTAGTTTACGTCTTGGCGGTCCCCCGACACACCGTGACAACAATAATCATGGACTAAAATATTAGTTTACACTTAGGAATTACTCAAACTTAAAGTCAGTCAATATTCTTTTATTACTTTTTTTGTCAAAGAAAAAAACTAGTGAAGATCTAAAAATGTCGACAAGACGTAATATGTCTTGTTATTGCACAGATCCTCCAAATTAAAACGGGTTTCCATATTTTCTATTAACGCCTTTCTAAAATAATCAACGTGTTCTGTTTGTTGAATCAGCACATCTTTCACTGGTTAGTGAAACTGTTCTAGCTATTACATCTGATATAGGCGCATAATATGTGGAACTTGTTATTTTTGTTATCTCTTCGAAAGGTTGTAAGAGCTTTAGCAGTTGTTCTGTAATCTCCCACTGGTCGCTGGTCTAATTTTCAAAATTCACGATCCTCTGATGAATTTACAAAAGAGATAGTTTTACTTAGTGGAGTAGCAACTGGTGTCCTTTCTGCTTGCAAATTATTAGACTCTACTTCAATATTAGTTGGAAACGGTTCGCTGAACACTTCTTCTTTTTCTTCTTCAACATCTTTGGAATCAGTTTGATTATTAATTATTCTACTTAATTGTTCGTTTCCTTTCTTACATCGGTATAATTTCTTTTTAAGAGCATTAAAGTTCTTCATTTTCTATTTTTAATTTACTTGTGTATAAAGCAGCTCGAATTTCTCTCCTTTTTTATCTACCTTTTGTTTTTGAAAAATGTCTTGTTTCTTATCTTGTACTGCAAAAATGTACATGTTTTTAAGTCTATTTACAATTATTATATATTTTATACTTAATATCTGTGGTTACGAGTAGTTGCATTGTAACCGAATGTAACCGTGTACTCATCGGTCGCCGGGCAACCGGGAGCCTCTTGTGTCGGGGCTGCCCGATGTTGCCAGGGGACTATAGGTCTTTCGATGACCAGGGGTCCTCAAGTGTAAGTGGTTGGGAGGTGTGATAATGGGTGTTGTGGTGATACGTAAAGATGATAATGATTATGTATTATAATATATACAGATGATAGATGACTATGTAGGATTTATTTTTGCCTTTATTAAGTCTTACAATTATTATATTTATACTTAATATCTATGGTTATGAGGGGGTACAGTCAACGTTCAAAAGTCCAGTAGCATCGTAACGACTATATTCGTTTGCCGGTACAGTGCATATTTATGTGTGCGCCATGTTACCGTGTACACACTTAAATGTCGTACAGTATCAATACAAGAAAGTTGCGTGTAGTGGATGAAAGACAAAGATAACATATATTATGTTTGTCTTCTTCATTTATTGTACTGCACTGTGTCAATAAATGCAAAAATTTCACTAGACACGTAAGATAGTTCGTAGCTCCATCGGTAAATAGTTGGCCTCGCATCATAGCTAGGACAAAAAATGGTCACGGTTCAAATCTCAGATTATCATATTATTTTAAAGTTTTCATATTGTTTTTATTATCTCAGCATTTTTGAAAACTTAATGAAATGACTATTTTGAAAGTTTTATTTAATAAGAATAATATTAAATTATAACATAGTGATAAGATAATATTAAATGTAAAAGTATTTTAGTTAGATAATTATACATATATTATAATAAAACAACACTTTCAAAAAATATATTTTTATTTCAATGACATAACAATTGTTATTGAACAATTGAATTGATTGACGGATGACGGTAAAATCTTTGATTCACAGGTCTATCAATATAATAATACCTATATCTATTGTGTTATCAATATTTCATATTGTTGAGGTTATAGTTTAATTATTCGTTTTCCGAAGGAAAAGAGGATTAAAACTTAACCTCAACCTTAAAATCTTAAACCTACCAATTACTGGCCAGCACGTTCCTTTGTAGAATGCCCAATTGAAACTTACGAAATATAAATATTATAACAATTGCTTTACACTTATTATTGCGACATAAAAATACATTTTTAATTTAATAATATAAATAATGATTCTTAATATTTTGTGTAACCTCCATTATTTTCGATACAACTAAGAAGACGTCTGCGCATGGAAGCCAGAATATTCTTACAGATATCTATCTGTTCCACGTAAATCCTCCCACAACTGCATGCAATGAGATTTGAGCAGCTCCGGACATCTATTATCGCGTGCTCGCCATCTTTGCACCATTAAACCCCATATATTTTCAATCGGGTTTAAGTCTGGGGATCGTGCTGGCCACGGAATATTTTTAATATTAGAATGTTCACTGAACCAATTGCGAACTATGGAGGCTCGGTGAATTGGACAATTATCATGCACAAAACTTATTTCGCTATCACCATACACATTTCGCACAGTAGGTAACATAATGTCCTCTAACACTTCTACATAATTTGCACTGTTGGCTCGCGTAGGTATAAATTCAAGTTCACCCGGCCCTTGAGCACTAATCCATCCCCACATGTTCACACTTATTCTGCCAGATTCAGTGTTTGACACCACGTTATTTTCACACCAACGGGTGTTATCGTTACGCCATAAATGTAGTCTCCCTTTTTGAGAGGATTTAAAAGTCTTCTCATCGGAAAAAATTGTTGTTTCCCAATCAAAATCTAAATACTTTCGTGCAAAGCGTAGCCGTTCGTCTTTATGCCTTTGAGTCAAAAACGGTTTTTTCGCCGGCTTTCGGTGGTATAATCCCTCGTCATGAAGTGCACGACGAACGGTGACCAATGACGTGTTAAATTCATCGGCAAAACGACTTGTTGGTATGAAACCACATGTTTCATACTCCGCTGCCATATAACGCCGCTGAGTCTGGTTAATAAGAAGTGGCCTTCCACTTCGTTTACGACTCTGCAAGCCACCTTCTTCCTCGTATCTTTTCACCCATCGACTTACAGTATTTCTCTAAAAAAAAAAGAATAAATTGTAAAAGACGATTTTAACCAATGAAAAAATACACATCACAATAATAATATAATGAATTACTACTTACTGAGAAGCCAATTTCGTTAGAAATTTGAGAAATATTCAGGCCATTCGAATATAGGGCCACAATTTTAGCTCTTGCTTCAATAGTAATATTTGCTTGCATATTGGATAAATTGTATCGCAACAGTAAGAACACAAACACTCGTAGCTGAGTTCACCAACCAACAACATTTTAATATTTTGTTATCTTCAAGCAATCGTTCCATTTTATTTTAAATCTACCCTCACATTCTTTGCTGTGACTAGAATGTTACGTTTCTAACTAAACGTTACTGTGCTTTTAGTTAGAAACGTAATTTTTTATTCTACATAGTTGTATCAACATTCATAATCATAATAATTTATAATTAATATTTCTCAAAAATTGTTTTACGTAAAAACGACGCAGACTCAATACGGATCGGATTCGATCCTGCAACTTAGCTGATGCAGATGATCTTAGAATAAACACACGCACTTGCTTAACCACTAGGCCACGGCAGTGCTCACATGTTGAGACGAAATTGACGATATGAATATACAGCCAAACAAAGTGTATGTGTGTGTGTGAATTGTCTTTATAGAAAAAGGTCACAAGTAACGTTAAGTGTTGACGCTATAGCTGCGTGCGATTGCTACTGGACTTTTGAACGTAACTGTACATTGTAACCGAATGTAACCGTGTACCCGTGGGTCGACGGGCAGCCGGGGCCCGAGAGTCTCTTGTGTCGGGTTTGCCCGACACAAGAGACTCCCGGCTGCCCGTACTATATTTTATACGTATATGTAGTACGACACTACCATTTGTACATGTTATCTTATTTTTACGTATATGCAGTACGACACTACCGTTTGTACATATTACAATTTGAAACAAGGTTACGTACGTTACGTTACGTTAACGGCGAAGGTTAGTAATCTAGGGTTAATATCCTCTTTGAACGCAGTCAGAACCTGCTCAGAATTTTCATTGTTCTCTTTAAAACGCAAAGTAGCAGTCACTTTCAGTGGGCAAAAGTCTTGTTCAATTCTTGCATGAATGCTTAGATTCATTATCTCAGAAAAGTTTTCCAAAACCTCATTTATAGAAATATCGGTCTTCTCTGTATCTTTGATGCGATTTTGATAAAATATGGACATGAAAGAATGAACAGTCCACAAATAGCATTCGTTAAGTTTGTTTTAAAAAATCTGTCAAAGTTCTGGATGTATTATTATTTTCCTTTTTTAGAAAATACGTCTTAAGAGGTTCAAACATTTGTAAAATCCTTTCTATCGCTGGAAAAAGACTCAGCCAGCGCGTCTTTGAGTGATAAAGCATTTGTTTAAAATGAATGTCTAATTCTGAGATAATACTTTTGAGTTCCTCTATACGTACGGTAAATGTAGCAAAATGATTATGAATCTGCATGACAATACTTTCAAAACACAGTGGCAAGGAATCAAGAGCACTGTGGACAGAATTATTAAAAATACGTGCAACACAACCGACTCCAATTATTATATTCTGATTATTCGTTAGAGATTTTAATGTAAAGAAAACATTATTTCTTCCTCCTCTGTCTTTGCTGCCAAAATTTGTGGCAGCATTATCAACCGAAAATGCCACTAGTTTGAGAGGTTTTTGTCACGTAGTGAATCGTAGACGTAATTAGATATCGTTTCGGATGTCACATTTTGTTGTGATTGAATAACTAATAAAGAAACCTGAATTCCGTTTTTCTGATAGTCAAAATACTGAATCAACAGTGGAAATAACTTAATAGCACCATGATTGCTGGCGGCAGCCGAAGCGCTTATGTATTTTACATCAGACAAATCCTCCAATATATTTTTTTTAACGTATGCCGCAAGGACATTTTTCAAAATTGCTTCTACCTTTGTTCTCGCACAGGTTACTTCCTTTGCAATGTTTGAATCAGTATAAAGGCACTTTTGAAGTGGTGCCGTACAGTCTTATTACTTAAATGACTGGTTGTGCTTTAATGTATGAAAAACTAAAGTAGCCTCAGCCGCTTGCACTTCACTTTTTGGTCCCGATCTGGTTGTTACGAAATTGTCGATTTTTGACGAACACACAGCGGTCCTAATATTTTTTTTCGGTGCTTTTCAGTATTTAAATGTTTTTCAATGTCATATTTTCCCTTACTGGCTATTGATATTAACTGGTCGCAAAGCTCACACTTCACCTCCGACGGTTCTGTTGTTGGCTTAAACATTTTATATTTTATTTTTAATTCTTCTGAAAAAATACATTTTCTCTTTGGCATTTTGAGATCTGGAAATTAAGAAAATTACTGTTTTATTTGTTTGTCATCATATTACTCGCAATCACACGGGCCACGGCGCACGGTGTTTAAACCGATATGTAGTTTGAATTTTTCATTCATAATTTTTGTTTTCAAAAGACTTCTATTAAAAATTGACAAAATTCACACAGAAAACGCGTACCTATTTAGTTTTTTCAACTTATTTTTGACTAAGGACACGTAACAAAAACAAAATAATTTTAACTACACGCAATTACTTCTTCTTCTATAACTTCTAATTCTAATCAAAAGACCGTGAATAATATCTTCGTTCGTCTGGATCCTTCCAATTTTCTACTTTTCTGAAATCCTTATTGCGAGCTTCTGATGCTTCTGGTAATATACCTAGAAAAGGAATTCAATTTCATTAGAGTAAGCCAAAGAATAAAAAATAATAATTCTATTATATTAAAAAAAATGAAGTAATATTGGCTTACCTATGGGTAAAACTGAATAATATTTGCAAATATTAGCACCATGTATCAGAAGTTTGTGGACGCTTGTTGGCATATAATACCAAGGACGTACTGGACGTACTTTTCTGCTGTTTCTCTGCAGTATAATCTGAAGGTCTCAATATTTATCGAAATTAGAAGATATGGCTTATAGAATCACGGAAAATCGGAATATTAAGTTTTCGTCAATTCCTGTGATCCTAAATGACCTTTTATAGTTATCAAAATGAGTCATCCGGAATGGTGCGATTTCATTGGCCATTGTAAATTGCTGTCGGTTATCACAGCTCTAGTCGCGAACCCATTGTACTTACATTTAAATGATGTTAAATTTTATTTTTTACATTACTTTTTAATGTTTCCTTCAGCTAAAACAACTCTTTTGAGGGCTACAGTTTTATCTTATTATTTCTTTGATCAATGTCGAGAGCAAGCGGGGCAGTTTTGACTGTGGAGCAGTTAGTTATATCTCATATTTGTATTTGAACAAATACCCATCATCATCTATGACCGGGTATACAAACTTTGCACTATCCGGTCATAGTCGATGTTTGTTCAAAATATTTTTATTGCGGGAGTTATTACAAATAGTATGAATTTCTAAATAGAACGCACGCAATGTGGACCGCTAAGACCAACCTCAACTCCATTTGAGCCCCCAAAGACCCTGCTTGGACCCCTCAAGACATTTAATCCCGCTAAGAAGTCCTTTAAGTAACAAATCATTCCTAAAAAACCTAGGTCTTAACTTTGTAAAAATCATGAATTAAAATAAAATAAAAAATTTCAACAAAAACCATTTTTTATAGCTAGTATTTTATGAGATATTTCACTCTTAGATGATATAATTTTTAAATGTAAAAATACAAAAAAAGAAGTAAAACATTATGAAAAACATAAATTCATTCTTTGTAAAAAACGCGTTTTCATTAAAAAAAATTAAACTTCATTTTCTTGCGCGGCCGCACTCTGCGGGAGCAAATAAAATGCTTTTTATATTCCTTGTCACCTTATCTAACACGCCTATGCCTCAAAACACCCCGCAAACTACGATAGTTGAAGAAAGAAAATAAATGTGTTTTCTCCATACATTTTATTATTATTTATTTTATATTTTGAAAAATATACGTTTTTCAAAGAATTGTGAAAGACTAAAAGTTGTTTGAAATTTTCTTTTCTATCACAGAAAAAAAAACCAGGTCGAAATTCCGACTTCGGGGTCTATGTCCACGAATTTTGGAATTGGAACCACTGTGCGTTTCGACGGGCGACACCGGCGTGCGTGGGCGACCGACAGTCTATTCTCGTCGCCTGTGCTCGGCCACGCTCGGCGCTCGCTCGTTTATGAAATGTAAAAGCCTAACAAAAGCCGGACAAGCCGGACACAGTTTATTTTGGCCGGACACGCAATCAAAAAGCCTACCTATATCCGGCTTTATCCGGACGCCTGGCAACACTAACTTGTAAGAAAGAACCAGAATTCTAAGTGAAATAGGTTTCATGTTAGTAAAAACGAAGTATAAAAAGATGTAACATTTTTGATCTCATCGTCATACTCATCGTCTTCGTCAGTTTCGGGCAAAACATCTCTTACGTTACTGTCGCACGGCATTGTATGTTTTCGTTTTTAAACATCAGGGTTCGAAATTATCAAGATAATTATGGGATAATTATCGGATAATTATCCGTGCGGACCGGCAGCTTAATTTTTTTAAGTTTTGGCTTAAAAATTATATTTTCAGTTAAATTGTGTTAAGTAGTGCAAAAAAAGGCGTTTATAATTTTAGCCACTCAAACGTCCATTTCTGACAGCTGCCAACCCCTTGAACGTCCACGCGCGCGCTGACTTAATAATGCGGTCAAGCGCCAGATACCGTCATCGATATAAAGCCTATTTTCTACTAAACTACTTATGTTATGACAAATTAAAAAATACCTGTATAAAGCTGATATTATAAGGAATCAAAATATGTGAAAAGTAAATTATAACTGTTCTCGTAAATAGTACAAAAAAATATGGAACTTTACTACATAGGTAAAAATTGCGTAAAATATTAAATAATTACTCGTTTTTACGTAATATTTCGTAACATACCTCAATACTATTTACATATTAATAAACTAGATTATATAAGCTTTTTTTTGATACCAATATTTAATTACTCAGAGGGATGAGTGTATTACAATAAAGGAAAACAAATTACCCATTCCTGCGTGAATTTGATATTGCCGCTGAAGACGAAATCACAGCAAGATGGCCGACCATCTAAGGGTCGGCTCGCACATTTTTATTAGGATTATTTTGTTTAAGGAATAGGTTGTTTTTTTATGTATGTGGTGTCTTTTCAATTTTAAACCCATGAAGGTCGCCATGACGTGGAACTTAGAACTCTCACCTCTGACCTCTTATCTAAGTTACTTGCAGTGTTAAAAGTTTAATGGTAACTCGTAGAAAACTGTAAGCAACTGTCTGTGCACAACTTGCTACAGTATGGCAAACTTAGAAGTTTGCCATACTGTTGTACTTGTAACTAGTCTAAGATTATTAGACTACATAGTTACAAAATTTAATCGTAACTAAATAACGAAACCAATGCGGATGAACAGTCTATCCGCAATCGTCACTTATCAATCGAAATTACAGATGATACACGAAAAAACCTCATACATAAAACTGGCAATTAACTTACGTGAAAAATGTTGAGTGTGTTCTTACTTCTTTATGCATTTTGAAAATAGTCCTTAATACCAAGCAATAAGACCAGTGACCACCAACAACGTCAAAAACACTTCTCGTTTTAAACGAAATCTCTATCACACGGCACACCACAAAGTATTTTAACACAACTGAAATAATAATCAATTAACACTTAACACAATAACTACTACCACGTTTTGATCCTTGAAATAATTGTTAAATAATCAAACTTATCTCTAACAACAACCTATTACCTCAATGCCCAAATGGCTACTAAATTAGAAAAATCTATTTTAATTTTTAAAATAATGTTTATCGGCTTTCGGTGAAGACGTCAAAGGACACCGACACCTGCCGACACGGGCGGCGGCTTGCTTTGTCCTTTGATGCGGACCCGACAAAACGCCGCCGCTCTGCCTAGCACAACGCACGTGTCGCTAATCCATTTCAAGGACAATCTAAGTGTTGTACCCTATTTAAAATTCAAAACTATTTCAGTCGATATTTAAATTACCATTAAGTAATAAAAATTATAACTATTATTTAGTAGATGTAATCTCATTTTTAAAATGAACTCTATTAAGAGGTTATAAATTCAGAAAATTTTATCGGGATACATAGTCAAGTTGCATTCGATAATTTCGATACCTACATTACCGTGATAAAGTGATTGTTATGCTATGGTACGCGTTATGCGTTATACGTATGCGCGTATACGCGTTTACGCATGCAATGAAAATACTTTAATAATACCTATTTAATTTTAAATAACTTTTAATTATTATTGTGGCTATTCTTAACATTGAGTAGGTATTTGTTTTTTTAATTTGACTGTAATCAATACTTACTCGTATGTAAAACAATTAATAACGATTTATCGATAAAAAATTATCGATAACTCAAAATATGCAGAGGGATACATCCCTATTATTTAACAAAGTTTTTTCTTTAATTTTATTTAGTCTGCTGTAAACACGCGCCGCGCTGGTGTACTGTGAAGTTTTTGTTTAAGTTTTGTAATTTTACGGATGTTCTGGTCTTATTGCTTGTTTTGTGACATTCTTAACTATTTTTTCACGTGATACGTCCGAAGAATGTGCGATGAAATGTGAATGAACTTTTAATACTCGTAAACCTTTATGGAACGAGGGTGAACATCGTCGTCGATAGACGATAGTGCGGTTTAAACAGTGCAGTAAAAAGTGTTTTTAAAAGAATTGGAATGTCTCCTGTTTACTTTTGTTTCGTGTTTAAAAACTCTGCAATCTACATTGAGTTAGATGGAGCACAGCTCGAACTGCATTTCATAAAAGCAGACAGCTGATCACAGGTCAGTGAACATGTTATCAAGTATTTTTTCCATAGTAACTGTGTATTGTATTTTTACAACCTCATTCGGATGTGAATTATGATTACTTTTCCTTTTTGGCCGGAAGTAAAAACTGAGTATTTTTGAGTAATAAACCTAAGAAACGGTAATTAATAAATTCTAACATTTTGTTAAATCGTGAAAACAATTGTAATTTAATAATCATTACAATATTGGTGGTTTATTCACTACCTACGGGCTAGGGCCTAGGGCACACCACGATCAGCTGTTTTGTCTAGCGCAGGGCCGCGCGCGCGGGACTTGGCGCGGGCGGCGCGGGGGGGGCTGGCGCAGCCTGGGGCCGGCGGGGCTCCACTGGCGCGCGATATTATCGCGCATTTACATCAGCATTATACATTGCGTGTTGAAAATTTTGACTATTTTAAAAACTGACGATTTAAAGAAAATTACTTGTACTAATGGATATATCTCATGCCCTATAATAACCCCACGAAGTTATCGGAAGCGGTCTTTTGACACCCTGTATAGACATGCCACATGAAATAGGAAACAAAAATGACATATCTATATATACCAAGAGGAACCGCAACTTACTCACAGGAAGTACATCGTTGGATTGTCCTAGTGTTTCGGCCTCAGTATGCTGAAAATTAAAAATTTCAGTTTCAATAATAATTGTGTTATGAATTATAATAGTAAACATGTGTATATTGGTTTAGACGTGTCGGCACTTGCAGATAATGGAATTCTATGTTCAGAATCTCCAAACACAGCTTGCTCTCCAATTATACTGTTTCCTCCTCCTTGTTTCGGCTGATCTACGACAAGGCCCATTCGTTTGTAGAAATCGTTTCCTATTTTGTGTTTTCTTTCTTTGACTTTTTTTTCGCTTCTCTAAGCTAGCAATTTTCTAAGTTCTAATTTATAAGAATTATGCAATAAATATTCATAGCATCTAAGTAATGCATGAAGCACTGAAATATTAACCATATTTATATATATGTACTTTCGTTGCAAAATCTTTTCTTAATTTCTTGAAGATTGGTCATAATTTTTGGAGCAGCTTTACAAACATTGCATGCTTGCGTACTTGATGTATCAGTCAAAACATTAACTGTTTTTCCATCCAGCATATTATGGGGAAAAATAAAATAAAATATGTACAAATTTTATTTCTTTGTCTCCTAACAGTTTATTGGCTTCAATAGCACAATTTGATTTTCCACTTTCGCATACTCTTCTTTCATATTACTATTGTTATCTTTTTTCAATTTAAGTGCAATTGGATGACTGTATCTCGTGGATAACCTCCATTACTTGGCAGTATTTTACTATTCCCAGAATATTTCATCATCGGATGAGCCTATGGAGCCGTAAATCATTTCGTAAAAAGGTCCTTGTTTACCGGCGTCTTTGGCTAAGTCTGTGTAATTTATTTCTGCTAGTGGTCTACTGGTAGAAGTTTTTACGACTCCTTGATCTTATAATTTTAAGAGGTACATCATCATCTGAAGACTCAGGATATAAGCAAGTGTTTACAATGTTATTTTCATACGGAATACTAGCATCTATTGAATATCGTGCAAGAGAAGGCGGATGAATTGGTGTGTCCGCGGTTGTTGTTGATGCTAGAGGAGTGGGATGGTAAATTTTTGGTTCCAAGCGCTTGCAAAATCCTCGTTCGCAAAAACAACTCAAACTTTTGATTTTGATTTTTGATTAATTCACCGTGTTTGGAAGTGAACACTTGGTGCACGTACAAAGTACCTTGCAATCTTTTAATATTAGCTGGAAGTTGTTCTGAAATCTTTTCGATTTCGTCTTTGGTTATTTAAAAAAAAATCTTGCTTGTTTTCTGTAAAGCATTAACGAATTGTTGAATATTTGAAATGTCCTTTCCCCTAGCAACAATATTATCTGCTGTTCGTTTAAAAAAAACACTAATGCCGTCAGCAGGTCCTTTGCCATGGCCGGCTTCAAAAAAATGACCAGGTCACTGTTTCAAAGTCATACCCAAAGGGTTTTGTGCAAGCTAAATAAAAGTTTTGTTTCTGTTGATGAAATGAATGAGGTGAAGCAAAAAGTTTACTTACCGAGAAACTTTTTTCTCGTTGCACTTCCACTTTTTTGTTTCAGGAACCCTTTTCCTCGATAAATTACTATTTGTTTCATTTATAATTTGTAGCGATTGCTCTATTTTAACAATTTTAATTTAATAAAAAAACGCGGAGCAATACTCTTTGTTGCAAACTACGTCAAGAATAAGTATTCAAAATGGCCACTGGTCCCATACTAAGAACTCATCCCTGATTGGTTGAAGTGGATTTGTCTAATTTTGATAATTAACTGTCCAGGATTTTACCGTTATTGATACCAATATCACTTTTGAAGTCTATTTTAAAGGCAAACGCAAGGATTTGGTCGGGTTTGAGATAAAAATAATGGTTTATTTTTACAATGTGAATATAGCTGCATTGTCAGTTCAAAAAAGTGTATTTTGGGATTTGACCAATTATGAAACCAAACTACTCATATATTCAATCAGTGATATTTTAACTTGTTCGCGTTTTTTAAACCATGTTTGTCTTTAAAATAGGGTATGGCTATAGTCTCCACCCAATCTTCAAATGTGTTACCGTCAAACCAGCCGGAGTTTGTACGGTTATACCTGCAGTTTGCCGGTCCGTTGGTAGTCCACGTATTGTAAAGATAATACGTGGACTACCAACCTGAAACCACGTAACATGGTAAAAGACTACCGTCAGCTGATGCAGCCATCATTATTGAGATTTTGTGTGGTTCATAACCCTTTTCGGGTACTTATTTTGTTAAAACTTTTCTTGGTCAAAACTTTCTTTCTGCCGGGATCGTCTGCCAAATTGGATTCATCGTAGTTTACTACACTACACAGATCTACCCCTTCTAGAGAGTGTTTTTTTTTTTTTAATTCTTAATTTATAAAGGCCCTACATCTTAAAGATTAAGTCGGCCTTAAAGAGAGTGTTGTAGTTCTACAAAATAATCATCAACTATTTGCGGAGACACTGCTGCCCTAGGTCTTTTGATATTTTGACTCAGGCGCTCAGAACCAGACTCTTTTCTAGTTGTGCGTTTAATGTTGTCCCAGCACGTTTTTATTTGTTCTGTATTTCTATTACAGAATGTGCTGATACAGTTAAATTCCGCCGTTAATTTTGTTCACCCATCGTTCTTGGATGAGGTGGTTCTGCTACCGTTTTTTTATTTTCCACCACCTCTTTATTTTTTTTCCAGAAGATGGATTATTAACTCTTTTTCATTTTGGGAAAAATTAGGCCCAAGGCACGGACGTAAAAAAATACGGACGGAGCATTACACTATAAAGAGGTGAAGCATGCAAGGTACGACAATTTCGTTTATTGTACTGTATTTGTACACATGACCGACACTCACACACGCAACTAGGTACTACAACCCGCTGTCATTTTACATTGAGTGACGGCGCCAATGACACGCACACATCCTACACGGGCGGCCATTACTATGCTTCACTCGGGATTAGACAAGGTTACGTCCGTATTTTTTTTAAGTCCGTGGCCCAAGGGTTCTCTTTGACATTCTAACAAAATTCCCCAACCGAAAGAAAATACTTAAATAAGTTTGTTAGCTTTGTTTACAAGTCTTAAATCGTAACTGAATGGTGGAATAATTAAAATAATCCTTAACGTTTAATATGAATATTTATTTAGAACTGGAAGATAATTAATATAAAATTGCAATAAAATAAACATGTGGCCATTGGACCGGGAAAATCTTAAAGAAAAAATATGACATTAAAACCAATGACAAATAATAGTTTCTTAACACATTTTCTTACTGGCCAGTCGGCAACTCTCTTACAATTCTTAACAACAAGCAATAAGCATACTTACATATTTAGCAGCTTCGACATAATATAATAATTATTAATATAATAATTATTTACCTGGTAAATTTTACGACCTCTGTGGCTCAGTTGGTGGGCTGTTGGTAGCTCAAGCCGGGGGTCGCGGGTTCGAATCTCGCCGACGGAACAAAAAAGTTTTCAAAGTTCCTGGGTCATGGATGTGTATTAAATATGTGTATCATATAATAAAATCTTAAATATAATATGTATACTTAGTATAAATTATAAAAGTATTAAATATATTTCTGTTGTCTGGTACCCGTAACACAGATCCTTCAGGTACTTAGCACGGGGCCAGATTGACGTGGTGTGATGCGTCCATAGATACAGATACAGAAAAGATTGTAGTGTAACAAATATACGCAATCAGTGATATTTTAATTTGTTAGCATTATTATCTACCAGTTATTGTTAATTTTACTTAATAATAATAGACAGGTACTTGTTTTTTATGAAAACAGTAGGTAATTAATGCTTCGATTACCTCTGGTTTGCACATTTTCTATTTCAGGTGTTGGAACTTGGAATAGGTCTTTTCATCTGTATTTCCACATTTAAAATATTGTCCCAGGCACTACTGTATTTGAAGAGTGCTTACTTCCCTCCAAAAATACCGTATACATAAATCATCCACAACGGATGCAGAGGCCTTGTTTTTTTAATATTGTGTTTGGTTCCGCAGACGCGTCGGGCAAAGTCCGCATCTGGGACACGGTGAACAAGGAGCACATCCTGAAGAATGAGTTCCAGCCGATCGGCGGCCCGATCAAGGACATCGCGTGGTCAGCCGACAGCCAGCGCATGGTCGTCGCCGGCGAGGGACGGGAGAGGTACAGATTAGAACAGAAATAAATTAATAATAGTTTAAAATAACTAAAAAACACGCTCTTTTAATATTAAAAAAATATATACGAGGGCTGCTATTTATGTATCCGGAACTGGCTACTTACAAGAACAATATTTAAAAAGTAATTACAACATTTGAAAATAGAACTCTTTGGTTGAAGAATACATTTTGTTTCTTGTGACTGTCAATTATTTTTCCATTGTGGCGTCATTTTGAAAATTGCGTGTCTTCATTTGCCATGGATTTAACGCGTGAACATTTTCGTGCAATGATTTACTACGATTTTCGGCGTGGGCTAAATCAACAACAGTGCTTTATTCACCTCACCGCAACTTTTGGAGATGAAGCACCATCAAAAACCACTGTTTATCACTGGTACAGTGAGTTTAATCGTGGGCGGTCTATGCTCACGGATGAAAATAAAGAAGGTCGCCCAAAAACAGCTGTTGTCCCACAAAATATAGATGCTGTGCGGGAACTAATAATGCGTGATCGTCATGTTACATATCGCGAGATAGAGGCGTCCTTAGGCATAAGTATGACGAGCATACATAAGATATTACACGAACATTTGGCTGTAAAAAAAATATGTTCGCGTTGGATTCCGCACAACTTGACAATCGATCAAAAACGGGCTCGTGTCGATTGGTGCTAAAAATTAATGATAAAAAAATACAACCGTGGTACGTCAAAAGCCGTTTATAATATCTACACAGGTGATGAATCTTGGATCTATGCATATGACCCCGAAACTAAACAACAGTCAACGGTGTGGGTGTTCCAAGATGAGCCGAAACCAACAAAAGTTACTCGTGCAAAAAGTACTTTGAAGCAAATGGTCGCCTGTTTTTTTGGAATTAATGGACATGTGGCTACAGTGCCATTAGAGAATCGTAAAACGGTTAATTCTGAATGGTATACGACCATTTGTTTACCAGAAGTCTTTGAAGAAATAAGAAAGGACAACCGACAACGCAGAATCATATTACATCACGACAATGCTAGCTGTCACACCTCAGCTGAAACAACTCAGTTTTTGGAGGGTCAAAAGATCGAATTGACTGGTCATCCGCCGTACAGCCCTGATTTGGCACCTAACGATTTCTTTTTATTTCCATACGCGAAGAACAAATTACGTGGTCAACGTTTTTCGAGCCGCGAAGAGGCTGTTGATGCGTTCAAAATGCACGTTTTGGAGATACCTCAATCAGAATGGAAAAAGTGCTATGAAAATTGGTTCCAGCGTATGCAAAAGTGTGTCGATCATCGCGGCGAATATTTTGAAAAGCAATAAAACCATATTAAATGATATATGTTTGTTTCTTTTTTTAATTCCGGATACATAAATAGCAGCCCTCGTATTGCACTGTAATTTTCTCATAATAGGTAAGTATGCAGTTTCGAATTAATTAAAATACTGGAGATAGGTAAAATCATGCTCGAAGATTTCGATATGTTACCGGAAATGTATGAAATCTAGGAATTGTATACAAATCCTAGGAAATTTATACAATTCGAAACTATTTAGGAAATGTATAAAATATTGTTTCAATAACGATTTAATTCATAAATGTCCTAGGAAATGTGTACAATTCCCAGGAGTTGTATACAATTCCAGTATCGTATTAGGAAATGTATAAAAACAATGCTTTCTGTAATAAAACACGTTGTAACAATGATAATATTCATTTATAATAAATCACTATCGTTGAGTTAACAACGTTTAGGTAACAAACATATCGTATTTAAGTATCTTCATAATATTATCTTACTAATTAAAGCCCCAAAATCAACTACATAATTAACTTTTAAAATGTATTTATCACAAAAGTGACTTATATTATTGTTTTTAACTCAAACTTTCGTTTGGTAAGTAATCAGTCTGTTATTTAAGTACTTAGGCCGCGTCCCCATCAGACACGGCGCGGCGCCGCCACCGTGTTACGGCACGACGCCGCCACCGTGATACGGTACAGTGCCGCACCGTGTCACGGTGCCGCGTACGGTGCGCCGACCCGCGTCCCTATTCAGTCGATATTTGGCTCGAACGAAAATGCTTGTCTGGATATGGATCGCGAAAGAATTCTTCTCTTGTTGTTACTAAGACTAAGATTAAAAAGAAACAGAAACAGAGGAAATTTATTTTTGCTATTTTTTGCTCTATACCAATATTTACAACAGATAGGCACTTGAAATATTCACAAAATACTCAATTGTATTTATACTTTAAAAATTGATGGTAAAATTAAAATAAACTTAATAGTTAATAATAGGGGAGGTAGTGCTATTGATTTTTAAGTCATTTCATACCGACCAAATGTTTGTCCAGCGGTAGCTTAATATTTATCAATCAATATAATCAGCGTCAGTCGCCGCACCCGTGGTGGAATGTTAACTGAGAGTATTTCAAAGTTGAAAAAAAAAAATAGTTGCGAAAAGTGATTTTATACCGAATGAAACTTTGATGGATGATTATTGAGGTCATGTTTAACCAAAAAATCACCGTCAGCCGTATTGCAGACGGGGGATTCAACGTCAGTCGCGTTACTGAACATGTAATTTTTTTTTAAATATAAAGTCATTTTATACCGTACAAAATTTATGTACAGGTGAATGTTTCTCCTTTGTAAATAATAAAGAAAACCGTCAGTCGCTAATACGATGGTGCAAAAACCGCCAGCCAGCGATATAAGTTATGACCAATTTAGCCCTACTTCGCGCTCAATGTATCCTAGGGCGTCGCGTAGACGACATTTCCACCTGCAAACATTCAGCTGACGGCGATTTTCGTTTGAATTAACCATAAAATTATCTCACATAGCAATTTTAAGTAATTAATTCGATAGTCAATATTTGTGAAGAAGAATTATATACATTTTACTTTAAAAGCGCTATGTGTTGTTATATACTAAAACTAAAATAACTCCTACCCAACCTAAACGTGTATAATCTAGATATGAACCTTTATTTGGTGAGAATTGGGATCTTTTTAATGTCAATTCAATACGATTCCCAACAACAACTTTGAGATGCTCTTGTTAAATAATAAATAATAATACTTATAATAAATACATATGTACTAAAACCATATTTTAAAACGTTAGCGGAAATAATTCATTTAGAGTTAGAAATTTAAATGTACTTAAATGTAAAGAATAATCATTTTAATTAATGTTAGATCTAAAAAGTAATATTATTTCACTAGGCTGTTTAATTTTTCTACCAAGTTTAATAAATTGTTTTAAAATACTTCCGGTATAAAATATTTCCGCTAGTCTGAATAATGTTTTATTAAAGTTAATTATTATTTTAATAATTTATTTAATATACATAAAGTAAGATCTAATGATCAAACGAACTTACCTGAAGTGAAGTTCGATCTTGATTATCCCGGCTTCGTCGAAGAGATTTATTTGATTACATGTAGTAGTTCACTACGCGTCAACTCACTCGCACACAGTTCAGAGCCGTTAAAAGAAAAGAGACAACAATATGTCTCCCACTTCGGCTCGCCCCTCCGCACGGCACTTCATTTAGTTCAGAGTAATCAGAACAACATTAAGCTATGGCAAAATTAAGATTAATATAGGGATGGGCATTATGCGTCCATTAGAATGGGAGGGACCTTAAGTCTCTTCGACGAAGCCGGGATAATCAAGATCGAACTTCACTTCAGGTAAGTTCGTTTGATCATTAGATTATCCCGTCTTCGTCTTCCGCGATTTATTTGATTACATGTAGATGTTTAGAGAACAAATTAATCACGTCTTAATGTTGCAGATTGATATCAATAAAAACCAAATTATTATAATTCAAAATAAACTATAATATCATATTTGATACAAAAATATAATTCTTCTTCTACTCAATAGTAATAACAAAAATAAAACAAATCATTGAAACAATACATTAACAAAATTACCATTGTTTTCGGCAAGAGGCCTATTGTAAAAATTAGCAAAGACTGCCGAATGATCCGACCAACCGGCAGTCCTCCTGATGACATCGACACTAACACCAGTGCGTCGCGCGGCCGAGGTGGAGGCGTGGCGCGTGCTGTGCGCGCTGAACACTGTGGTGTCGATGCCAGCAGAAGTTAGAGTCTGCTTTATCCAACGCCCTATGGTTTGAGATGAAGCCGGGTGAAAAGGCCTTTTAAAAGTCAGAATAAGCCTGTCACACTGACTGTCTCGGCTCGAGGCGGTTGCGTTAATGTAAGCAACGATAGTCTCTGCCGGGCAAACAGTAGGACGCTGGAGAAAGAAGGGCAATTCCAGTATCGGTTGAGATCTGCCTACACCAGAAGTCTTAATAATGTCTGTAATATTGATACTCACTTTTTGAGAATTTACAGTAATATTTGATATTCTAATCAATGACAATGTTTGACATCTTTGTCCAGTTGCCAACGCCAATAATACAACTAACTTTTTACTTAACTGTTCTAATGATAACGAAGTATTAGGATACATGCCAGCTAGATAATCAAGAACCACATTAGGGTTCCAAGTAGTATGGTACTTAGGAAAAGAAGGTCTAATTTTAAAGACTCCTTTAAAAAATCTTCTAACTCGTTCGTCTTGTCCTACATTATTTTTCGAAATAAGTGATAAAGCCGAACGACTATTATTTAAGGTTCCATACGACGCACCTTTACTAACACACTGCGTTAGGAAGTCTAACATATCATGGACCTCAATATTGTACGGATCCAGACACTTCGCCGAACAGTATTCCCACCATTGTTTAAAGCTACTCGTGTACTGAGATTTTGTACTTGCAGATAGGGATGAGAGCATTATATGCATGGATAATCCAGGCACCCGCAGCCTCAGGAACGCTTCCCTGATAATGTGCTCGCCACCAGGGAAAGACGGGAATGAAGGGGGTGAGCTTCCCTGAAATTAGAAGAGAGAAGATACTTTTCCGGTTTAAAAATAATTGGCCTACCAACAATAAGAGATTTAAATACTGGAAACCACGGTTGTGATGGCCAATCAGGCACCACAACTATTCCCGTTGCTTTTTCATGAATAATTTTTTGCAAGACCTTCAAAATTAGTGAAAAAGGCGGAAAAGCATAGAAAAACATATCCCATTTGATTGTGAAGGCATCAATATTAAAAGCATAAGGATCTCTTTTCCAGGACACATATTTTGGACATTTCGCATTTATCCTTGAAGCAAATAAATCAACCTTTGGTTGGCCAAAGGCATTGGCGATTTTTTCAAATGCCGTGGAATTCAATTCCCACTCAATATCTATATTTCTCGATTCACTATCTGCCTCAATATTTAAACAGGACTTAATGTAAGATGCAAATATGAAAACGCGTCGTTTTTCACACCAGGTCCATATCTTTCTAGATATATAATTGAGAATTGGGTATTGCACTCCACCCATTCTGTTTACGTAGGCAATAGCTGTGGTATTGTCAACGCGTAATAATATATGACAGTCATGCATAGCACTAGCAAACGACTTAAGTCCGAAGTAGACAGCAAGAAGCTCCAAATAGTTTATGTGATGACATTGCTCTGTGGAATCCCACGAGCCACCTATTCTTTCACCGTTACAAGCCGCGCCCCACCCAATCATGGAAGCGTCAGTGAAAATCTCTAACGAGTATTCGCCAGGACTAACAGGGTTGCTAGATGTCCAAATACAATTTTGCCACCATAATAAGTCATCACGTAAGTAATGTGGAATCTCCATAACTTGGTCGTAATTGTCATCGCTTAGTAAAACTAAATATTTAGCCCTTTCCAGCAATTTCGTATGTAACCATCCGTAAGCTACGGCTGGACAAGCTGCAGTCAGACTACCTAAATAACGAGCAAAGCTTCGGACAGACATACTTTTGGCTTCAAGCATAATTTTAGTTTTTAAAGCGATGTCATTTTTCTTATTATTTGGTAATTCCAAGGACATAGTTTCGGAGTTAATAATAAAGCCTAAAAACTGACATGACTTACTGGGCACTAATGAACTTTTTTCGAAATTTATAACAAATCCTAAACTGAGCAGGCAAGATATAGTTTTATTAAGATTATTAAAACAATCATCATAAGTATCGCCGAAGTAACAGCTGTCATCGAGATAAAAAACACATTTAATACTTTCAGACCGTAAATGTGTTAATACTGGTTTCATAAGCTTAGTGAAAGTATAAGGGGCTGTACACAAGCCAAAGGGAAGAACTAAAAATTCATATAAGTCCTCTTTAAAACTAAACCTCAAGTACTTAGTGTGTTCCGCGTGAATAGGCAAAAGGAAGTAAGCTTCCTTTAGGTCTAAACTGACCATATAACAATCTACAGTCATTAGTTTGATAGCTGTTCTAACATCTTCCATTTTAAAATGATCCACATCAATAAACTGGTTAATTATTTTAAGATTTAAAATTAACCTCTTATCACCATTACTTTTGGGCACCAAAAAAATGCTAGAAACAAATTGGTCCTTACAGGGAACACATTTACGTATAGCCTTGGATGTAATCAAATGGGATATTTCCCTTTCGATGTAAACGATATCGTCACGAGGTGGCGATAATTTAGGAAGTGCGCCTGGGAATTGAACAGGTTTTTTGGAAAAAGGAATCCTATAACCCGTGATCCAGTTTAAAATAGTCTCGTCACTAGTTATGGAGCACCATTCATCATAAAAATATTTTAAGCGACCTGAATGTACCTGTAAGTCTATTGCCGGCGTTTGGCGGCGGTCGTCTGCTTGTGGTTGCGCGGCGGAGGCGGCGGGGAAGACGCTGCAGACGCTCGCGGCGCGCGCTGGTTCGGCGCCGCACGGCGGCGATACACCGCCGACTTCATCCCGCCGCCACGGTGCGACGCTGACGCTCGCGAACCTCGTTGATTCATCTGTCTCGATGGCGGCGGGATCTTGGAGTTTAAATGTGCAGATTGAAGTAGCCTCCCTGTCTTTTGAATCCCTCTTGAGGATTTAATAAACTCTCCTAAGTTATCGCCAAACAGGTGGCTGTCTCTCTTCCTGTTTTTAAAAGGATCTAAAAAGGACTTGTCCACCATTGGTGTGATAAGGGAACGTCTTGTCTCGGTTTCGGCAAAATGAGAATCAGCTAGAATTTTTGCAGCGTCTGTGAGATTCCGTAGAATACCCGACGTATCTACAGTCTTAGCCAAAATGTCGGTCATAGTCCGACCCAGAATAGAAAGCGCACATCCCATCTGATTTTGCTTTTTTACTATCCTCATATCTCGATTCCGGGCAGAATCAGTTAACATAGCACCGATCTCGGGATTTAAAATCGGTGCCTTAGCTAATGGGCAATTTCTAGGCAGTAAATATTTCTTCAACAAATCCTCACGAGTCTCCTTGTTAAGGCCATCTCGTAGCATTAACTCCCATCTTTTAGCCAAATCGGAGTAAATGTCTACGCCCCACTCAATCGTTTCCGCCTCAAAAACGCCTAAGGCTTGTAAAAGCTCCGGGTCGGCCACAAAGTCGCAGGAAGACGGCGCATTTGCTTGGACAGATGTTGAAGCCACTGCAGCATCCAGTGGCGTGTTCATTGCCAAAGACGGCGTAGCGCACAGCGGAGCGTGTGCTAAATGCGACGACTGCGACGTGCTCGGTATAGCGGCAGTCACAGCGAGCGGCCCGACCGTGCATGGTAAGGGAGTCGCAGGTGCGGCGATCGGAGGGTCGTTGGTACACGGCGGCAAGGCCGCGGCGGCGGGCTCGATTTCTATCGGCGGACCGGCATAAGACACGTCAACTTCCGAAGGCTCGCTATTATTTCTCGATTCGTCCGTGTAGTGTACCGGGGTAATAGGTATCACCAGCTCGTCTAAAAAAATGGAATCATTCGGTTAATATCTCGTATTAACTCATTTAGGTAATAATTGCTATTGGTCAATATCACGTATTGACTCGAAGCGATGTCGTTACAGTCCAATATCTCGTATTGGATCGGAACTTAATAAATAAGAAAAACTTGATAAACGTAACACCTTTCACAAAAAATAAATATATATGAGGGTAAAATATAAAGACTAACCTTCACTTGATTCCCAAAGGGGTTTCCGAAGTCGTCTTTCATATTTCCTTAATTTCCTTCTCCATCTATCCTCCTTACTTTCTTCATGCCTTCGTTTCGGCATAATTTCCGTGAACAAAACAACACCTTGGTAAAAATTATTATCTGCGTGCGATCGTCGTGAGCGCAAGAACACGAATGAAGTGCCGTGCGGAGGGGCGAGCCGAAGTGGGAGACATATTGTTGTCTCTTTTCTTTTAACAGCTCTGAACTGTGTGCGAGTGAGTTGACGCGTAGTGAACTACTACATGTAATCAAATAAATCTCGGAAGACGGGATAATTATTATTATAAAACATTTTATATTTTATCGATATAATATTTACTAGTTTTTATAGTATTATTAAAAATACTTCCGGAATAAAATATTTCCGGTAGTATACCGGAAATATTTTATTGATTCTGAAATTATTTAATATTAAGACTGTCAACTGTTAATATCCATTTGGATGGTATAAAAAAACGAGTCAATAGTGAAAAGGCTCAGTTGGTGTCGAGAGACAGGAGCAACCAGAGAAATAAGTTAAGTATTGTACTTTACTGATATTTTCTATTAAATTAGATTCAGTTAGATACTTGTTGCTATGTTATAAGTATATATTGTCTATAAGTAAATAAGTAAACGATTTATTTTAAATGTTGATTATTTGTGTAAAGAGTTGAAAATAATTTAAATATAATAAGATAATAATTTTTTGGGTACAAGACTCTTAACGAAATAAATAATGAATTAAAATATTAAACTGTTTTTTTTTTTATATTTATAGTTTTAAATTTTCTAATATCAGAAGTGGGATGGAATCAAAGTATAATTTTAGACGTTTTCAATAGCTAATATTAATTTTATGTTTTCAGGATGGATGCTGAAACTGTTGCTAATCTCTCAAAGCATTTCGCGACGTCGTGTCTGCCACACAGCAGAAAGATGATGATATTGCTCTGCCACTATTCGATCCTGAAACAAGCGACAGTGGTGCAAAGAGTTGGTGTGACAGCATCGAGAATCTTCGAGTGGATTTCAACTGGAGCAGCATCAAGACAGCAGCTAAAGCCGGTAAGGGCCTGAAGGGATCTGCCCAGACGTGGTTCGAGTCCTGGGAACCTACGGAAGGCAGGTCTTAGGAGAAATTTCGTACCGACATCATAGATGCTTTTCCCGAAAAGAAGAACCTATCTGAAAAACTTAGTAGAGCTGTTTTATATACTTCCGATTCTGCAGACTCTTATAGTGAATATAGTAGGGAAAAATTACGATTGCTCCGAAATACAAAAATTAATTTTACAGAATGTCAGTTGATCGAATTAGTTTGTGGTGGTATTTCCGATGTCGATGTTAAAATGGCATCATTAAACAGTAACGTTACTTCAACAGCTGCTCTTATATCTCTATTATCGGTTTATGTTAAAAGTAAAAAGAGACATTTGGAAAATGCAACAACTGGGTCTTCAGAGGCGAAGAAACCTAAGTTTAATAATGATCGAAAATGTCATTTATGTAAGCAACCAGGACATTTACAGGCTCAATGTAAGCAAAAAATTAATAGTATCATAAATAATAATAAGCCTATTAGTGATTATCGTACAAAAATTTGTACCTACTGTAAGAAAGTAGGACACACTGAAACTGTTTGCTATCATAAACAGAGAGCTGAATCTTCGTCTTCTGTAAACACTGAAGTTAAAATAGAGATTAATTTTTTAGAAAAAACGAACTAAACCTAACGAGGGTTTACATAAATAATACTCCCATTGATTGTCTCATAGACACAGGAGCTAATTGTAGTTTAATAAGGGAATCAATTGCAAGGAAATTGGAATGTCATTTTTCACCTACGTCTATTTACTTAAATGGGATAGGAAAAAATAGAATACATGTTTTTGCACAAATTACTGTAGCTGTTCAATTTGAATCTGTGTGTTTAGAATTAGATATATATGTTGTAAGAGATAATGATTTTAAATATAATTTATTAATAGGTCGAAATGCAGTTCAGTATCCAGATATACAAATTGTAACAAATTCTTTAGGCAGTAATTTAATAAGAAAACCCGTTCCGACTAAGACAGAAGTTAATATTATTGGAGTAGAAAATGATATTGAACATTTAATTTTAAAAATTGATCACCTAAATTCTGAGACACAAAATAAAATAGCCGATATATTCCGAAAATATCCTTCTGTCTTGGATGGAACTACACAAGTCACAACTGGCGAGCTTAAGCTACGCTTAATCAGAGATGCTGTTGTTAATTATAGACCCTATCGTTTGGCCCCGATAGAGAGGCAGAAGGTTAACGAAATAGTTCAAGATCTTTTAAAAGAAAACATTATTCGTGAGAGTGATTCGCCCTTTGCGAATCCAGTTATTTTGGTAAAGAAGAAAGATGGCAGTGATCGATTATGCATCGATTATCGACCTTTAAACAAAATTTTAGAAAAAGATCGTTACCCTCTCCCTCTTATCGAGGACCAAATTGACAGATTAGGTCAAGCAAACTTTTTTATTTCACTGGATATGAAAAATGGTTTTTATCAGATCCCAGTAGCGCCAGACTCGATTAAATTTACAGCTTTTGTGAGTCCCGATGGCCATTTTGAGTTTTTACGGATGCCATTTGGTATTAGTAACGGGCCTTCAGTATTTCAAAGGGCTATTACAAAAGCAGTGAAACATTTAAAATATCTTCTTGTTTATATTGATGACATACTAATTCCATTTTCATCTATAGAAGAGGGTTTGCGATATTTGGATGAAACTGTTGAGGCACTAAGTAACTCAGGATTTACCATTAATTTAAAAAAAATGTAAATTTTTCGTGAATAGTATAGAATACTTAGGCAGAACTATATCCCGAGAAGGTATTAGACCTAGTGAGGCAAAAGCAAAGGCTTTAATTAATTCACCTATCCCTAGTAATATCAGGGAAGTAAGGCAGTTTATGGGTCTCGCAAGTTATTTCAGAAAGTTTGTTCCAAATTTTGCTTCCCGAACGGCACCAATAACTCAATTAACAAAAAACAATCAAAAATGGGTGTGGGGCACCGAACAGGATTTAGCTAGAAATTACGTCATAAAACATTTATCATCTAAGCCATTATTAACTGTATTTGACCCAAAACTACCTACAGAGCTTTATACTGACGCAAGTTCCTTAGGATACGGAGCTATTCTATCACAAATAAAGAATAATGTCCAAACTGTCGTTGCCTATTTCAGCAAAAGGACGTCTCCCGCTGAATCAAAGTATTGCTCTTATGAATTAGAAACTTTGGCGATATTTAATGCATTAAAACATTTTAGAGTATATCTTTTAGGCATTAAATTTAAAATTTTTACTGATTGTAACTCTATAAAGGCTACAATGAATAAAAAAGACCTTAGCCCCCGTGTAGCAAGATGGTGGACATTTATGCAAGATTTTGATTTTCAAATTATTTATAAAAAGGGTCAATACATAAGACATGTGGATTTTCTCAGCCGTAATCCAGCAAAAGATTCTAGTACTGTTAACTTAGAAATATCACCGCACGATTCCCCTGAATTGTCATATTCTACAAATCTTATAGAAGAGCCTCGGTCTTGGTTAGAAATTGCCCAACATAATGATCCTGAAACTCAAAATTTAATATCTAGAGTAGAAGCCGGTGAAATTGATGAAAATCAGTATTATTTACGCAATAATTTACTATTTTATAAAGTACAACCTAATGATCCGAAATTGTATGTACCAAAAGGGTAAAATTACAATCAATTAAAATCATACAATCTGCTAAAATTATTTCATGACGAAAACTGTCATGTGGGGTACAATAAAGTAATTAATAAACTTCGTGAACATTTCTGGTTTCCCCGGATGTCAGCTTTTGTCACAAAATATTTAAAACATTGCCTAATATGTATAGAACGGAAAGGGCATGCTGGTCCTAAACAGGGATATTTACACCCGATTGATAAAACTCCAATACCCTTTCACACTATCCACTTAGACTGTACAGGTCCTTTTTTGCAAACAAGGGAAGGGTACAAATACATATTGCTTTTAATTGATGGCTTTACCAAATTTTGCCTATTGAAACCTCTCGAAAGTCTTAATGCAAATGAATTAGTACCTATCATAAGAGAAACGGTAACTTTATTTGGAACCCCATCAACAGTCATAACTGATAGAGGAACTAATTTTAGTTCTGTCCAAATCCGTAACTTATTTAGAGAGCTAGCAATTGAACAGGTAATGGACAGGTAGAAAGATATGTTTCCACAGTTATTGATATGCTAAATACCTCTTGTAATGGCTCGTCAGATTGGCCGAACGGATTGTGGAAGGTCCAACAGTCAATCAATACCACTATTCAAAGTTCTACTGGGTTTACACCCATACGTTTACTTATTGGTCGTAATGCTAATATTCCCCCTATCCAAGCCCAACTAAACGAGGTACGATTAGATTTGCCCGAAAATATAGATGTTAGATCTGATCGCGAAATAGCTTACCAGCGTCTTTGTTTAGAAGCAAACAAATTTAAAACTAGATTTGATTCATCGAGACGGGATACGAAGGTATTTGAAGTAGGTAATGTAGTATATGTCAGACAAGATCATAGACGACATAAGTATAGAGGTCCTTATGAAATAACTGCTCTTCTTCCAAATGATAGGTACGCCTTACGGGGAACAGGTAGATTAAGAGCGATAACTGTAGCTAAAGATAAATTGAGATTATGGCCGGGAGAATGGACTGTCATGATAATGTGTGAAATAATATAATATAATATTATGTTTGATTAATTTATAAATTATTATAAGATTAAAGATATAAGATTTATTTAGACAGTAAACTTGTAAGTTTCTAAGAACTTTGCATTTTTTTTGTGTGTGTGTATAAGATATATAAGACACATAGATTGTAAATAAAAGGAATGTTATATATAAACTATTTTGTTTTCTTTAAATCTTTTAAGCTTTATACAAATGTATGAATTGAAAGTAAGGGTTAACAAATTAAAATGTTATACAATAATTATTGGTAACTGTGGTAACTGCTGAAAGTCAGTGCTCTGCTTTAGGCTCGTCTCATGTGCAGCAGGTGTGGAGCCAGGAAATTGAAGTTGGATCACTGACCGTTGCTATGTCCACTTGATGTGAAAAGTAGGATAGTAGCAATGTATGATGTACATTATTCCCAAGTCTTTAGTTGAATCCGAGTTGAGTAAAAGTTAACCCATAGAATGTAAGTACTTCAGAGAACGAAGTACAAGTCAGTATGGCCGTGTTCAATAATAAATAATAATACTTATAATAAATACATATGTACTAAAACCATATTTTAAAACGTTAGCGGAAATAATTCATTTAGAGTTAGAAATTTAAATGTAAAGAATAATCATTTTAATTAATGTTAGATCTAAAAAGTAATATTATTTCACTAGGCTGTTTAATTTTTCTACCAGGTTTAATAAATTGTTTTAAAATACTTCCGGTATAAAATATTTCCGCTAGTCTGATTAATGTTTTATTAAAGTTAATTATTATTTTAATAATTTATTTAATATACATAAAATAAGATTATTATTATAAAACATTTTATATTTTATCGATATAATATTTACTAGTTTTTATAGTATTATTAAAAATACTTCCGGAATAAAATATTTCCGGTAGTATACCGGAAATATTTTATTGATTCTGAAATTATTTAATATTATGACTGTCAACTGTTAATATCCGTTTGGATGGTATAAAAAAACTAGTCAATAGTGAAAAGGTTCAGTTGGTGTCGAGAGACAGGAGCAACCAGAGAAATAAGTTAAGTATTGTACTTTACTGATATTTTCTATTAAATTAGATTAAGTTAGATACTTGTTGCTATGTTATAAGTATATATTGTCTATAAGTAAATAAGTAAAAGATTTATTTTAAATGTTGATTATTTGTGTAAAGAGTTGAAAAGTATTTAAATATAATAAGATAATAATTTTTTGGGTACAAGAATCTTAACGAAATAAATAATGAATTTAAATATTAAACTGTTTTTTTTTATATTTATAGTTTTAAATTTTCTAATACTCTCAATTTTTATTCCACCCATTATGAAGTGGCTGACGATCAAAGCTGTTATGTATTAGTGGAATACTATTATTGTAACGATTTTCGCTCGGTATGAAATGACTTTTTAAACTGAGCGCGACCTCCCTTACTATAAGGGACTCTCATACAAAAAACATTTTTTTTTTTGGTTATTTTTCTCTATAATAATGGTACGGAACCTTTCGTGCGCAAGCCTAACTCGCACTTGGCCGATTTTTATCTGTTCCAAATAAGCGCCTCGTTTAAGTTTGGACACAATTTTTGTTCGGAAGTTTCACCCAGAATAGGGGCGCGCGGTGCACCGTACGCGGCACCGTGACACGGTGCGGCGCCGCACTATGGAAAATGGTAGAACTAGAGCATATTATAAATGGTTTTTAAAAATATCACAATTTGAATGAAATATTTATTGCATTCGATACTCTAATAATCAAGTAATCCTAATCAGACATTTTTTTGTACTAAAACTGCATGAATATTTTTTTTTCATAGGTTGAAGTAAGTTGAAGTAGCGGATGGCTCATTCAAATGTTTGCATACACTTATTTCAAATGAATATTGTGAAAAAAGTATTTATCACATGCATGCGGTTTTATACATTTTTAAAAAGGATATTTTATGTTCCTAATAATGAGCTATTAACTTTTTTTAATATGCTTTTTATTTTTGAGTAAGTACTTAAAAATTGACATACCCTATTTTTCACTTTTCTTTTTTTTCGTCGAAGGTTTTCACATTTACCGACGTCTCCCGACGCTCAACTTTATGTGTTATTTGATAGCCTAACTATTCATAAATGAAAAATTAAAAAATCAACTGCGGAAGTTTGCGACCCTGGAAGTTATGGAAAAAAATGTGATAGAGGTCGGAGTAGATAATTCGGTATCTTTTGCGGTTACTGCTGGATTATCCTCATTGCATGCCTGGATTCGCAGCATGGAAATGGTATTACACATTTGCAACAATCTTGACTTTAAGACTTGGTCTGCTACAACAGAAGAAAAAAGAAATTGAAGAAAGAAAAGAAGGAATTTGTTCAAAAACGTTTCAGGGAAGAGCTAGGATTAATTATCGACAAACCTCGTCAATTAAGTGGAAACTCAAGTGATGGAAATACAGCACGAAGGTTCTTTTACAATTGCACTTGCTCGGCGAACATAACAGGTGTTGATGAAACATTGATTAAACGCTTGTATATTATTTAACAAGCTCTATCTTCTGGAATGATGATCGATCCCGAAAAATTTGGAGTTTATGCCTTAGAAACTGCGCGAATTTATGTTAGTAACTATGATTGGTACTACATGCCATCCTCCGTGCACAAATTACTTATACACGGAGAAAACGTGATCAAACATTTTTCTGTTCTTCCTATTGGGCAAGTGTCGGAAGATGCACAAGAGTCGCGCAATAAAGACTTAAATATGCGCCTGCACCATGCCAGAAAATGTTCCCGTATAGCTACAAATGAAGACGTATTTAAAGCGCTTCTATTTACTTCACATCCATACATTTCAAGTTTAAGAAAACGTCATGTGAGAAATGTGAAGGATCTTGATGAAGAGGCACTAAGTCTTTTGAAGGTGGTACCTGAAGGTGATCCTACATTTACACCGGAAGTAATTTTAGTTAGGAATAGCGAGGATAATAACAATTAGATATAGCATTATAAGTAACTAAAACCTAGTTATATAAAACCAATAATATTATAAGATTTGTCTAATCTGAGATAAATTAGTTTGGTGTGAAGCATAGATAGGTACTATACGATTTTATAATTTTATGTATTTTATTATGCTGGTGTGATAACTGATAAGTAATAATTGTTTAAGTTTTCTTAATTTTACTCATATTAGTACTTATTTATAAAAAATAAACATATAACTCTACTCGTATTACTTTTTTTCTCTTTTCTTTTTTTTTAACCTAAAATAAATATGTATACATTGAAAAAAAATACAAAAATTGATTATTTTTAAAATCTTTGTATATCACTGTATACATGTGCCAAATCTCAATACAATACGATGAAAAACCTTGAAGTTACAGATTTTTGATCCGATACGGACCCAAATTTTCCACTGTGCGCCGTGCCGTATCACGGTGGCGACGTCGTGCCGTAACACGGTGACGGCGCCGCGCCGTGTCTGATGGGGAGGCAGCCTTAAAGTCTTTATATTATTGTACTATGTTAATTGTTAACGAGGACTGACATATTTTAACATAGACAAATAGACTGCAATATGGCTATTTAAATTTAAAACATGGTAAGCTGGAATGGCACTTGGAAGTACACAATAATTATTTTTATAGCACAGCTGCTATATCTTGCTGTAGTAGTTTTTCTTGCAAAGGCACTTTTAAAATCCCTGGCCGGTGCCAGTGGATTGTAATTTAGTAACTGACCGTAGTCCCGCCCGGCCCCGCTATCCCCGCGTATCCCCATTGATATCTCAATTGTTTTACATTTCCTTTTACTATTTAGGAAATGTCAAATGTATAAATTTCCTAGGAAATGTGTCTAATATTATTAATTTTACACATTTCCGTACGATTTTAGGAATTACATACATTTCCTAGGAATTGTATACAATGACGGATTACATACATTTCCGGTAACAGATACATACATACAGCCCAAGCTGATAAAAGCGTGTTAAAATAGACCAAAATTTGTGCTTTAAGTGTTAATTTTTTACAGATTTTGCGAGAAATTTGTCGTAGGCCCGACTTTTTTCACGTCCGACGACAGTAGCATCAGCCCCCTGTATGCTTACTTCACTATACTTGTACCTGGAGGCCTACATCGGAATGCCGCGTCCTACTCTAACAAACGTGAAAGTGGGACGCAGCATACCGATTCACTCGTTTGAGCCTCAAAACGGTCCGTCTGTCTAAAAAAATAACGAGTGTGCTTCAGACCACACAACTGAAGTAAAACTTTTTGAGCTCCGATCTATATGTAGCACCTCTCCGTTCGCCTCGTTCGATCACACCTTCGTAACGTTCTCGTCACGCATTTACCAGCTACTACCCAAGTCAAGCGTGCGTACAGATCTTGCAATCTACGAGCACGCGGCGCCCTTAGTTGTGTGAGTGACCATATCTATACACGCGTACATGGCTCGTTCGCTACTGACTGCTCCGTCAGGTACGCGCACTAACGAAAATGTCTATTTGCAATTACAACTACAAATAAAGGCTACGCGCACTAGTAGATTGCAAGAACTATAAAGAAGTTTTACTTCAAAAAGTCTGAATGATTCTTGACGGTTTCCGTGATACCCTAGGTTCGGTCACGTGTTCATGGCGGAGACGGGCACGTCAGTGGGCGAGATCAGCGGGCAGTCCAAGCCGCTCAACTCCGTGGACTTCCGGCCCGCGCGGCCCTTCCGCATCGTCACCGCGTCCGAGGACAACACGCTCGCAGTCTTCGAGGGACCCCCCTTCAAGTTCAAGTGTACCAAGCAGGTGAGAGACCGGAGATAGACAGACCGCAAGTTGCAGTCGGGACAGACTGCTGAAAGTACCGACCACTCAAGGACTGCTAGAGCGGTAGCTGGAAATGCGGCGACCATTATCATCTTGCACTCGGTCTCGACTGCAAGATGCGTGCCATCTATAATTTTTTATAGTAGTTATAGGTGCCAATAAATGATAATGCTATTTTATAAATTTGATTTGTAAAACGACTGCAATATTGACATGTACCATAAATGTATAATATGATGTGCCAACAAAATTCTTAACTTCCACTGTAATCATAGTATTCTAGAAAAAATTTACTTAAATGCTTACTAACCCACTCACTCATTCTCTCACTGACTCACCCAGTCACTCACTCGCTATTCTTCTCTTCCAGGAGCACACTCGTTTCGCGCAGGCGGTCCGCTACAGCCCTGACGGGTCGCTGTTCGCGTCCGCCGGCTTCGACGGCAAGATATACCTCTACGACGGCGCCACCTCCGAGCTGAAGGGAGAGGTGATGATGATGATGATACCAGCGGTTCTGCAACTTTTTTGCTGGCTACACCGTTTTGTAAAATGAACTTTTGAAGGAACCACGAAATAAAAGAAAAAGATCAAGGCCACTATGGCGAAATGCGGGTATTGACGACCTCTGTGGCTCAGTGGTGAGCGCGTCGGTAGCTCAAGCCGGGGGTCGCGGGTTCGAATCCCGCCGAAGGAACAAAAAGTTTTCAAAGTCCCTGGGTCATGGATGTGTATTAAATATGTGTATCATATAATAAAAATTTCGTTGTGTGGTACCCGTAACACAAGTCCTTCAGGTACTTACCACGGGGCCAGACTGACATGGTGTGAAAAGTCCATAGATAGATATTATTATTATTATTATTCGTCACGGATTCCTCATCAAAATTATCATTGAGTGGCATCGTTCATAAAGTGACGATTCTTTAACCAATATTCTATCATTTTCTGGGACTCGAAGTATCTGCATACCGAAATTCATTAAAGTCAGTTCAGCTGTTCAAACATCAATAGGCAACCGACCGAATTTATCCTACTAGTATGAACAATTAAATAAGCTTGTTATTCCAGATCGTAGGCCTCCCCCAATGAGCGCCAACCATCCCGATCTTGGGCAGCCCTCATCCATCCGCTGCCAGTCACTTTCTTTAAATCGTCGGTCCACCGTGCTGCGGGACGTCCACTACGATTGCCTAAGCGTGGTCTCCACTCTAACACTTGTCTGCTCCATCTACCGTTCTCCCGTATGCAGACCATGACATTGGGGGAGGCCTACGTTCAGCAGTGGACGGCAATAGGCTGATGATGATGATGATGATTCCAGATCGGCTCCCCCGCCCACAAGGGGGGCGTGTACGGCATCTCGTGGTCGCCGGACGGCAAGCGGCTGCTGTCGTGCTCCGGCGACAAGACGTGCGCCATATGGGACGTCGAGACGCGCGAGAGAACCACCACCTTCAACATGGGCGCCGCCGTCGAGAACCAGCAGGTGGGTGGTCGCTGACGACAGGTGTGACGTCAGAGATGGCAGGTGTGACGTCACGACGACAGCTGCAGGTGTCTATCAGACATCAGTGTAGTGTAGTGCAGGTGCCCCTATCATAAACAGGGCTAGTTTTTCTAGTTTTGTTTGTTACTTTTTTTTTTTAAATATTTAACGTGTAACTTTTTTTTCAATATGGTAATGTATGCGTTAACCGTGATTCCAGGTGTCGTGTCTCTGGCAAGGCGCTCACCTGCTGTCGGTGTCTCTGTCGGGAGACATCAGCTACCTGGACGAGTCCAACCCGGACAAGCCTCTCCGCGTGATCACCGGCCACAACAAGCCGATCACATGTCTCGCGCGCGCCGGCTCCCTCTACACCGCCAGCCACGACGGCGCTGTCACCGCCTGGGACGTCACAACCGGTGAGTGTGTTCCGCTACGTCGGCCAGTGTACCGGCCGGTGACGTCACTAACAGGCGAGTGGGGTGTGTTCCGATATGTTGGCCAGTGTACTGGCCGATGACGTTACCACCGGTGAGTGGGGTGTGCTCCGAAATGTAAGCGTCACTTGCGCTGCCACCGTGCCACTGCCGCGGCCCGACGTGGCAAGTATGTGAAGGGCTGAGTCTAAACACTCACTCGTGTCGTTACTGCCGCAGAAGTATTGAAGTAGTGAGGAGCCGCGAGAGCGGCTGAACATAAACGTCCTATATTACCACTAGTATGTTGCATATATTATTGCTAATGCTATTTTTACCTACACTATTGCAGGTTGCGGCCGTCGCGTGGGCGGCGTGGGTCACGGCAACCAGGTGAACGGCATGTGGGCGGGCGGCGACACCCTCCTCACCGCCGGCATCGACGACTGCCTGCGCCGCGCCAAACAACCGGCTGAAGGTACACTGCACCTGCTACTATTAAGGGGCGACTAAAGTAAAACAGAAAATTAGAGAGAGTCAATTATTTACTTTAAAAATGCATCTACGCGTCGCGTTGCGGTCTGAATATGACCCTTACCCCGCGTTCCACTTCGCGTTAAAAACGATCTGTACGGAACCCTCCGTGCGTATGTCTGACTCGCACTTGGTCGATTATTATTAATATGTTTGTGTGTGTCAGGTGAGGTGGCGGTGTATGGGGGCGCGGCGCTGGGTCTGGGCTCGCAGCCGCGCGCGCTCGACCACGTGCCGGCCCAGGACCTCACCGTCGTCGCCACCGTCAAGGAGGTAAACACACGTCTCTATTGTTCTGTGTACTATCAAAAATGCAAATAGAATCAGGCGTTACTTTGCGGAAATCCATAGCTTAGAATTTAGTGTATTATTATTTTTAACAATATTCCGCTAAATAAACCTCAACCTGTAAGTTAATGAATGAGTGACTGTAACGTATGCCTATGCGTACAGTACGTACAATTCCGTGCATCGCGATCGATCGCGGCCGCGCGCGGCTTACTACTGTCGTCGGCCGCTCGCGACAATAGTCAGTGCATGAAAATGTATGGCACCGCTTCCGAGGTCCGCGACAGACGCGCGCGGCCAACGAATGTAGTGAGCCGCGCGCGGCTGTCTTGAAGTTAATACGTGTCTTGAAATTATTAACTTCAAGACACGGCGGCGCGTGGCCTACGACTGTCGTCGGCCGCGCGCGGCCGTGTTGAAGTTATATTAAAACTTAAAGACACGGCCGCGCGCGGCTCACGACAGTCTCGGCCGCGCGCGTCTGTCGCGGGCCTTGTTAGCGGTGCCATACATTTTCATACACTGACTATTGTCGCGAGCGGCCGACGACAGTCGTAGGCCGCGCGCGGCATGCACGGAATAGGCTACTTGACCTACTTTTTTCTTCATGCTAATCGCTTCTTAATCGTTCATTTTCACAAAAAAAAAACTAATATTTTAATATTTTACACAGTAGAAACCCATAAAAATGTTTATTGAAAAATACGACTCTTAAATGGCGCCGAAAACACTGTCCGCCATAGTGTGACGTCATACGCTTTGTATTTTAAACTCTCTTTATTGAAAAATTTTTTATGTGCTAAATGTACGAGTCTAAAAGTGCCCAAAAATTATAAAAGAATTAAATAAGAAATTATTCATTTATAATGTTGAAAACTTTTGGAGAAAAGTTTTGGCCATTTCATTTCCCGTCTACAATAAATGGAGATAATATATAAAACTGATGTTTTAAGCGAATTATTCAATGAAATATATTTAAAAAAATCTTTCTAGGCTTATTCTTATTATTTATGTACAGATAAACTTACATATAACGAGCACGATACATAAAAGATATTAATTACTATAAGGATGACGTCACATCCAAATCGGAAGTACCGCAAAAGCGTTTTCGTCAGTACAAATCCTATTTTCATAAAAACATATTTTCAAATCGACTTTATTTATCAATCATAAGCTTTTATTTGATGATTAGGGTGAAATATGGTTTCCTAGGCCAAGTTCTACTAGAAATATGCATTTGTTCAATGAAATTGATTATAGGTCAAGTAGCCTATTGTACCTTTACACTACAAATTTTGCATATCTAGTTACATAAATAGACTGGAACACTGTATATTGTAACGGTACTTTCGTAACGATGTGCCGCCACAATGCTAATAGTTATTTAGTTAACATTTACTTTAGGCATCTCGGTCCATATTATAAATACCTTACAGACAGAGATACATACATAAATAATTAAAGACACGAGTGGATGAATGGGTAACAGCTCATTCGTAATGACAGAACTGGACGAACTGGTGGTGGTGTTGCAATTTATTTACGCTCTGATATTTCTTTTTCTCACATAAGCTCATCCAATCAGCCACCTCCAGTGCTCTAGAACATTTGTTTATAGAAGTAACACTGTGTCACACAAAGGTTCTACTTGGTGTCCTGTACTGCCCTTCTTCTCAGATGAATTATTTTCCAGCCTTTGAAAGTTTACTGGAAGAACTAACACCGGCATATAAGCATACCGTAATCATGGGAGATCTGAACACATGCTTACTCAAAAATGATACTAGGTGCAACAAGTTAGTTTCTATCGTAAACTCATGTAATATGCAATTACTACCTTTAAATGCAACCCATTGTGCTCCCAACAGTAAACCATCTCTTCTAGATGTAATGATTGTAGCATCCTCGACAGCTATTTCCAAACATGGTCAATACAATGTTGACATGTTCTCGTGTCATGATCTCATTTTTACATCATGCAAGATAAAACCGCCCAAATTGAAACATAAGATACGTATGGTTCGTAGTTTTATCGGAATCGACTTGGGACAAGTTGCGTGCTGATGCACAAAGTCTGGATTGGTCACCGGTTACTTCAGCTGATAACATCGATGATAAGATAGAAACTTTTACATCCATGATTACAAAACTATATGACATCCATGCACCTCTTAAGCCAGTTAGATTAAAACATTTACCTGCACCTTGGTTATCTAATGAAATTAAAGAATGAATAACTAGCAAACACCGTGCCAAGGCTGCCTACAGACGACATAGAACTGACGAACATCACGACAAATACATAAAAATTCGCAACCGCTGTAACACTATGTGTCGAGATGCACAGAGGCGCTACATTCATTCATCGGTAGAAAGTGGTGGGACAGCTAAAACTTGAAAATTTTTAAAATCGCTTGGCATAGCTAATCGAAGTGGGCAGGTTCCAATCAACACAGGACTTGAGGAACTCAATAAATTTTTCTCATCGCCATCAACAGCATTGAGTGCAACTGACAAGACTGAGACCTTACATCATCTATCTTTGCAGCCACCTGAAAGTTATTCTCCTTTTTGTTTCAGTCCTGTTACTTTCAGTGAGGTTAAGAAAAATATAATGTCGATTTCATCCAGTGCTGTTGGCAGCGATGAACTTGGTCGAAACATGATTGTGCCAATAGTAGACATAATTTGTCCTATTCTAACAGACATACTAAATTACTCATTAATAACAGGTACTTTTCCAGAATCATGGAAAAAAGCTAAAATTATCCCTTTACCCAAAAAATGTAACCCACAGTCTAGTAAAGACTATCGACCAATCTCTATTTTGCCATTTTTGTCAAAAGTACTGGAGCGTCTAGTCCATCAGCAGGTTGAAAACTTCTTAAACAGATTAGAATTTTTTAACCCCCTGCAGTCTGGATTCCGTCCTGGCCATAGCACCTCAACAGCATTAATAAAGGTAACCGACGATATTCGTCGTGCCATGGACAACGGCGAATTAACAATTTTAACGCTGTTGGACTTTACTAATGCTTTTAACACCGTTGATCATGACATTCTCCTGCAACTCCTAGTCTCTATGAATTTTTCCCCTACCGTAGTAGCATGGTTCCGAAGCTATTTGTATAACGGTAAACAGCGTGTTGTGGTCGAGAATGACGCCTCTGAGTGGTCAACAGTAAAGGATGGAGTCCCTCAGGGTGGTGTTTTATCACCTTTATTATTTAGTATCTTTATTAACAACATAATAAAAATAATTACCTTCTCCTGCTCTCATATGTACGCCGATGACCTGCAAATTTACCTTCACACGCCTGTAAATGACTTGCCATCAGCTATTGCAAGAACTAATGAAGACCTTAAAAGTATCTGCGCTTGGTGTAAGTCTCGTGGACTGGTTATTAACCCTGTCAAATCGCAAACAATTATCATTGGCAGTCCTGGGCTTCTGACAAGGGCTCAAGTTCATAACCTTTGTCCTGTAATGGTTGATGGTAAAATCATTCCATTCTCGCAAACTGTTAAAAACCTTGGGATTCATCTTGACTCAACGTTGTCTTGGAACAGGCACATTGGTGAGACCAGCAAAAGAGTTTTTGGTGCGTGGAGTGCGTTGAGGCGCTTCCAGAATTTTTTGCCGATCCCGACTTCTGAATAATCCCGAATCCTGCTTGAAGAATCGCTCATACTGTCCATACTTGATTACGCTGACATATGTTTCACAAATATTGCAGAAGAGCAGCTTAACAAACTTGAGCGTCTCCAAAATCTCTGCATACGATTTATTTTCGGTTTGCGAAAGTATGATCACGTTTCCCAATTTCGTGTCAAACTCAAGTGGCTGCCAATCCGACTTCGGCGGAATGCTCACATACTGTCGTGTTTGTACAGTATTTTATATGACCCTAGGACACCACCCTACTTAGAAGAAAGGTTTACATTTTTAGATGACAATGTTAAAACATTTCGAAACTCTAATATTTCACTAATACCACCCACTCGTAATACAAAATTTTATGACGCTTCATTCACAGCTCGTGCTGTTAGTCTGTGGAAGAAATTACCCAAATCTTTGAGACGTGCTCAGTCCTCGTACGTTTTTAAAAATGGCGTCAAGGAACATTTTTTGTCGCAAATAATCCATAATAACTGATAATTACGTGTATTGTATTATTTATATTTATTTATGTTAGTATGTACATATATTTATTTCTACGTATTCTTTAGTATGTATATATGTATACAGTGTATTGTATGTATGTATTTATAATATTATACTTATATATTTTAAAAAGTTTACTCTTAGCTTTCTATGTAGTCACCTACCATCTATTACTACTGTTACTTTATAGTTTTACAATAAAGGTTGTCTGGAAGAAATCGCTTGTAGCGATAAGGCCGCCTTTTGTACTTTTTACTCTTAGTTATAAGTTTTGTATATTTTTATGTTTGTCTTGTTGCAATAAAGTGTTTTCATTCATTCATTCATTCATAACTAACAATAAGGTATTTGACAGATTTTTATATTTCTATCTTGAATTACTTGGTAGTTGGTTGCGATTAAGAAGTTCGCGAGATAATTTTTTTATTAGAATTTAATTTGAAACATGTAAATAAAAATTCAAAATTCATTCGCTTTATTTACGAACCCCGGTGTTGTTGCAGTTGATCGTGGTGGTGGGTGACGTGAAGCAGTCGTCGCTGGCGATCGGCTACGAGCCCACGTGCGTCACCATCGAGCCCACGCGCCGACACGTCGCCGTCGGAGGTTAGTGCTTATACTAGATATGTGCCGACTAGTCGTTAAAGCCGACTATCCGGCCACTTTTGTAGTCGGCGGCTACTCGGCAAAAAGCGCCGACTATACGGCTTTTTATTATTTTACTATTATTGCAACGAAGTTCTTTATCATGCGTTTGGCGTAAAGGAGGCTAGACAGACAGATATTTGACCTCGACACTTTTTTATTAGTACCTGCAAGGTAGGGCGTTGATAGTATATTATTTGTTAGTATTCCTCGGCGTCAATAGATGGAATTTTTAATATTTTTTTTGAATGTATATGTATACAGGTTTTTATTGAACGTTAGAAATAACTTCGTTCCATTCGGGTGTCCCTTGACTCCTCTCAAGTTTTAGTATTATTTTACTATTATTGATATTATTAGTTTTATGAAAAACCTTGACTATTTTGAAATTTACTGGATTCGGTCGCCGTGCTCAACGCCCGCGGGCCGCGATAAAACCTATATAGCTTAAAATTTATTCTTATTTCAATAAAATACTCGGATTTTGCATTTTTTGCTATAAAAAATTCTGTAGTAAGGTACCAGTTATGTCATTGTTCCTGGGAAAGGAAAAAATGTTTTTTTTTAGTATTCTGATTTATGACGGCAGCACTTTCATTGTGGGTATCGCAGACACAATAGATTTGCATCAAAAAGTCAGTTTCATTAAATAATTTCTCTCTATTACTCTTACATAATATAATATTATGTCTTGTTAACATTCTTTTAAGTAAAATAAAGATAAGTATATAAAAATTCAAACAATGTTAAAAAATACTATACTTAAGGCGAATATTACACTATCATATAATCATCATATAAATATTATTTCATATCTGTCAAATTCTAACATCATATTTAAATAATGCTGTTCTTCATTTTTACATATTACATTAAGGTCATATAAACGCTACGAACAATAAAAACTATATAAACGTCATATTTAATCAAGATGGATACCGATTTAGCCGCGTTTTCCGTTGCTATGAAAAAATCAGTTAAGAAAAAAACGAAAAACAAAAGACGTATTTGAGTTAGATCATGGATAGCAAGGCGGTCAGAGAGAGGGGTCCATAATACCTTACTCGAAGAACTTAGATTGGAAGACATAAAGTCATACAAAACATACCTCCGCATGAATGAAGTTGTATTCAACTATATATTGTCAAAGGTGGCACCATTAATTTCAAAGCAAGAAACTCATTTAAGATGCCCAATCAGTGCAAAAGATCGTTTATTAGTAACCCTGAGATATAGCTACCGGAGCAAGGGCGTCGCCGGGGGGGGGGGGGGGGGCCAGCTGCCCCCCCCCCCCCTAGAGATTCTAAAAAAGTTGCCAAATATAATGCAACCAAATTCCTAAGTCTTTGAGTTGATTTGCTTGAAGTTCAAGCCTTGAACAATCATTCCCGTACGTCGAAACTCGAATGAATTCACCAATTCCACTCTAATTCATAGAGAATGAGAAAAGTATGAATTGTAGTAGGTAAAGTCAACTTGCCCCTCCCTGCGCCATCGGCTGGCGACGCCCTTGTACCGGAGAAACTTTTTCCAGCTTACAGTTTCTAACCAGAATTTCCCAATGTACACTATCATTTATTATACCGGAAACATGTAGAGCAATATATAAAAGGCTTTAAAGGATATACACCTAAAAGTAAGTTCCTTTGGTAGGTATAGTTTTGTTACAGTAAAACATGACAAAAAAAGATAGAAAATGTTTATTCACGACGTAGACGACCTCTGTGGCTCAGCGGTGAGCGCTTTGGTAGCTCAATCCAAGGGTCGCGGGTTCGAATCCCGCCGACGGAACAAAAAAAAAGTTTTTCAATGTTCCCGGGTCTGGATGTGTATTAAATATGTGTATTATATAATAAAATCTTAAATATATGTATAGTATAAACTATACTTATATATAAAATATATTGTATAGTATAAAAGTAATACTATACATATATGTAAGTTTAAATATATTTCCGTTGTCTTGTACCTGTAACACAAGTCCTTTAGGTACTTAGCACGGGGCCAGACTGACGTGGTGTGAAGCGTCCATGGATATTATTATTTATTTAACAGTGGTATGCAATTACTATGCCATATCTTCTGGATCATAGTTATTAATGTAATATACAATTTTTTCATTAGATTTCTGAATATTGTCTTCGTCCTCTATGCAAATTTCGACACTGTCATTCTCTCGTGGGCTATTATAGGTCAACAAATCATTTCTCTTAATTACAATTGAGCGGGCATTTCCTGTTACTACAGATTTTCATGTCCGTGTATTCTGAGAAATTATAGAATTCTCAGAGTAGTTAGTGTACTGCGTGGACGGTCTCTCCTCATGCATGTTACCAGTATCAATCTCGTCCCAGATGTCAAACAGGCACATTTGAATATTTCGTTTAGCTTTCTTTACAAAATTATTGTTGCTAGCATGCAGAATACTGGTCATCTCGCTGTTCACAAAATTACAAAAACTAGTGATGTGGCTGTCGCTGTTAGTGTGTGCGTTACTGGTAATGTGTTGAGACATTTGTCTCATCGTAGCTGCCGCTTCTTTGATCAAACCATCTGCATCTCCAGCTTCAGCAGGTCCTAATTTCTTCTTCTTCTTCTTCGTTTTATGTGAATGCTCTATCTGAAATTAAAAAATAATATTGCAGGTACCGAATACTGAGACTGAATGGAATGAAGTAAGCATCTGAAGATTTTAAAAGTAAATGGCATGTATTTAATTGCTTAGGAGCTTTAGACGGAAAGCATGTTCGAATTACATGTAATAATTACATAATAATTACATTCCCCCTAACAGTGGATCACATTTCTACAACTACAAACTGTATAACAGTATTGTCTTATTAGCTTTGACAGATGCTAATTATACATTTTTGTATGTTGATGTTGGAACAAACGGTAGAGTTGGTGATTCTGGAGTTTATGCCAAAAGTAAACTCAGGCGATTCTTAACCCGTGAAGCGAAAGCCTCTGCTAATGTCATATTTACCTAAATGTCAAGTTTTTTCAGTATTTGCAAAAAATTTGCAATAGGGGTTCGAAAATCGTAAAGTTACGGATAATAACCTATAAATTACACCATGAATCATACATCGTTGTAATCTACATAAAAAATCCTACCCTATAAAATTCTTTATTGTTATAAAATAAACGCTTACCTGAAATTTTTTTTGTTTTTTCATAGATTTGTTATTTCTTCCTCACACTGTTGGAAATTTTGACAAATTTCACTCAATTATCTTTCACAATACACAAAATAATCACTATCACAATAAACTACATACATTTTAGAATTGACAACATAAGTTATTTCTCTCCAAATCACAGTAATTACTTCACAATCTAAATATTTACATTACAAAAATTAACACGCGCGGCCATAACACATTCCGACGGCTCCGGCGCATAGACGCGCTACACCGCGCATGCGCCGGGCCGCGCGCGCATGCGCCGTGCACACAACAGACACAAAAGTACTGTCGGCACGAAAAGTGTATACGAAAAAAAATATGTATAATTTTATGTATATTTTTATCGTATTATTTGTATTTATTATCCAACATTTTAGCTGGATATCAAGTTTTTACGTACGTACATACATAAAATCACGCCTTACTGGGTAGGCAAAGCCAAAAATAAATAATATTTTTATGATTTACTTTTTTATCGTACTATTTGTATATATTATCAAATATTATCCCTTACGGGATATGGCAAAGCATCATAGTTCACGTTTTTAGGCTCTGTTATAAATTATTTTCCAAGTAGGTAAATAAATCGATATTATGCTTTTAGAGGGATAAATTATACTTGGTCTATTCTATCACATCTAAAAATGTTATATTATTCAGGTGATATTATAATTCTTTGAAAATTGTAAAAATAGATGAAATATCACTAAGCTAAGTATGTACATAAACTATACAACATAAAAAATATTGAATAAAAATAAAAAATATTGATTAATAAAATTCTTTCATTTTTCTCTCCACTAGTTACACAAGAGTAAATTGAAATAAACTAAAACTAGGCAACTGAATATCTTTAAATTTTTTACTAGTGGGAAGACAGGAAACCCAAACTAGGAGAATGTGTGCTATGGGTTTGGATCATGATGCGTTTGAGGGTTACAAGATAGAAAATTGATGCTTTAGTGATAGGTTGCTAATCTATCGTGGCAGTTGTGGTTCCTGGCCCACTATTCTGCGCCGTGAGCATATTGTCCGCACTGGCATTGTTAGAATGGCGATGCGACCATAATAATATACTCACGTGACAGTTGGGACTTGGGGTTCCTTGCTATTTATTCTGCGCCGCGAACATAATAATAACCGCACTGCGATTGCTACTGATTATGTTCCTATAGTACGAGTACAGGAATTATATATTTTTAGGGTTGAAATTTACAACCTCAATGGAGATATACTTCCTCTTATACAGGATGCAGCCTCTGTTTTTGTACGGTGGGCCACACGGTAAATGTAAAACCACCAGTATAAAATGAGATAACATCACTATGGATGCGCATACAAACCGGAGTTCGGTCCAAAGTCCGAATAGGGTAGCTTGGCTAGCGGTTGACTATACACGAGTATATTTATCCATTTATCCCCATTGAGGTTGTGGCGAGTCGTCGTGCAAGTTGCAACTTGCAAGTAAGCGAAGCATAAAATCACGCCACCTGATTGCGCAGACGCATTGCGTTAGCGCCGCCCACTTCAATATTATGGCCGCATGCGTATCTATTGTCTACGCGTAGACGCCATGTTGGTACGCCATTGCGTAGGAATACTCAAGTGAGAGTCAAAATAAAACAAAAGTGGACAGTTGATAGCATAGTTTTATTTATTTACAAACAAGTTTTGTACATATTGTGACAAAAAATCGAAATCAAAGTAAGCTATATAATATGGTTATTTCTCACACAATAATTTTACAAATTATTGTGTGAGAAATAACCATATTACCATTACGGCGAGAAACACATGTTACAAAAATAAATTGAGTGATACATTTGGCAAACTCTTCCTAAGTATAGACATTTACATTTCTGTCTTTTTCATATTCTCATAAAACATTACATTTATCATCACTATTACACACATCACAAAATAATACATCATACATTCTCTGGAAAACAAACATTATATATTTTATCATTTATCACTATTTCAAAATTATACATCATACATTTTCTGGAAAGCAAATATTACAATAATTACCATTCATCACTATTTCAAAATTTTACATCATACATTTTCTGGAAAACAAACATTACATTTATCATTCATAACCATTTCAAAATTATATTATATCATACATTCTCTGGAAAAACATTTTATTATAATTATTATTTATTTATATAGAATCATAGAATACTGCAGTAGGTTAATACTATTTTACATTCATTTTTTTTACGGTTTACGGTTTAAGACTTTATTTCTCACAAAATAATTTTACAAATTATTATGAAAAACCTAAAACTATGTATTTCAATTTTTATAAAAAATGTATACCGATGCCTATAATAGAATTACTAAGATAGATGTTTCTAATAATCTGTTATTATCTATATAATATAAATACTTTTGACAAAAAATGCGGGAACGTAGGTGAATGAAATTTTGCACAGTTAAGGTTTATATGTTGAAGGAGTGCATCGCGCTAATATTATTTTGAAATTGTGCTTTTAAAATACATTTTTTTAACAAATATTATGTAATAATTAGATAACAATACAAACGAAATATCACAACTTTGATTTTGCGATTATTATACAATTCAAATGAGTTAAAATACTCAATTACACTTCATAGTATCAAGTGCATTTTCATTACTAATATATACAAACAAAATGTTCAAAAGCGATTGATAGAAAATTATATCGATAAACACAAGACTGATTATGTTCATACTACGCATATTGGTTAAACATTAGTGAACATGTTGTATTATGTAAACGTTGTATACATAATATATTTATAATCTAGTGTTACTCCTAAAAACACAGTAGTGTTAACAAGATTCATTTTCGCATCATTTAATAGCAAATTGGTTTGCACTTGCTTAACATTTGGCAAGGTAAATCTTAAACATTTTGTTTTATTAGAATTTAAAAGTAAGTTATTTACATGATACATTAAACTAATTAACTATTTTTGAGAGAGCACAATTTACCTCGTCATAATTTGACTGTTGTCGCTTCACTTTACAAAACAAGTGAAGTGTCATTGGCAAAAAGTACCATCTCGTTATCATTATTCTTAACTAGGTAAGGTAAGTCATTTATATAGATGAGAAAAAGAATCGGACCCAAAATGGATCCCTGTGGGACAAAAATAAATGATTTGATTTGATTCATTTTTTGAGCGAATTAGCTAAATAAATATATATATATATATATATATATATATATATATATATATATATATATATATATATATATATATATATATATATATATATATATATATATATATATATATATATATATATATATATATATATATATATTTTAAATATAATTAAGTAACATTTAAAATTAGATTTACAATAACAAAAATCTACATAAATAAAAAATAATTTAACAATGATAATAATTAGAATAAAAAAAAATGAAAAACAAAAGATCTTAATCAAAAAGGCCACCCCGCAGCGTACCATGCTCAAACGTCCCCATCACACTGGCCGCGTTACCGCGCCGAATGGCTAGGGAGACGTGTTGGGCCAGGTAAGCCCCGGAGCGGGGATCGTTACCCGATTCCCGCAACCGTCGTCCGAGCTGGCGAACGAAAGCTTTCGCTTCGTTGCACCACGGACCTCCCGTTTCGACGGCAAAAGGCACAAAGAGGTACTGTTGTTCCAAATCCGTGTACTTGTTGTGCTTTTGCCGAGCAGCGTACTCGGCGGCAGATCCCGCATTTTGGGCAGTGCCGGAAATGTGCGAGGTAGCGTACGTACTAACGCACGTGGCATCCCATATGAGGCACCGACCTTTCTTCCAAGGGATCAGGGAAAGGCCGTCCGGGCGTTTGCCGTCGCTTCGGCTCAAGCCAGGGGGCTCAAGCACGCATGGCACGTCTGCCGACACCAAGGCTCGACGGAGAATGTCGTTGAGGGCGTGGTATCTAGCAAAACGACCGGCAGCTTTAATGCAGCTGAGCCCATGGTGGCCGTACGCGTCAACCTCAGTACCGCAGGGGCAACGATGAGGCTCGCACACTTCACAGCCTAGTCTCAGGGCCACTGCTATTCTTAGGGTGTTATCGTCAAGAAAGGTGCCGAGATGCGGTGACGGCAACGCTTGGAGCCAGGCACTAGATTCCACGCAGGAAACTGCCTTAATACGGGCCAGTGCTGATTCCGACCGTGAGTTCAACATAAGCGTTAAGGTATATCTGGAGCTCAGGTCATCCCATGCACGCTGGGAGGTGACATCCTCGGGGGGGTTAATGCCAGGATATAATTCTTGCCAGGCAGTTTCTGCGTCGCTCAAAAAGGGGATGCTGCATCTTGCACCTTGGATTTTTAAAATGTTAGTGACAAGATCAGCAACCCCATTCGACGACGCAAGAAAGGCCGGCAAACCGACAGACCCTATGCTCCTGATGCCCAAACCACCGTGTTTTACCGGTAGCGCAGCCTGTTGCCATTGCGGATCATCTAGAGAAATATTGAGTATTTCCTCTAGCGTGGATCGGATAATACTGTCTAACTGACAGACCTCCTTGGGAAATCGCCAGGTGGGGGCCGTCCTTATTACATAAGTGAGCTTGGGCAGAGAGAAACAGCTGCGATACAGTATTAAGGCAATGTGAGAAGATACTTTGGTGAGAAGTTCTCGGACTTGTGTTAGAATTTTGGCCTTACTTTCTAGAGTTGATGGAATGGCATCCGGGAATATTGGCGCGCCTAGCAGAGAAAATGTAGATTTGCTTAGGGTTTTAATTCCAGGAAGCAAAGAGTCAAAAATGGTGATTTTGTGTTCGGCTGTGTCTCCGCAAGCGAATATTTCACATTTGTTTGTATTTATTTCGAGTCCCAGTTCTTTAAGACTGCTGGAGAGAGTGTGTATATCTTCCGCGACTGACTCTGGACTACCCCCGATTGTGCCATCGTCAAGGTACCAGACGTTTAGGGGAGACTTTATGGAGGATATGGATTGGTGGATGGCTAAGCTAAATATCAGGGGACCTAGGGGGTCACCTTGTTGCGCTCCTACCTGCGAAGGAATTATGTGATTTTTGTATGTTAAATTACTGGGTGAAGCGTAGCATTGATGTAGAAAGGGATATAGCGAAGGAATTAATTCCTTTGCCTCGTTTAGGATGATATCCCTTTCGACGGCGTTGAAGGCGTTTTTTAGATCCACCTTGATGATGACACAGTCGCTGTTATCTGGGTTCAAAGCAAAAGCCCGCGTCGCGTGGATTGCCGCCTCGCAGCCGAGGGCGGTACCGAAGCCAATTTGGGTAGGTTGCAGGTGTGATGCCATAAATTCCCTAACGGCTCGACATGCGCACTTCGCTACGAGGCGTCTAAAAGTGGAACCTACGGCAATTGGACGTATGCCTCCATCTTTTTTTAAGAGGGCACAAAGTGTCGCCCCATAAAGGTGTGGAGAAACGTCAGGGTTTAATGTGCCTTGTAGTAAGAAATTGCAGAGATTGGTAAGTGATTTTAGCAGACGTGGGCCGTTGTTGCCGGCAGACGGTGATGTTAATTCTTTAAGGTGTTGGGGGCGGATGCCGTCTGGGCCGGAGGCAGATGAGTTACTAAAGCTTTGTATAGCGGAAGCAACGTCTGCAGGGGACAGCGTTAGAGGAGGTACAGACACTATGGGAGACAGGGGTGGTATGGACAGTGGGCGGGAGGGAGCAGGATGTTTTTGGATTAGGGACTCTTATATGATTTTTATTATATGATCGAGGTATTACATGGCTTTCGGTTTGTTCTCACTTTTCCTAAACGATTTTCTTTCAATAAATAGGCCAATTGTCAGTGGTATTTTGTCGTAATTACCAGATGGTTACGATAAGGTAACAGTTGGCACTAGGCAGAATTCTTGTTAGTGCTTGGGCGGGGGCATCGGGAGGTATATGTATGTATGTGTGTTTGTACGTCTATGATCAATTATCATATTGATTTGTCCAATCACGTCATGTACAAACTAATAGCCTTTGTGACTTCAGCTGGTATCATCCATTACATGCTAGTCCCTGACCATATTGCCTTTATGATTTTTTGGCGGTTTCAGCTAATTTGTCTAGTTAAGTTATTATTATTGCACGCCTTAACGGCTTATCGTAGATAAGTAGTGACATCTTTTGTAACATCTTATGTAACCTACAATTGCAAAAATAAATGGTTTGATTTGATTAACTTTTTGAGTAAGTGTATAATATTATGTCAATAGTTTCTTTCTTATAACATAATTAGCCATAACATATACAGTCCCTGTTCACGTGCCTACCAATACAACAGTGTATCGAAATTGTTACAAGAAGGCTGAGAGAGAATGACTTACCGGTTGAATATGCGGACTTGTTAGAACACTGCCTTACATCTGGCTATATGTTGTGGAATTATGACTTTTACAGGCAAGTAGATGGTGTTGCGATGGGCTCACCTGTTTCACCTGTTGTGGCTGATATTTTTATGGAAGACTTCGAGAAGTTAGCCCTTGAGTCCTCACCTGTACAACCCACCTTCTACAAGCGGTATGTAGATGATACTTTCACAATATTACCATCAGACAAAGTATCCATATTCCTTGAGCACCTGAACAGCCTCAACTCCAAAATACAGTTCACAATGGAGTTGGAGAGAGATAATTCCTTAGCTTTCTTGGACGTATTAGTAATAAGGAGTCCTGATGGCACATTAGGTCATACGGTGTATCGCAAACCTACACACACAAAAAGATATTTAAATGGTGATTCCCATCATCACCCAGCACAGTTAAGTACTGTTGGAAAATCGTTATTTCAAAGAGCACGAGGAATCTGCGATGAACAGCATGTGGACACCGAACTTCATCATGTTGCACAAGTTTTACGCGACAATAAGCTTCGGGTACCACGCAAACAGAGCAGCAACCGAGTGAAGCCGGCAACAGTGGAAAGATTACCTGCAGTGTTACCATTTATAAAGGGAGTCACTGATAAAGTGAGCTACATTCTAAGGAAAGCTTCAATAAAAACATACTTTAAGCCGCCCAAAAAGATCAGCCAATGTTTACCATCAGTGAAATGCAACTTACCCCTTCAAGATGCAGGAATCTACAAACTCGACTGTGATTGTGGCCTCTCTTATATAGGGCAAACCAAAAGGGCCATCAAAACCCGTATCAAGGAACACATTGCAGATGTCAAACACCGTAGGAACAACAAGTCCGCAATTTGTGAACACACACTGGATCAACCTCGCCATTACATAAGATTTGATAAGCCACAAGTACTGGCAAAAGAAGCACGATACCGCCCAAGAATGATACGCGAGGCCATAGAAATTAAAAAACACCCTAATTTCAACCGCGAAGATGGTTGGGTGCTGCCATCTAGTTGGGATCCAGTGATAAACAAACTAAAGCACAAATCTATGATACCTCGGCTTCAAGACACTGTGAGTTCGTTCTGCGTAGATCGGAACGCAAATAAATATTGATGAGTCGTCGGGTAGTTGGATAACTTCAAGAAATTGGACACCTGTCACCTCAGTCCGCCCGTGACCACGGCCGCTGTAAAGTAGCCGAAACGTCGGGATTAATAAAAGTGCTCCGCGACAAAATCCGTAAGTGTTTAAACTTATAATATCATGAGTGATACTCGCGAAAACTTAAGAAATCATTAAGTGAGAACAAACCGAAAGCCATGTAATACCTCGATCATATAATAAAAATCTTAAATATATTTATGTGAAGCGTCCATAGATATTATCATATAATAAAAATCTTAAATATATGATGTAAAGCGTCCATTCTAGCTCAACAAACTAGTTCTCAATGCGTGACCTTTTTCGGCCATCTACTTTTGATTTGAGATTTGTTAGAGAGTGCCACTCTTTCCAACATTTCTCAAAGCACAAGTATTTACCACAAGTGACGCATTGGGAATGCACCAGTTTGGTGATGCCCTGCCGGTAGCAAACATTGCATCGCTTCCTATTATTCCGACCCGTACTGTTCATCGGTTCATGCACAATATCCCTCCTCAACCTCGTAATTTCGCCCACTTGTGGTGTGGTCTCCGTTAGACCGCGGCGGTGACGGTCTACAAGACATTTAGCCAGGTCGTAACGAAATTCACGCTGTGTCATCGGAAGTTTATCGCGGCGAGCCAATGACGTTACGAGCATAATAAGAGCGTTGTGAATGCTTGTGTTCAGCAGCCTCTTAAACATCTTGGTGTACCACTTAACACCTCGCTTCCTCTCCAATAAATACATGGACAGCTTTTGATCTTTGAAATCAACCCCGCCCATTGTTTTATTATAGTCCCCCACACTTTTAGGCTTCACTTGCATCTTGCCCTTCTTTGACCCAACAAAGGTCTCATCAGTGTGGTAGGTAGAGATCATAGTCACCACCTTGGAGTCTTTCCATCCAAGGACAGAAACATCACCACAATGGCGCGCTATGATCGTACCCTTAGCCACATTTTTGGGAATCTTTGCTACGTCGGAGGGCACGTTCCTTCGGTTTGGACGCAATGTTCCTAAACAATCAAATCCCAAGCTCTTGAGATACCGTGCCAACGCAGGACAATTATAAAAATTGTCCATAGTGACACAGTGCCCCTGATTCTTTAGGTCTTTCAATAAATTGAGCACTATTTTAGTGCTCTTGCCAGCCAAATCGACACTAGGTGCAACATCCGCATCCGCGGTGTTGTTGCGATCAGAATCCTTCCCCGTATAAATTTCAAAGTCATACATATAGCCCGAACGTGACTCGCAGAGCTCGTAAGAATTTATTCCAAAACGCGCAGCCTTTGTCCTTATCGTTTGGACCCAGGCCAAGCGGCCCTTGAATAAGGTCAGAGACTCGTCGATAGAAATGAAACGGTCCAAATTATAAAGGGAGGCAAATTTGTGTTTGAGATGCGAGATCACGGGCTGTAGCTTCGCTAATTTCGGTGAAAGCCGAATTCCTTCATTTTGTAGCGAATTGTGACTCACATCAGAATTATCTACGAAATGAAGGAATTTGCTCAGCAAAATATAGCGATTATAAGGCATCAATTGCCTGAACTTGGGCATCTCCAGGTAATCGCCTGCCTTCCAATACTCATATTGATTTGTCCGTGGATCAATCCCCATGTACATAAAAACAGCAAATAATACCATTATCTCGTCTGCATCAGTGTCAGTCCACTTATGCAGACGTGATGATGGTTTCAGTGTGCCTTCAGCTTTCATCTTGTCGATCGTCTGCTTAGCGTATCGGTTAGTTTCCAGAACGATACGATCTATAATGTCCTTACTCCAGATGTCAGTAAAAGCATCATAGGCCTTATCATAGTCTTTGACTGGTCCAGGAGTAGGACCTGAAAAACTTTCAGAAACACCCAAGAGTCTTTGACTGGTCCAGGAGTAGGACCTGAAAAACTTTCAGGAACACCCAAGAACGAGTCAAAGTCTTCTTTCCAGAGATAACTAGTCGACATGCCAGGAAGATGATCGGCTTCTGCATCCATTACACTCTCCATAGCGCCTATGATTTGACGAACGGGCTCCTCTAGTTCGTCGTCGTTAGGGATGTTCCTATCTAATGTAGCCAAGTTAGTGACATCGACAGGGGATTCGTCGAATTCATCGTCGAATTCACTGTCGAGTTCACTACCTCCGCGTACCCTAATCCTAGCACTTCGTTTGCGTGTTTCCCTCATCCCTGACATTGACGGAAGGACATCATCAGAAGTGGCGTTCGGTAAGCCTTCGGAATTACTAATATTTGCAGCGCAAATACTAATAATTCCTGAAGCGTTATCGGCCGCAACTTCTGCAGAAGTACTCAGATTGGGGACATTAGTTGAGAACCACCCCTCCGCCTCACTTTCCCCCCTTGGAGCAGCCTCTCCGTCCTGGTCCTGGGGCAGGTCCGCCAGCCACCTGGTGACATGCCACGGTGCGGCATCCATCACCTCATCCACCTCCTCCTCCGACAGGTCCATGGCCTCCACCCTTTCCACAGCGTTAGCACTGCAAACAAATTTTATTTTGAAACCCAAACTATATCATGAATCTGCCAATGTCAAGAAATATGTTCGGAAATAACTTACCATAGTGGTGGTGGTGGTGGTATATTTTGCCTAGCTTGTAATTTTTATTATACATATAGGTATATATATATATATATATATATATATATATATATATATATATATATATATATATATATATATATATATATATATATATATATATATTGCCTAGCTTGTAATATATACATATATCACACATTATATTTATCATATATCGGATATATGTTGTCTCTTGATTTAAATTATCAATCCCTATCTACAAAGTCCTAAACCTATATGTATGTACCTAATTCATACAAATCAGTTCAGCCATGACAAGCAAACAGAGCTTATATGGGACGGACACTAAGTAGAAGGAAATATTATACTTACTGTGGGACGGGAGAGACCGGTCTTGGATCCGGGTCGGGGCCGTCCAGGGAGCAGCCCATTAAAAGGGCTCTTCGACCGGCCGACGGCCGCTGGGAATAGTGGAGGTGTGACGGCGTCACACTCCGAGACCGAGAGGTCGACCGCAGTCGTCCGAATCTAAAAATTGACAATAGTATAAAACATCTCAATCACACACTTTTTTTTAGTTATTCAGAAACATGAAAATCGATGTACCTACAATATTACAACAAACAAACAAACTTATAAACCATTACAATTTGAATGTAAAAAAACAAATAGCAATTTTACCTATTTAGCCATGGAATTTTATATTAAAATATTTATACTATTATTTTACTACATATCACTAACGTTTTGGACTACACCCTATATCTGTTCACTTTGGATTTTTTCCCTATACAAAATGAGCATTGTCCTTTGTCACAAAATATTGCCAAATAAAACAAAAAAAAACAACAATAAAGTGCTTATTTTGAACTATATCAAACTATATCAAAGAACACCATGGAAAGTGAGAGTTATATACAGTACGGAATTCAATTAAATTTTTATAGTAAAAAACTAAAGTCCATTTAGGCATTTAATATTCCGAAACCAAAAACAGAAATCATTCACAGAATCACTCCAAAAAAGTGATTTTATACACAATTGTATAAATGTATATAGTGTTACTTTTTTATCACTTTTGTTGTATAAATAAATTAGGCCACGTGTAAAGGAACGTAGAAAATAAAAAGCCAATCAGCGCGTAGTGACCTTGTACACCCGTGTGTACATGCGGCGCGCGGGAGATTAAAACTTCTTGTACACCCGTGTGTACAAGAAACATTTGACGGGTTAACTAGACACATGTCGGAAGCATATACAAGCTTAATCTGACACGCTCGAGCTACTCCCAAAATCCCCTCTTCCCCTCCTCTACTATCAAAAAAGGCAATTTAAAAATACAAAAAGAAGTTTCCATAGCTTCTGGCTAAGTTTAAAAACGCCGCATGAAATTATTTTATCTACTTTTTATCATTGTTATGGTAAATTAAACTTAAAAATATAATTTTAAATTTTTCATTGAAGTTCCTGTAAAATAACTGTAGCATGTGTCATTTTATATTAATAATTTTGGTTCACCACTAAGATTTAAAATGTGAGCAAGAATAGAAATGCTATTGGGAAATTACCTGTTTCTTGGCAACAAATAAAAAGCACAAATTACTGAAAAATAACTATTTATCACAGTAAATTTTCAAAACTCCTTCCTCCAACCTGAATACATAATCGAAAACGTCTTAGAAAGTTATGTTTTATTGTCTGACGCTACTTGAATATTCTTGCTTTATTTTTGTTTCCGCTTCTGTAAGTTTTTGCCTCAATTCTTGTTCGCTGTTGCTTTCCTTCGCGTACACCAGCTCTTTGTAAAATCCCCAAATAAAAAAATCGATGGGGTTGAGGTCTGGCGAACGCGCAGGCCATTCGATCGGCCCTGCACGCCCGATCCATCTTTCGGGATATGTGGTGTTTAAATGCTCTCTTAGGGCCGGGACACAAAAACACGGCACGACGTCGTACGGCGCCGTGTCGTGGGAATCCACGACGCGCGTCGTAAAAAACCATGACACGGCGCCGTACGGCGTCGTACGACGTCGCGTCATAGAAAGGGCCGGGACACAAAAACTCGGCACGACGTCGCACGACAGCGCCAATCAACGACACGGCGCCGTACGACGTCGTGCCGTGTTTTTGTGTCCCGGCCCTTACTCGTGCCGCATAGTGACAGGGCGCGCCATCTTGTTGAAAAATCATCCTTTGTCGGGTCTGAAGATTGACATTTTCTAACAATCCAATGAGATTATTTTGTAAAAAATGTAAGTAACTGTTTCCATCCAACCTGGCCGGCAATTCAAGGGGCCAATTGATTCTCCATTTAGGACCCCAGACCAAAGGTTGACACTAAAGTGTGTTTGAAAATTTGACGCCCTTGCCAACTGTGGGTTTTCTATAGCCCAGCTATGGTAATTATGCATATTGAATATGAAAATTTGACGACCTTGCCAACTGTGGGTTTTCTATAGCCCAGCTATGGTAATTATGCATATTGAATACTCCAATCCTTTCAAATCGGAACTCGTCGGTCCACAGTATTTTGTTACAAAAATTAGGGTCTTCTTCAGATCGTTGCACCATTGTTTGACAAAAAGCCACTCTTCTCGGGTAATCAGATTCTTGAAGCTGCTGGACGCACTGGATGTGGTATGTTCTGCAAACAAAAATCATTGATAAGTACCCAACGCAGGTTAATTGGTTACAGCGCGGTCTGTACAAAATGGGTTTGGGAGAAAGAGACAATTATCTAGATCAGAGATAGGCTTACTACTAAGACGACGCTTACATAAAAACAAACTAAATTAAACCTTCCTTTTTTACTACACAATTAAAAGTTTTTATGGCTCACCACTCACCTTCCTTAAGAATTCTTAAAACCGTAGTCCGTGGAATCCCGGTTCGCCTAGTTATTTTCCTCGAACTTGTAAAATTGTGTAGTGTCATCAATTGTCGAATTTTAATCTTGATAATTTGGGTACATGCATCCTTCCAATCAACAAAATCCTCTACGCACATTTCATTTACATGAAATGGTTCAGGTTTTTTTCTTGCCATTTTTATAGCACCGAAAAGGCTTCTGGTGAGTACATTAGTCCAGCTTTTAGCTTTTTTTACCTGTCTTTCTATTAGTGATTGTGCGGTATGGTATCACCTTCATTTTGGGTGTGCCCTTTTATTAGTTTATGTGTAATTGTTTTAAGGTTTAGAATCTTTTGTAATGCGAATAAACAAATTGTAATCATTGTATAAATATAATATAATAAAACACTATGTCATGACTCCTGTCATTATTAAGCAAGGAAAGCTGTTCCAGATACATATTTGAATACACAAGTTCCTAATTATTCATCATTTACTCCTCTATTATCCTTGAACTCGTCCCAAACAAAACACTCTACTTTGTTTATTTTTAAATCACAAATTTTAAAGTTCAATATATTTAATTTACATTTATAATAGAAGACTGATACATCACCCTTGGGGCATTGAAATACAGCCTGGAGATCATAGACCGCTGTTACAATGTTTTCATCTGCTTTGTCTTTGGCCTTATATATATATATATATATATATATATATATATATAGTATAGTAGCATGAGTAAAATAAATGCGTGTAAATGTTGTCCAAAAAAAATCAAGATTTAAATAATAAAAAGGGTTGTTAAGATTTAAATAATAAAAAGGATGATTTTTCAACAAGATGGCGCGCCCTGTCACTATGCGGCACGAGTAAGGGCCGGGACACAAAAACACGGCACGACGTCGTACGGCGCCGTGTCGTTGATTGGCGCTGTCGTGCGACGTCGTGCCGAGTTTTTGTGTCCCGGCCCTTTCTACGACGCGACGTCGTACGACGCCGTACGGCGCCGTGTCATGGTTTTTTACGACGCGCGTCGTGGACAACAGTTTGATCGATTGTCAAGTTGTGCGGAATCCAACGCGAACATATTTTTTTTACAGCCAAATGTTCGTGTAATATCTTATGTATGCTCGTCATACTTATGCCTAAGGACGCCTCTATCTCGCGATATGTAACATGATGATCACGCATTATTAGTTCTCGCACAGCATCTATATTTTGTGGGACAAGAGCTGTTTTTGGGCGACCTTCTTTATTTTCATCCGTGAGCAATAGACCGCCCACGATTAAACTCACTGTACCAGTGATAAACAGTGGTTTTTGATGGTGCTTCATCTCCAAAAGTTGCGGTGAGTTGAATAAAGCACTGTTGTTGATTTAGCCCACGCCGAAAATCGTAGTAAATCATTGCACGAAAATGTTCACGCGTTAAATCCATGGCAAATGAAGACACGCAATTTTCAAAATGACGCCACAATGGAAAAATAATTGACAGTCACATTCACATGAAACAAAATGTATTCATCAACCAAAGAGTTCTAATTTCAAATGTTGTAATTACTTTTTAAATATTGTTCTTGTAAGTGGCCAGTTCCGGATACATAAATAGCAGCCCTCGTATGTATTTGTTTACCTTCAACACGTTTTGCAGCAATAGTCCTTAAATATTTGTGTCGCCAGGCTTCGAGGTCGTATCTTCCAATGAGTACATATCGTTGATTTTTATTTTTCTTAAATCAAATCCATTCTTTAATCTTTAGCAGCCGTGATGTTTCTTTGCATCCAGTAAAGTTTATGCTTTCTCTTAAATCAGCCAAAAGGCTTCTATGGATTAGGTACTTGTTTTTTAACCAAATATAATTCATTTTTTTTTGTTCCTGACAGCTTGAATATGTAAACTACCTAGGTTGGATATTGAAGACGAGTGAGGTCGTTTTTTGCCTGGAGTTCTGAAGGCACCGTCATTTGTTTTACCTTCATTATTTATTCTCTTTAATGTTGAACAGCTCGCACCTACGAAATAGACACAAATAATAATTATATCTATATCAAAAGAAATCTTCAAAATTTCGGGATAAAGTGTAGACTAAGTATGTCCATCCTCGTACTTTAAACTATGTTTACTTAATGTAAATCCATTGCAAATGTCTTTAAAGTCGGTCGGGTAGTTCAGGCACTAAAGAGTAACAGACAGACTTACAGAGTTATCTTCGCATTTATAGGTAATAATATTAGTTACCTGTTACAGAAGAGATATCTTGAAAATATTTATTCTGACTAAGTAACTCTTTTTGTTCCAATTCTTTGAGTTCGGATAGATTTTCCAACACCTTGTTTTGCTTTGGAATCTAGGTCAAGATCTTCCGTAAAAATAAAAGAATCATGAAGCATTTTCCATGCATTATTCATGTTAGTACTCAAACTTGGGCAACATTAAAAATAATCTTCGTAATTTTAACATCATATTAAGTACGCGAAACATGCCAACTTTGCCAGCTTTTTTCGAATAATTTTAATTCTTGTAAAAAAATGTATGGAAGTGTAAGTTTTTTTTTGCCCTCTGCAACTACAAGGCTACATGTGCAGGTGTAGGAATGTCAAAAACATTACTTCTGTTCATTTAATTCAATTTATGATTGATTTTCATGCCGGGTAAAGTTACCTGGACTTGTAGACAACATTGCCCACCTTGATTTTTCACGCAAATATGAACTTTGCGCAGGTGGCATCAAAATCCAGTAAAAGAATTCGTCACCACCCACAATTCACTCACAAATCTACACCACAATTTGCCCGCAAAAATACGTACCGTTTTTCAGAAGTTCCAACAAGTTACTGAATAAAGTTAGCACTACGGGGTATTGTCAATGTTACCAGTCATATAACCTATTTTCTGCCAAATTAAACAAATGTTGCCATAATATTAAAATACTTCTGTACATCAAAGATTTGCTTAAAATGGATCTTAGGGCAAAGTTATCCTATGTGGTAAAGTTGGCATGTTTTACTTTACTAAAATTTTGAAGAATAAAAGTTATAGGGCAATGAAAAAAGTACACATTTTCTTAAAGTATCAAAATCACTGCACTCAAGTAACGTATACATTTTACGACGATGTCTAAACATTCCGTTTTTTGTTTGAGTAACGATTCTTTCTCCTTTTGTTTTTCTTTATACTAAAGGGTTTTCCAGTAAGAGGTGTTATTTTGATATTCAAAGAAAAATGCCATTTTTTATTATAAATCATCAGATGTTTATTTCATTACAAAGAGGAAGGTATGCCGTTAATAGTGGAAAATAACATCAGGCAATTGGCAAATGACCACCACGGCCACGCTTACAGGACAAAATCCTTTTCATGAAATTTTCCATAACTAAATCGCAAAGTGGCTGCTCTATGTCCTCGATAGCCTCACGAATTCCATCTTTGAGGTCTTGAATCGATACTGGGCTGTTGGCGTAGACCTTCTCCTTCACGTGGCCCCAAAGAAAGAAGTCGCAAGGTGTTAAATCACAAGATCTCGGTGGCCAATTGTGATCACCTCTTCGAGAGATAACACGGTCCGGAAACTTTTCCCTTAAAATATCAATGGTTTCGTTGCTTGTGTGGCACGTAGCGCCGTCTTGTTGAAAGTGAACGTTGTCCAGATCAATACCATCCAATTCCGGCCATAAAAAATCGTTAATCATCTCTTGATAGCGCAATCCATTCACCGTAACTGTTGCGCCAGCCTCATTTTCGAAAAAGTAAGGTCCAATGACTCCGCCGGACCATAAACCGCACCAAACAGTCACACGTTGAGGATAGAGAGGCTTTTCAACAATAACTCTTGGGTTTTCTGAGCCCCAGATGCGACAATTTTGCTTGTTGACGAAGCCACCGAGGTGGAAATGGGCCTCATCACTGAAGATGATTTTTCGATGGGATTCCGGATCATTTTCATGCATTTCAACGACCCAATCAGCAAAGTCACGACGTTGTTGATGATCGGCCGGCTTGAGTTCTTGTGTTAACTGGACTTTATAAGCCTTAAGACCCAAATCTTTATGCAAAATACGGTGTAATGACGTTTGTGGAATACCTAATTCCAAAGAACGACGAGGAATGGACAAACCTGGGTTTTCTTCAACACTTTCGGCTACAGCAGCAATATTCTCGGCTGTTCTTGAGCGACGTGCACGGGTTTTATTCTTCTTATCACTAACTTGTCCCAACAGCTCGAATTTTTCCACCAATTTCTGTATTGCGGTCCGACAAGGTGCTTCACGACGACCCAAAAATGTTCGAGTTTTACGAACCGTCTCTGCCAAATTTTCACCATTTTTATAGTGAATTTTAATAATTTCAATGCGTTGTTGAAGCGTGTATCGTACCATTTTTATTAATGGCGTAGTTTCTACTTGTCAAATGCCAAGAAATGACAGCTTCAAAAGTGACATCTACCGAAATAGCGGGCTATTCAAAATAACACCTCTTATTGGAAAACCCTTTAGTTGTTCATCATGTTAAAAAAAAGCTCTCGTACGCTACTTTTAATCGGTTTACTCAAGTCATGACTAACTTCTTTATACTTAACAAAAAAAAAATAACTCGTTATATTAACACAATAACAATGCGACCACAGAGAAGTTGACAGTTAGTTGACAGCATGGGTCAAAATGTCAGTGTTGCAGCTTAAAAATTGATGGGTTCACCATTCGCTAGCCAAACTATAGTCAGAAAATTCGCAGGTCATAAAAACACGGTATCTATATTATATTATTTTATTTAAATTAATAACGTTTTTCCGTTTCATTCTTAAATCGCACCCACCATGCTCAATAGAAATATGAGCAGCATCAATATGAAGAGTTTGGACTTGTAGAGTTTTAAATAAAAACGACTTGTCTCCTCCGATGCATCTTTATTAATGTATTAATCTCACATACAGTTATTACTTAGCTTATTCTACTTGGGTGGTACAATATAAGCATAAAGTTAATATCATACATTAAGCTATACCAATACTATACTATAATATGTTATAGCATAGTATTAGAATATACCAAGATATAATTATCACACTTCAAATAATGTCGGTTTCCTCAGCCGGCTAAAAATATTTTTAAGAATTATATACGTTTATTTTGTCAACACACAGCATACAAAAAACAGAAAAAATAAATAAAGAGGACTTAAGGTACATTAAATGATAATAGGTATATGTTATGTGATGTCAAAATTGGCCCCAGCTCAGTTATACGCAGCAAGCAAGCCCGCTGCACTGGTATTCTGCAAGAGCCAAAGAGTGACTTCACAACATAAATATTTGACAGGTTCTGTGTTTGTAAAAAATTTTAATACCACAAACTTCAATAATGTTAAAGCGTCTTAGTCTACTGTAACTGGGTTTTCTTATCATCAAATTTCGCGTCTTCCACGTCCATTGCAAACTTTTTAAATCTTTCTTTTGTCATTTGAAGATAACGAGTTGTGTGATATTAAGTCGAAAGAGATGCTCGACAGATCAGGATAATTAATAACATCAAAACTAAGTACCCGCCTATCATACTATCTAATATAATTATTAATCGACACTATGCCACTTAACAATAACCAATTTTGAATGCGACTAGGCGTTAGTGTTGTTTGCGGCGAGTTCGCCACGCACATCTTGCGAAGTCACCCGCTTTCCTCTCGCTCGAAACTCGCCTGTGTGATACTGATAACAGATAAGACACTCACTGTCAGGAGTGTCAGGCAGTCGCTCAGCAACTAGCGAGACACAGTAGCAGCGTCTTGACCGCGTCGTGCACCATCTCTGTCTCTTACACCCAGTACATGACTTGGTATTGTTACGTGCTAGGGTTCGATGATTCGGAGAGAAAGACCTGGTGACTCTCTTGAAGACTTTATTCACAAACACTAGCTCACACAAATCACTAAGTCCAAACACTAAGCACTAGTTCCAAATCACTGAGCACTATCACTGTCCTAGGTCGTAGCCGAGTCACTATCACAATCACAATCACTCACTATTGATCACTTGTTTTCGCTTCGAAGTCGCCTCGAAGATCGCTCAGACGAAACTGAATTGCCGGCTTGTTTACCTGCGGCCTTTTATATGGCCCGCGACGCTTTCTGGAACGTTCCATCCTGGATTGTTTACGTAAACACGTAATTCACGTAAACAAGGGTTGGACTTGGAAGGTACGCGCAGGTAAACAACTACACTTAGCGCCATCTAGTATTAAGTAGGGGATTTATGTTGTCTGTGTTCTCCTGATCAGTTTCGCTGGTTTGACGCTAGATGGCACTACGTGTCCGTATCCGTAACAGTATTTAATTACTTAATAGTTAATTATTAGCATTTCGTAGCATAGTATTTCGGATAAAATTCTCGTAGCAATAAGTGGCATTCTTGTAGCTCCATGTAACATTCCCGTAGCACGAATCAGCATTTCCGTGGCGCGGCGTAGCATTCTCGTACCGCGATCTAACATTTCCTTAGCATGAAGTAGCATTCCCGTCGCACGAATCAGCATTTCCGTAGCGCGACTTAACATTCTCGTAGCATGAAGCATTCCCTGTGAAAACTTGTGTTTTTCCAACCTCATGTGTACGTATAGCAGGGAAATGAAATAAAATGCCAACTCGATCTCATCAGAATATAATATTTATTATAAGTACTTCAAAAATTATTCATACAGTAGGTAAGTTTTGTACACACATGAATGTTAGTTTATTTATTATATATTTTGTTTGCTTAATATCATTTAGCTTAAGGCCTATAATCCTTATTGGAGATAATAAAGAATACACTTGCTCTCAGGGTCGCGTTACTAGTTCGCGTGTCTTGATCAAATTTACTTTACCCATTTATTAGTTTTAAAACATTTTGAACCATTAAGTTTAAACGCTTTAACATGACTGTGTAATTATCTAAATGACAAAACAAATCCTGGTGCTTGTTCGGTCGTCCATCTGCGCAGTGGCGACTCAGAGAGAAACCATGAGAGTATCTTCTACAATTCCGAGTGATGGTATTTCGTATAAATTGTGGTTCACTGTATTGATCGTCGCCGAATGGTAACCCGTCTTATTTAATGCGGTTGATACCGGGAGCGTATGGTCATTCAGGAACACGGTTTTACCCGTTTTGTCTCTGTAATTACCTATGCTGCAGAGGTATGCCGCTATTGGATAGGGTACGTTGTACTCCTTATCCTCAAAAGACGCTAAGACGCTTCCGTTTCGGATAGTTGTACTCTAGCGTTCTTTCCTTTTATGTCAATCAGACGTGCCCATAGTAGTGCTGACGCGTAGTACACCAACATCTCTCGAGTCATCGTCTTGTTCAATGATGAAGCATCCGGGACGTAGTTCGCATAGGTGCGCTCGACAATGTCGGGCAGTCTTGCGAAGCTGGGCGTTATGCTTTCGTGCACCTGTAACTCTCGGCATGGAGACTCGGGGCTGAAGATTGCGTCTTCGAGCATCGAGGTGTTCCTTTGCGGAGTGGGCTTCTTTGCAGCCTCTAATTCACGTGGTGGAGGAAGCGTTTCAGCCGTCGGTCCTCTCGGTTTTGCTTGTTTAGGCTTATCACCAGATGGTCTTCGTCCTCGTCTCGCCTTGCCTACAAGATCGGGATTAAAATCCTCCGGTTTGCCTCGGTATCCTGGGGACACCTTCTTAATTTCTTCAGGCGTCATAACTTTCTTGTGATCTGCCATCTTGAGTGTTTGAAATGAAATGAAAAATATTAATTTCTAAGTAGGTTAACAAAGTTAACACTTTTAGAACGTCGCGTCTACATGAGGCCTACCACCGGTTTATTTAGTTTATTTCAGTTTGCCTCTATAGCATTCAGTCTGAGCGTCCACTAGGCAGATCCTATCTCTGGACCTTGATGACACTGACTTGGATTGATGTGGAGTGAAGATACTGAGGGTTGTACCTTATTTTCTTGTAAGCAACTTTTACTCGGACTTAGGAATGAGTTTCATCGAACCAAAATACTCTCGACCAAAATCTTGCTAACCTTAGTGAATAAAAATTAAATACATAATTAAAATTAGCAAAACAACAAAAATCATTAAAATAGTATAATAATTATTGTGAGTACTATTTTATTTCGAACTTTCCGAGTCGGACGAGTCGGACCTTCGTCCTGACCCAGAGTAGGAAGGTGGAGCATGATAGGATAATGTTCGATCTTTGTAGTAAGCAACTTCGCGGCGACGCTTCCGCGGCCACGTCTTAAGCTGGGGTTTTCTGTCTACGTTTTCTGTCTGATGCGTTGCGCTCGAGGTCTCATTGCTCAGTTGTCAAGTACGCTTCCTTGCCCGCTCGGTATTGGCGGAAGTCAAGTTGGCAAGCTGCTCGATGTTCTTGGGCTTCGGCTCGTATTTTTTGGACCGCGCAGAGTCGCTGCTTTTGATGGTGGCTCCTTGATGTTTTGCTTGGAGTTCCTGGACTCGTAGCTTAAGGAGAATTTAGTAAGTCTGTCCTCGTATAACGGGATCTGAGCACACACACAATCTTAAAAAACGACGCTGAATTGACTCGATCCTGTCAACGTGAATGTGATATATTGGGGACCACACTAACGAGCAATATTCTAAGATCGATCTTACTAAGTCAGAATACAGTACAAACCATGTTTCAGTACTTTTGAACGGTTTCGCAGTACGGGTAATAAATGATAGCATTTTATTTGCTCTATTGCATATTATGATGTAATGGCGTAAAGGACAGCATCTGTGGCCCGAGTTAATAAATGTTATTTTACACTTCCTTCGAATAAATGTACTTCGCAAGTAGTTCAGCGCTATAATAGCAATAGACAAGCACAAATATAAATATTTCGACGATAAAATAAAATGAATATGCTTAACACTTATTTTTTAAAGATTTAGCAAATGTTGCGTCACTTGCGCTTAACCGATACAAACAAATTTTCGGTACGGATAAAATACTCTTAAAGGAGCACTACGAAGAAACAAATAAGATGAATCGCACTTAGAACGGCATTAGTAAGACTTCACTTTTTGCCCTTAAGCCCGCTATCCCCAACCCGCGGCCCGCCGGGACTTTATTTGTGGCCCGCGTGATGTTAAACAACTTTGAAATTCACGCGTAAACGTTCACGGTAACATAACGTGAAGTCTACGTGATAGTCGTTAAATTTTTTCCACTTTTAAATCGTTAATTTTGAAGAATGTTATTTTTTAACTCTAAATATTTTTTATTGCGACCCGCGACACCAAGACCAAAACATGTTTGTGGCCCGCATGAAAAAAAGGTTGGGGACCACTGCCTTAAGCTATGCCAGTGTACAGCACTCGTAAGGGTATTTTGCATTAAAGAAACATTAGGCAGATCACGATAAGATTGAAAACACTCCTCAAGACCTCAATGCAACAACATTAAGGGTATTTACCCTTATAAAGTGCGCCCAAATCGACACTTAGGTACAGACTTTTGTAAGTGTACAGTAAGAGTTACGAAAATGCGGTCACACAGATTTTAGACAGCACAGACAGCACAGATTTTAGATTTTCCTGCTCTGAGGGTCTTAGGATAGCTGTAAGAGCACATTTTGCTAATTGGGAAGCACTTGGTATTCCAAAAATATGTTTCTTTGTAATATTGTCTAAAAGCTCCTGTAATTTAAAATTTAAAATGCTGGCAATTAAATCAGGTCTATGTTCTTTTTTAGTGTCTTATAAATTATCTTATATTTCCTGCCAATTTGGATTGTATGTATATGTTATAAAATATGAGTCTGGTTTACCATACTTGCATACAATTGCCATGGAATGCTGATAATTTTGCATCATGTGCCGGGGACTTCCCACATAGATTGACGGCAATATTATTATTTTACCAATGCCTTGACCCATTTCCCTATCATTATTGTACAGGTAATCCATTAAATTGTTATAATTGTCAGCTCTCAGCTGTTTTTGATTCATCGGAAGAAACAATAATCTCTGCGATTCAATCCTAACAGCTGATGTCCTCTACTAAACCTGCTTGAATATTTACGTTTCTTCGAGGGTCTGTCGGCCATTTGGTATGTTTTCGTTCTCCTCTTCTTCTAATGTAATCAAAATCACTGCTGACTGACATCATTGAATCTTGTTTTATCTCATTTTTCGGAGAATCATCATCAGTCAAAAATGACCCTTTAATTAGCGTCAACTCGTCATTATGAACATTTAAAGAGGAAATATATAAAATAATTATTCAAATAATAGTATATAGGAAAGTATATTAACTTCACATAGGTAATAATTCTTGTTTTACATACTGTACTCGGTGACCTGCATCATTAAGTTACCCGGAAGTCATAAAATAAATCTTGGGATTTGACAAGTTGTATTGTAGAGGCTGCTGCTAGTGAATTAACAGATGCAACAGGAGCAGTTTTATTTTTTGGATAATGGTATGAAAGTGGCCGAGCCTTGGTTATCCTTAACTGCCTAATTGTCTCTAGGCCACAGCACTCGCAGTAATTGAAATTATCAGCATAAATAGTTTATGGCCTTTTCCGAGATAGTCCTTGAAAAGCTCAAGAACTATCTAGGCTGTTGAGGACCTAAAGCCATAGTCAGCAGTGGTAGCTAACGTACCCTTCCCGGTATATACAATTATATTTAATACATAGCCGGTTACCGCCTCGCAGAGTTCGTAGCTTTTTATGCCAAATCGTGCTGCTTTGGTGCGAATGCCAATGCATTTATCCCTCAGCATAGGGTCACCTTAGTTGGATCCAATGATCCAACTAAGGTGACCCTATGCTGAGGGATAAATGTTCAAAATGTGTTATTTTATATTTATAACGTACCATTATGCGCCCTGATGCACTTCTTTGCAGCACCACATCGTCAGTCACCACCAGGGTTCCCTGCGGCGTACGGGCCACCTCCTTCCCAATAACAAAACTCGTGCTCGGTGTACCGTCCATTTTAACTCTAAAAATAGTTACAGGAATTTTTGTAATATTTTTTGTTGTGCTCAGGAAAGTGGTTAACTGATGTATTTAGTCGGTCACAGGGCTCTGCATGGCGGGGCCCTGCTCGACTCACTCAAGTTTTTCCCAAACTGAGCACAAAGGTCTTCTGCCAGCTTATAACGGAACTGCCTGTGTGTCTTTTTTTTTTTGTTTTGGCCAATGTTGGTGCAATATATAGTAGACAGCGGTCCTTTCTCATTATGCTCCGGAATCCGGGCATGCCCAGAATTCCGGTGCTTCAGTATTCGTCAATTCGACCCCTTACACACATGCCCATTAATAAGGTTACAGCGATTAACCGGTAAAGCTCGGCTGCCGTGGTCTCGGACCACTGATGTAACCGGCTTTTCGGCGGCAAATCTGCCGCTGTCTCGAAATAAGCAGCAATACTATTTTCGGCGAACTTATTGGTTTCAGCCTTAATGAGTTCCATGAGAGGCTCGTCCCATAATTGAGTGAACAGCTCTATATGGCGTGTTCCCTCAATTTTGGGACCTTTGGGACCAGCGTACTCTTTTGTTCTAACTCTTCTTGAGCGCCTCGAAATCTAGAATAGTCATCCATCCAATCAAATATTGTATTTGATTGGAAGTAAAATATAAAACAGGAGCAGTTTTATTTTTTGGATAATGGTATGAAAGTGCCCGAGCCTTGGTTATCCTTCACTGCCTATTTGTCTCTAAGCCACAGCATTCGCAGTAATTGAAATTATCTGCAAAAACATATTATACTATTAAACATATTATACTATTAAACAAGTAGCGACCTGAGTCAACTGAAGCGGGGGGAGCTTTAAGATGGCGTCAAGGTAAATGTTGCCACTGTATAAAATATCGTTGCGTTTGGTAGAAAAATGAAATTTTCGGAATATGCCGATTTTCGACATTACCCGAATGCACCTGTACAAAACTTTTTAAAAAGCTTCATACATCTAGGTGGAAAAGAAATCTGACCATGGTATAATTTTTATTTTGACCTGCGCAACCATCACTGGAAATAGGTAACACAAGTTTCATTGTGGGCATTGAAATATTTTAAAAGCGTAGATGTCACAGTATTCTGTCCTTTACCTACATACATCTCATCATAAACATTTATGTAAGCTCTATCATTGCCTAAATCATGTATTCCAAAAAGGAAATACCACAGCTGGCGAGCATTACCCACCCTATGGTGGGTAATGCTCGCTAGCTAATAGGCCTATGCTATAAATAGGCCTATGCCTTCCGCTACCGCTAACACTACTGCCGCTAAACAGTATGGGGCGGCGTAGTGGTATATGTAATGAGGCGTCAATTCCTTTTCTATCTGCTCCGATGCTCTCTTCATTTGCTGGATGCTCTCCCCGAGGGCAAGCAAGGAGCGGTTGTAGCTCACGTTCTCTTCGTGTTCGACGTCGGACAGTGTAATATTGATAAAACTACAGATACTAAAAAAATTCTTCAGAATATATGATTAGCTCAATGTCAGTCATTGACTCATTGTCGCTATCGCTTATCTCACTGTCCGAACTATCCTCGCCTAGGGATATGATCATTTGACGCACATTCTTTTCTTCAAGGTGGTCTTTTTCCCAATACTCCTGTTGGTAATCTTTCAACGTGATTGACTTCCTTTTTGCAGTCGGAAGGTGTAATGGAATCAATTGCATCTCTTGTTAATTTTTCTATTTCTTTTTCTTACTGGTTTACATTTTTATCTGCGACCCTTTGCTTCACTACTTTCATCTCATTATAAAGAGAAATCTGTTCTTGCTCCTTTGTAGCCCAAAAATTGGAATGGAAAATAGCCTATTAGTTTTACAATAATCTTGTAGACGGCTGAGAGGGATAGTTTCCATGTGGAATAACAAACCAAGAAAAATTCTCAGCTCGCCAACAGCGACCGGTTTCCATCTAGTAATCCTAGCAAAATCTCTGCCTGAAACTTCCTGATTATGTTTACTTATCAACCTCTGTGCCAGTACAAATAATTTTTAAAAAACCTTCAGCGAAAAAGAAATAAAATAGTTAATAGGATTTGCTCCTACAACTTCACCATAAAATTGGTTTGATTTTGCAAAACGAATTTCCATCATCTCACCAGACCATTCATCATTCAGAAGTTGAGCCAGGGTTTAAGTAGGGTTTCGTACCATATCTTTTGCGAATGGTTGTGCACGCTGTAACTATAAATTGTTTACATTTTTGTCGGAATAAATTCTTTCGGTCTTCTTCGTTCAGTTCTAATTGCTTTTGAACTCCAAGTCGCAAATAAATATCCTTTAACTCTTTGTGATGTCTTTCTTCTGTCGGATCAATCAATTCTATTGCATTTGAATTTATATACGTCACTGTTAAAATTAGCGACATTAGTTCTGTATACAATTCTGTCATTTTTCGGTTCAATTTTGAATCAGGAAACAATTGGGGTAATAAATCTGTAAGATGGTCCATAGTATTTGAAGATATTCGATGTTCTGCGACGAAAGCTTCCAATTTCAGAGTGGAAATTTTGACCTGTTCGTTTTCAGTAAGTGTTTGTGAGCTGGTTAGAAATGCACTTACGATTGACTGCTCTGACTTTTTTGAAGTTGACCAGCTAAACTTTTTGGTATTATTTATATGCGAATTTGTCTCTTAATGCCTAGTAAGTACGCTGATTTCAGCTGACAATCTCTTATTATTACACATATTACATGTAGCAACATACTCGTCTTTCTAATCTTTTCTTAGCCAATCGCGAAACTCTGGTTTTAGTAGCCATTCCTCTCGAAACTTCTGTTTGTACTGTTTTCTTTTTTTGGTCGGAATTTTCACTTCAGACTGAGAGTCAAGTGTCACTTTCAGATTCACACATTATTGTTGCGGGTAAAACAAGAATAATCGACAGCTAAAAACCAAGAAACCGCAAAAACTTGACGACTTGACAAGTTACCAATCAACACAAACTAAATTCGAATGCACAATGCACACAGCACAACCAAATGAAAAACGAACGTAATATTACCCAAAATTATTATCTTTAGACGTCAACTCCATTTGTTAGTATTATAGAAGGCCCGGAAACAGGGGGAATCCCCGAACTTGTCCACTGGTGTGACCAATATAATGTCGGACAACAATATTAGGGATCTGAGTGCGTTCATAATACATAATATTATAATAGTTCATAATACATATTAATCGTATTTTGATTTATTTAACTTTTTTATAGCAGGAATATTAGTCCTTTCAGATAACGGTAGATTTTTTCACCGTTGTCATGCCTCTACGGTAGGTGGTAAATTGTTGCTGAATACGGTGCATTTACCGTAATTACGGTGTACATGGCAACATTGGCCGCAGCTCATCTTCGTCTTCATTATTCGTGACGGCGTGGAAATATCCTATATATATGTTGTAGATTTTGCCAAGAGTGACCGTAGTGTTTTTGAAGAAGGCTTCTGACATCTCGAAACTTTAATGGATTCACTTCTATGCCGTTAGTAATTATTGTTGGCCGTATATCCCTAGCGTTTTTGCCTGTTTTACACAAACTTTTGTGGTTTCCCGTGTCAGAATAAAACTCAAAGAAGTGTGTTGATACGTAGTAATATAATTCACCACGTACAAAGAGAAATCTCGAAGTGGAGTTGAGCCGGTGTTTTTAACAATATTTTGTATTACGTGTATTATGCCAAGTGTCCGGAACGTTCGCTTAATTGCCAAATGAGTATAAATACAGTATGGTCGTGTTTCACTAAAACTATCTTTTCTTAGTCTATAGGCCAGGATAAGTGACACTAAAACTTGTCTCGCGTCCATTTCAGCATGTGTTCGCTTAATTGCAAAATGAGTATTCATATGTATAGTATGGTCGTGTTTCACACAACCTAATGTTGTTGTCCAATGTCCATTATTTAGTAAATTGGCGAACCATTCTTCAAATTTGTTTGCATTCATTTCTTCGTGATAGTCTCCAGTTTTTTTTACTTAAATGCTACAAGTTCAGTTGGTATAAAGTATAAACCCGTTAGCATTCCCGGCATGGTCGCCAGTCGCTAGTCGCTCACATTTTCCTCCGGCGCTTTGGTAGAGGCGTGAGCGGTGTCATCAGTCCATATTCACTGTGTGGTTTGCATTTAGCCACGTTTCGTTCAGGAATATAACATTTCCCAGTTATATTATCCTTTGCCGATTCTAAAAATATTACTCGTGCTAGAGCGATATTTTCTCTATCCATACATTTTTTTATTAGCCTTTTTCCACCGAAAACCACTTTATTTAATGTTTGCCGTAGTGAGGTAGCACCGCCTGTAAACAGTCCAGCCTCTTTTTATTTATTTTGTTTTAATAGCGTGGGGTAGTCATATCTCTCATAGTACTGAAGAGTTTGGACTTTTATAGATTTAATAAAATGAAACGTCTGGTCTCTTCCGATGCATCTTTATTAATCTTAAAATCTGAGATTCAATTATTACGAAGCTTACGCTACTGGGTGATACAATTATTTGGTACTTATGCCACATTATTCGGGGGACTCATTAGGCAATATGTATAAAGTTAGTAACATACTTAATGCTACAATTAAGCTATACTAATACTTTGTGTTATAGTATAGTATTAGAACATAATGAGATATTCATCAAATATCGGTATCCGTAACGAATGCTTTGCGCCTGCGCTTCTTTGGAGTTGGCAACTTCTTGTCTTCCGTACCCGTATCACCAAAATTTTCTTTTATTAGTCGTGAAATCGGCCATTAGCTTACGACAACCACAGTTAAAATACCCGTTCGAGCTTCCACAATCCACCTGTTTATAGTAACATATCGAGATATATTACCATTACCTTGAAGGGTAGTAAGCTGCGATTGGCCTACTTTTTTTAGATATAATAATGTGCTTAATATTTTTGTCATTATGGCTGTATCACTTATTTTTTCTCCACTTTCTTTTGTTTCGCTAAATTCTCCACTTTGGAAACGTGTTGTGCTATATTGTCAGTAGGTAACATTTTACGAGTATATTGATAGAATTTTTCATGCACCATCATTTTGTTAAGTTCTGACTTTTGTTCATAGATCGACTCTAATTTATTCATCACTTCTTTGGCCGTTTCGCAATTTTCAATAAGCGAGATTTGATTTAGCTTTAAGAAGAGGTAATTATAAACATGGCCATACCATCGTTTTTCTCCCACTGGTTCGTATCACCCATCGTCGGTTTCGCTGTGTGGATATTCAAACCTTTCGCTTTTAAGGCGCAATTTATTTAAAACTTCCATTGCCTGAAATCCTTGCCATTAAACTTCTCAACTCTCATCGAATTTGTGACTTCCATGTTGAGGTTAGGTTGGAAAACCACGAGGTCGGCGATTCACAAGTTTACTTGGAAACGTATATTGCGTACTTCCACTCTGCTCTTTACTCAATTCGTTATAAAACGTACCTGGGCCGCATAACCTTTTATGGTTTACAGTTGGTTGCACAAAAACGTACTCTCCATAACTCGAAAGTGTGGCACGGTGAGAAGGGGAGGGGAGACTTTTTGCATTCAGGCAAGACGGATGTATGATGCAATGACGCGCGATTGCGCGGCATTCTTTTGGCAGCAGTGAAGCCTCGCGGTTCAACATACCGCTGTACCGCGTCGCAGCGGCTACGGTTAAGAAAAAACATAATTTTTTATAAACTCGATGTTTATTTCCACTTGTTGGTTGCTGGACAGTTTGACAAGCGACGTTTGCTCTGGATGCGCGAAATCTCTGACGTTCATCGCAACGACGAGTCTCTCGTGGTGATGCGAGCTGCTGCTGGAGCTCGCGCGTCTGCATCGTTGTTCCCTCAGCATTCTCATAATTTTCCTGGTTATTCTTCAAAAAAACGTGTGTCGGTCCGTTGTGAATGATGTAAATATGCCCGTATCGACATCCAGCATCCATCGTGGCTGGCTTGACGAAGGCTTCGCAGCAGCCACGGCCGTCGTCGTTGACCAAATGGCACGGGCAGGAGGCGTGCCTACAGTCCGACCAGATATTATTCATATGAACGTGTGAGTTTTGATAAAGTTTTCTCTAGCTCCGAGACACTGGTTTTCATCTTGATTTCTCCTTGAAGGATCAAAGTTGTATTCAATCTTGATTCGTTTGCCATTCTGGAAAGTAAAAGTACTTTCAATTTTGTGAATAGACTTTTGCCACAATTTTGTTCGGATGACTCCTCGGTGATTCGGATGTTCGGTGATTCGTCCTCTCGTCGAGGCAACAGCGAGCGGACAAAATTTCGGAAATCGGCAAAAGACAGATGATCGGACGGGTGAAGTATCGTATCGTCCGGAAGAACAATTTTCTCAGACGTCGACACCGGTGGCGGTCGTTCGCCTCCGCCCCACGATACGCGCTTACGCGAATTATTAATCATCCACTATATCTGGATATGTAAACATCTTGAGAGATTAATGTTCCCTATCTTGAGCGTCTTGAAATATTTAATATGCTTATCCACGAGCTATACTCGCAAAAAGGCATGCACGGTAGAGCAAAACATGTTGCGAGTCATGACCACATCTCCTCTCACCTCTGCTACCATCTTCTTTTTAGTACTCGCTGCACCGAGACGGTGCCATGTTTTGAAAGAAAAAAATAAATAATATATATATATATATATATATATATATATATATATATATATATATATATATATATATATATATATATAATGTTCATTGATAACCCATTTACACTCAATCAAACAAACAAGTTACGCATATTTATCAAGCGGTTGTAAAATGTTCATAATAATAAAAAACAAATTGTAATCAAATTTTATGACAATAAAAAACACTGCGATGCGTATATGAATCCAAGTATTTCAACATATTAAACTTTATGTCGGACGTAGTTTGCTTTCAGCAAGCTGATTGTCGTCGTCACTGCGGTCCTATTCGTCGTCGCTGGTTTCATAAATGGCTGCGTCAATTTCTAGAGCAGTTTTGAGCAAGTGTTCCGGAGTTGCGCGTTTGCCCGTTTGAAAGTATTCAATGTCCTCTGCAAAAAATGAGTATTGCTCGGCAATGTCCTCGTTGAAAAGCTCTTTCGATTCCCTCAACAGAATGGCACTCTTGAGATACTGGTTTAACCACGAAGTAACATGTTGCGGGCAATAATGTTGGAAATGGCCGTCTTCGCACTCGTCCACCGGAGGCTTGACGAACGCTCCGAAAGCATCCCCGTCGTCGTACAGCAGGTGACACGGGCAACAGGCGTGACGACCTTCCGAACACAAGTTGACATAAACATGCATTACGATAAACTTCTTAGCTTCGGTATGCTCCTGAAGCCCTCTATCGCCGGATGGAGGATCCCACCAAATACAGGAACCAGGGACTCGGAATCAATCAGAACCCGTTCTTGTGTTATTCTAGCGGCATCGAAATTGTATACTACTGGCAATCGTTTGCCATTGAAAAACGTGGCTTCGAAGGTGTGAGTAGAGAGACGCCATAGTGTTGCTTGAACAATGTCGCTTTCAATGCCATCGGGCCAGATGGATTTGCAGAAGCTTCGATAATCTTCAAAGTTTAAAAATTTGCTCAGGTAAAGAATAATGTCCAAGGGGAGATAAATTGGCTGTGGCTCCGAAACGGTTGGTCGATGCATCTGTTCCACCAGCTCCATTTTTCTTTTTCTTTTTTTTTCTCTTCTTTTCTCGATTTACTTGTCAATTAATGGCTTTTGCAAAGCAAAATGTGTTTACTTGATTCGACAAAAATAAACACACACCGTGGATTTATCGGAGGAGGCCAGCAACAACGGGCTACAGAAACTAAAGGCGTCTGTAAGTTCGTAGCAGCTGCCGCAGCTCTTTATACGGTTCACGACATAGACACACGAGACACACTATTATTCTTATGATTACGTATTCGGGCTACGTTGATATTATGCAGTATATTTTTATCGGTTATATATTTCAACGCGAATCTTAATCATTCTTGTCTACATTGAAAACCTTAAAAAAATATATATATCTTATTCGTGATTCCATTTATTACGATGCACTAGTACGATGCGTAGAGAGTCGCCACAATTTTGATGCAATACCCTCGGATACGTTCATCTGCGGCCAAAGCGACTCAATAAAATTACGATAATCAGCAAACTCGAAGAACCGAGCCATGTATATCGTCCGGTAAATAAATATTATCCGATGTCAATACCGGTAGCAGCAGTGGCGAGGCCCGTGGCAAGACCCCACGCTGTGCCGGACCCGTAGTCATTCTCCGTTTGCGGGACTCCATGGTGATATGACGGGCAAACAAGTGTATTCCGGTGTATTTGTCGCAGCAGTCGTGCAGACTGCACGGAAAACTGAGCACGTACTAACGTAGCTAACGAGCAATCGCTATCAGCCTCTGCTTTTGAATACGAACACGTAAAAACTGTTGAATTATATTATCGATAGCAAAATAATTCATTTATATCCGTTCACATTCGTAGTGATGATTACGCGTGGCCCACTGAATTTCAACCTTTGACTCGAGTACACATGCACACCTCAACGGCGTGCATGATTTGAGAGCAGCAGGTCCGAGACAATAGTCAAGTTTATAAACGCGGCAGAGCAGCCAAACTCGGCTTTTTGTCTGTCAATAGTGCCTGTATACAAGTTTTCATCATCAATCTATATATGCCATCATAAATTCCTCACTAAAAAACAACAACAAATCTTTGACATTGTTCGTAACAGCCTTGACGGCTCATTATCATCGTTATCGCGTTCGTTAACACTTGCATGCATGTATTTATATAACATTCACACAAAGATAAATATTTTTCATCGTGAGCTATAATAATAACGCGCGACTTGTCCGATGAGAGGCCACGTAGCCCACCAACCATAGTAGCTCACTTCGTACTTTACGGTACTTGACCGTGTGAAAACGTATCAATGAGAATTGCAACCACCGCTGCAACCATTCTCGATTCTGCGCACATGGTTGGCTGGCTGGCTGCTCTTGCTGCCGCGAAGCAAGTTTTTTGTATACGTCCGCCGGCTTTAGATAACAAAGCAGGTTTTTCGTTATTTCGATTTGAATGGAGAAAACAATTGGCTGTCGAGTAGACTCATTACGAGGGCTGGTTATCATCTTGCATGAGACAGCCTTTTTCCCTGAATACGAAAAGACTACTCGTTCCTTGTCCCGATACTCGAACCTCAAGATATGACCCGTACGTTCATGTGCTTCCGAGCGTAGGTCTGAATTTGAGTAAGAATTCTTTAAATACTTGATTAACTTTTATTGAGAAAAACTACGTCTTACAATAAATTTTGACAGAAGGAAGGAAGTGAACCTAGCGCCACTGGCCACAGATAACAAGAAAAACGTAACTTATTTTTTTATAAACTATACACAGCCAAAGACTAAAATTTACATCTCAATAGTAGGCATATGAGCTATACCTTATTATATACCTTTTTCATGTAAGCTATCAATGCAGTCACGAAAACCTATATCAAATATAAATACATCATTTTCGTTATAAAAATCATTGATGCATTGAACTTAAATTCACTTAATAAACTATTCATTATGGTTGCATCATTTGTACTATATGGTCCGCGTACATCATCATATCCATCGGAAGCACAGAGGGTAAAACTTTTTTAAATAAACCAGAAAATATGGTACCTCTAGTACCATTTGTAATTAATTTAAATTATTGTGGGCTGTATTTCGGGATCAAAGAAGGGAAAGAGCAGATAATTTCACCAACCTCTTTTTGGTTCTGTAGCTCGCTTCAAGGACGCCCTCTTTTCTTCTTTTCTTCGCTGGATACAGAATTTTCACACTTGGCTTATTTAAATATGTAGTTCTATAGGCTATCGCGCATAGTAACGACGTAGAAGTTAATTTTTGAGCTGCGCGGCGCGGTGGAGCAGAGATTCGTTCTGAGAGGCTCGTTTTTGAATACCACTTCTTAGACTTAAAGTTTATTTTTGGCATCTCTGTGCATAATGGTAAAATGTTAAATACCATCATACCCATCCAGAAGTTGTAGAAATTAGACAAAAAGTCTTTATTGGCTTTTGAAACAAGATCACTATAGATAGGAAGTGGCCAATCCAATTTTGGATAAGTTTCCATTCTTAAATTCTCAAAATCTCTATAAGTGATACTATTAACTATTTCTACTGAGTTGATCAAGCTAGTGTTTTTATAAGACATGTCTGATTCATCCTGATTAGAGATTAATATTCCAGATTTTGTTAGTTTGTCTTGTATTAAAATAAAAGATTTCATGGCTACACTGTCAAGGAAATCATCACTCATATCATCTAAAGACATTAATTTTCTTGACTTGAAAGTCCTAGTCATGGTTTCAGCATGTCTCTTAGTTCTTCTATTGACAGAATCTCCCCTTTTATCTACAACAAGAACTCTGGATTGTTTTATTTCATTGATCTTCTTAATTATAATATCTCTAATTTCTATAGATAGGTAATAACCAACTTTTCTAAGATGATCTATGTAACAAGATTTTTTTTTTTAAATAATAATATCTATGGACGCTTCACACCACGTCAGTCTGGCCCCGTGCTAAGTACCTGAAGGACTTGTGTTACAGGTACCAGACAACGGAAATATATTTAATACTTTTATACTATACATATATTTAAGATTTTTATTATATCATACACATATTTAATACACATCCAGACCCGGGAACATTGAAAACTTTTTGTTCCGTCGGCGGGATTCGAACCCGCGACCCCCGGCTTGAGCGTCCAACGCGCTTACCACTGAGCCACAGAGGTCGTCAAAAAAGATTGATTGTCATTTTAGGGTATTCCCCTTCACCACTCAAGATGGATAAGGTGCTATAAATCACAATTTTCTTTAAGTCCTCATTAGAAATCAAACTGGAGTCAAACCCATCCAATACATGGAAAACATCATTCTCAATGCTGTTTAAAATTTCCAATTTGATCCCGTCTTTAACACAACTATTAATTTCATCATTAATTAATTTCCAATTTATTTCTCCAGTATTAAAACTGTCTGAATTCACTAATGTATTTTCCTTTATTCTAATTTCATTAACTTCTTTCTCTGTATTCTTTTTATTATTGAATATCCCCTCTTTTATGTTAGAACTGAGTTTTGAACTCTCAAAAATCCCTATTCTCCCTTGTTCTTCCACCGAATCATTCAAATTATCACTGTCAATATTGTAGAGTTTATGGGAACTATGAGGGTGCAATGAATTAGGATATGGTTCTGTGTTTGTTAATTCATCCAGTTTAGATTTCCTGTGTATAGCATTCAAAGAATCAGAGTAATTAAGATGGCTAATGATTTCTGATAAATTGCTCATCCACATAGATCCATTGTCTATTGGTGCTAAATTTAGAATTGTATTTGCATGAATTGAAATTTCATTTGATACTGAGCTGTTAATATTAATCTGAATTTGAGACCTTATGATTAATAAAGAGTTGAACAAAATTATTAAGATATTAATTAACAGTGCCATCTTGAAGAATAAAACTAATAATTATAGAAATTATTCTATATATGACATTACTAAATGAAAAATATATTATTATTTATTATAATGATTAAAATGTTGGAGCAAAGGTTAATGATTACACTAAAGCCTAATGAATATAGAAACCTAATTAGTAACACTAAAGAGTATACTGTTAAATTATAAATTAACCTAAGAATTAAGATTATGAAACTGAAGATAGAATATAGACTAAATCTACACCAATTCTTTTTAACTAGACCACTGTCACAAACTTCTGAAAGGAGTCCAGACTCTATGTCATACATGCAAAAAAAGAGCTCCATAAAACTGTGATATTATAGTTGTTAATTAATACTTGAGCCGTCTTTGTGTGTGTGTATGCACTGTTTTTAAGAAATTCCTGTATTTATGTAAGGAATAATAATAATTCTGAAATAGATAATTACTACTTTTTTGAGCATATATATACGAGGGGCGACTGAAAAGTTTTGAGCCTAAGGTATTAAAAATGCTGATAAAAATGTACAAAAAATTTATTTTTCAATGTAGTCTCCCTGTATTTCAATGCACTTCTTACATTTATTGTAAAGAGCTTTTAACCCAATGAAAAAATATTCGCCGTTTTTGTCTTCAAAATGTTCATCTACGGCCATCTTCATTTCTTCGTCATTGGAAAATCTCCGTCCCCGTAGGTCTTTTTTCAAATTTGAAAAAAGAAAATAGTCACTAGGAGCCAGGTCAGGACTGTAGGGTGGGTGGTTGATTTCCTCAAATCCTGTCTCGGCGAGGGCACGCCTTGCAACTCGCGCAGTGTGGACGGGCGCGTTGTCTTGCAAAAACAGGACTCCTTTTGTCAGTTTGCCTCTCCGTTTCTCAACAATCACTTGACGTCACTTCGTCAACAATGCGGCATAGTAGTCTCCGTTCACTGTAGTATTTTTCGGAAGGTAATCAATAAACAAAATACCTTCACAATCCCAAAAAACAGTGGCCATGAGCTTGGACGCCGATCTTTCCACTTTGAACTTCCGTGGCGGCTTTTCTCCCTTTTCTATCCACTGCATTGACTCCTGTTTTGACTCCGGATCGTACTGTCGAATCCAGGTTTCGTCAACAGTAATAAGGCGAGAAAAAATCTCGTCTGGATTATCGCCACAGATGTCCAAAAACTCCTGTGAAGTTGTGACTCGACGGTGCTTGTCCAGAGGCGTCAGCATTTTCGGCACCCATCGCGCGCTGACCTTTTTCATGTGCAGGTGATAATGCAAAATATTTCTGATTCGTTCCTTGCTAATGCCCATGGCTTCAGCTATCTGCCACAACTTAATTCGCCGATCTTCCAGAACAAGTTTTTTTACTTTTTCAATGTTTTCTTCGGTAACAGCGGTGTTTGGGCGTCCTGGCCTGGGGTCATCTTCGAGTGACTCCCTGCCAAGTTTAAACTGTCGGTTCCAACGTTTGACGGTCGCAAATGATGGTGCAGACTCCCCATAAACAGCTGTCATCTCTTCAAATATTTCCGTCGGCGTTTTATTCTTCTTTGTTAAGAATTTTATCACAGCTCGGTACTCCAATTTCGTGCAAAGTGCGGAAGACTCGGACATTGTGACGTTTACGATTCAATTACTAAAAGCGTAATGATGGTAATGACATGAAATTTGACATTTATGTTTCTAAGGATACCCGCAATTAGTGGTATGGTGCGCGAGTAATTAGTCATACTTTAAGGTACTTAGGCTCAAAACTTTTCAGCCGCCCCTCGTAAGTTGCATCGGCTATTGTGATTGCTGGTTTTTGTTCAGCTGGTGCATCAGGCTCACAAAAATGTGATCAGCAATATATGAATTTCTTGTTGCAACCTGCTCTCCCTCCCCTTCTCAAATGGGAAAAACCGAGTAATTGTGGCACATAGTCCGGTCCGTTAGTAGGATATTTCTTGCTGCAGACATTAATGTTTCAAGAGTCCGTCTAGGAACTTTAAATAGGCATGATAGTCTATCTCCAGAATCGCCAGTCCTTAATTTGTACAATAAGGCAGTTAATGCAAAACTACCCCGATATTCCTAAGCCCGGGTGTGGCTTCTGATATTTGTTTGTGTTGATATTTATTTAAGCCTACAAAGTATCGCACTTGATTATCGGGTTAGTTTTGAATATTCTCATAAGATATACTCTGAAGTCCCTCCATTAATATAGAAATGTAAAAATTATAAGTACTTACCCTTGTATTGTGTGGTGTTTTTAAATTGTTTAGGAACTTTATGTAATGTTCGAATTACCGAATAAACGTTAATTTAATTTAATTAACACTTCTCTCCTTGTTTTATATTTTATTCAGGCATTCTTGAAAAATGCAATTTCTTGGTGTTACAGCCGCTCTTTTTATACTCGTATTGAACAACATAATATTATGTTGTTGGGATCTTTAGTCAGCTTCTGGAATATGTGATTTTATGTCTCGAGCTTGGTTCAAACAAACTCCATAAACTTCATTTATATGTAGATGACATCTGTGAATAAATCATTTGATGAGATGGACATAGATGGGTGAGGCCGCCAATTTTTGCTGATATGACGCAGAAAAATTTTGCGCTGCTTATGCCGTTGGAGCACCAAAATGATAGCGTAGAGGCTATCATAGCGTTGAGAAAATCAAACTTATCTCTGTAAATAATACACAATGTGGTTTTTATTATAGCCCCAAACATGGCCCTTTTGACTACTCACATGATGCATTGATAGTTATATGTGAAACAGTAATACTTACATCAAATTGTGTCACAAAAAAAACTTCCTTTGAAAAAACTGTGTACACAGCCCGACTGAGGTTCAAAATATGTGAACTGTCGAGAAATGGCGAATATTACGAGATTTTCCATAGAAAACGTAAAAACTCAGCGTTGCCAGCGTTTTACCTTCCCTAACACCCAACGATAACAATGAATCGGTATTATTGATGACGTTTAAAATGTGGGGTAGAATTGATGTTTCTAACGATTAATTTGATTTGAAAAAGTTTATAAAGAAAGTTATCTTAAAATACTATAAGAATTAGATGAGGTAATAGCCATTTATATAAGTACTTATTTATAACATATCAGATTTATCTTCAAATCTGTCATACTTACTGCTACAGCGACAGTTAAAGTGCACCTCTTCCACGGCGGATTGTATATTTTAAGCTATTTTCTTACCTTTTTTTATGTTTAATTGTAAATATATTTTTAGACTATTATTGGAACTCAAATAATTCTAATGCATGCTTGAGTACTTTGTTAGCTTCGTTAGAATCAGTTTTCGAGCATAAGATAAACACAATACTTTTTAAAATACAAAGGGCGGAGAAAAATAATTGCAAAATCAGCAAAAATTGGCGGCCTCGTCCATATATCAAAACAAAGAGGAAAAACAAATTACAACGAGTTCACAAGGCGCATTGCGTCAGCGTTGCGTCGACGCAGCGCTGCCGTTGCGTTGTTTTACATACAAACAACCAAGGTGTACACACGGCACGCTACGCATGACGGACAGCAGCCCACGAGACGAAGCGGGAGGGGGTGTAGACGTTAAGACTGCGTCGTAAAACGCTGCGATGGCGGAGCGCCTGTGTGGCCGGCTAGGCGTCAAAGTATTTTCGTTGCGGCGACGCAACGCAACGCATCGCGCCGTGTGGAACTCAACTTTATTCTGTGTGTACCCTAATTCTTTTTTAACCCTTGATTTACCCGGTGACTTTATACTTGCGCAACGTACCCCGTGGAGTCCCTCGGACTCCCGCAAACAAAATCGTAATTTTAAGATAAAATAGATCATTTTAAAAATGAAATACTGATTATTTTTGTTAATTATTTATTTGGTTTGAATATGACATAGGTTTTTACATAAAATTAAAGAATTACAGTCTTTTATTGAGGAACTCTTAGACTAAGTACACACAGTAGCACTTTTTATCATAAAATTATGAGATCTAACTTCTAGCCTGGGCAGTGGCGGACTAAGACTTTTGGAGGCCCGGGGCGATCTTTAATTTTGGGCCCCCTGGCGCCCTCCAGATTTACTGAATTAAACAAATACAGATAGAAACTAAAATTTTAATGAAATCAATATTCTCAACACAGCACAACAACAGAATTACCCACATTTCAAATTTTGTTTTCTGGCTTTTAATGAACTAAATTTATTAATTACGTCATCAAAATCCAAAACCGACGCTGCTTTTCTTTCAATCGACAAAATAGCCAAGCTAGAAAGTCGTTCTTCAGTCATGGTCGATCGTAGATAATTTTTTATAAGTTTAAGTTTTGAAAAGCTTCTTTCACACGACGCCACTGATACACTAATTGTTAGGAAATACTGAAGTATCAGACATATGTTGGGTAGTGATTCGGTAAAGTCCCATCTAATAATAAATTCAAACATTTTTTTAGCACTCCATGAAGCAGCTTCCTCCGTTGCAGTATTAGTTGCGCTTACATGTCTTCGCAATCTGTAAACTTCTTTACATAATTCTTCCTTGTCAAAATCACCATAGACTAGGTTAAGCTTTTCTACTGCCTGGTCAAGTTCATTTTCTACAGCACCTTTTATCAGGAATTTTGGTTGTACAATATGGAAGGTGCTAGAAATGTTTTCCATAGCAGTGAATTTTGTAGCCAATTCTTGACTAAATCTATCCAAGCACTCGAACATAGATCTGCGAACTTCTTCTTGCAAAGTCAATCTGGCATCTGATGATGTTTCTCCGGGTAGATTCTTTTTTACTTTTCGTCGGCCCCGTCTCTCAATATCTATGCCCATTTCTCTACATTTTTGCGTGCCAAATTGTATAGCCTTAGTCACGAGCGTATCTCTTTCCTCGACAAGAAACAATTGCAGTGCCTTCATTTTTATCAAACCCATGTCAAGTGTGATTTCGGGTGATTGTAAATATTTTTGGGTTATATTTACTTCTTCCAAAATCATATTCCAGAACTCCAAGAAGCATAAGAATGTGAAGTCACATATTGCAGGAAGTAGTACGCTTGCTGCAGACCTAGTATCCAAATTCTCTTTCGAAGGATCACACATTTCTTCAAATGTAAGGACCAGTTGTTCTACATTTTGTCTGACTGCTTTAACAGAATCATGATGAGCACTCCAGCGTGTATCACACAGTATTTTCAAAGTTTTCCCAACCTTTTGTATTAGTATTTCCCATCTGTGGGTCGAAGCGGAAAAGAATGAATATATTTTTTCTAAAGTGCCGAAACAGGTTACACTAGAAGGAATGCATGCAAAGGAATGTACACCACAAAGATTTAATGAGTGATTTGCACAAGGACTAAATAATGCTTTAGGGTTAACATCTCGGATTTTCTTTTGGACTCCTCTATGAACACCAGACATTGAGGCGGCATTATCGTAGCCCTGAGCTTTACAAAGTTGAATGTCTAACCCATCTTTTTCTGGCTGTTTTAGGATATCATTTGCCATATCACTTGCCGTCTTTCCTGACATAGAAAAAAACCTAAGAAGGACTCCCGAACTTCCACAGCTCCTTCTTCTATACAAACATATCTTATTATTTCACTCATTTGGTCGGTATGGCTCTCGTCTTGAGTACTATCAAACATAATTCCAAAATATTTAGATTTTTTAATATCATCAATAATTTTCTGTTTTACGTGATGACTTAAAATAGAAAGAAATTCATTCTGGATGCCTTTTGATAAATAAGAAGGTACTCTTTGCGATCCACCTGCAGCTTCTCGTAGTTTTGACCAGTGCTCACTTAATACGGGATCGTATTTTGCCATCATTTTCACCAATTCTATGAAATTACCTCTGTTTTCTGATGAAGGATCTTCTCTATGGCCTCTAAAAGCGAGATTCTGCTGAGCCAAAAATAATGTAATATCCAAAAGTCGATGTAGTGTGTTTCGCCATTTTTTTGCCTCGCGATTTATAGTGTTTTCATTTACTTTATCAATAGTTTCATTTTTTTTCAACCCAACCCAACAAACAAAAGTTTTCCATTTTTCCAAATTGGATACATGTTGATGAGATGACTCGTGAAGTGCAATATTTGGATTTAATTTCCACCATTTTTGATATCCAGAAACAAATGGTTTACTCAGATCATCCATGGATGCAAAAAGTCGACAGCAAAAGCAATATAGCATGTTAGTCGATGTAGAGTAAATCATCCATTTTCGAAGATATTTTTTTCCGACTCCCACAGTTGAGTAAAACCATGATGTTGTCAAGCTACGTTGTGGTCCTTTAGCATGTTCGCCCTGTCTGACAATAGAAATAAATGGACATGGAATCGCGAGGCAATAAAGCTAAACTAAAATTTATGAAAGCACAAGAAAAGGAATATTATATGAATTCGCAAGCGCCTACTCGTTATAACTTATACGTCTATGTGACGTCTATATTATATTATTATACTCGCTGTGAATAAAACTACTTATAATATTATAGTAGATTACGATAAAATATAAAAGCACATTTTCTAGAAAGACGTTTACTGAATAGAATTAAAATGGGCATCAGTCAAAAGTTTTCTGATTTTATTTGGTGTATATTTCTGATTTTATAAGGGAGGAAATGTCTTCAAGCGGATTTGTATGCAGAAATTAGTTAAATTGACTCGACCTTAACACAAACGAATTCCTACGGTAGTAGGTGTTGTAGGGTGGGACATATAGAGGCGTAAAATGACGAGCGTTTCTTTCTTTAATATTAAATCTATTGAGTATATCGGGTGTATACAGTATTTTACTTAGGTAAACAAGGTCGCTAATGTTCCTTCGTTGGCACAGCGGAAGAAAATGGAATTTTTTACATCTGGCGTCGTAGTTATGCTCGATATACACGGGTGACTAACGGGTCGATTTTAGTCGCGCGGCAAGTCACCAGTCGAATCGCCTGTCCAACCCGAATCGCCACCCCATTTACACATTCTACAAAAATCGCCTGTGACTAGTGCCGACAAACTATGTATTTAGTCACCCATGTAAATCGAGCATTAGAAAGAAATTGGTTACATTTAAACTGAGATATCTAAGAAAGCACAAGAGGCGGAAATATGAGTGTCTGGGCGAAGACTTCATATTTCTGCCTTTTGCTGTTGAAACCTTTGTTCCGAGGGGGCCTGATGCAAAAGCCCTCTATAATGTTGTGGAATCTATGAAAGAGTTTAGCTAAGTTTTTAAATTATTGTTTTTTTCTATATTATGACATTTAAGACATTTACTTTCTGTTAGAATTTTTCCAATATGTATTCCGTACAACTGCAATAAAATATTTAATAATAAAACCGTGGATATTTTCTATTTTAAACTAGTTTAAAGAGTACCTATCCACCACACCTGGCGACCGTGACAGGACACTGTTCAGCATTCCAGCAAATATCAGTTCCTAGACAAGCAGAGTATGTCTTAAAATCTATTTTGAAATCGCATGTCTTATAAGCAGCCCCGTAATTTTCAACCGCAGATATTGAACTCAGGGTTAACTCTTCTTAGCCACCGTTTTCATGTTTAAAGCATAGTGTATAGCCGGTGTGCATGAAAGCAATCCCAGTGGAGACTGTGGTCAAAGCTTTATCCATGAGGACATTGCCGGAAGAACACATGAAGAGGACATCATCACAGGCATGAGACACAGAATTGGAAGGGAGCCCTAATGCTAGCAAGACTCCTGGGGCCACAGATCCTCCTAGTGGTCTAGTGCTCTGAGTTGTGTGAAGGCTCTCGGGTTCATCAACCAGCACTGCCTCCAAGTTAGGGTATGCTCTAGCTGGCCCACGCACATCACTGGAAAGGTGTTCCTCAATCACTCTCCTAACCCTTTCACTCCTCTTCTCATGACGCTTATCATTTCTAACCTGACCCCATGAGTGAAAGTACTTGACAGCAGCATTGTGTATGCCAAATTTCCAACCAATCATACAGATAAGGACCCATAAAATGAGTGCTGTTGTTACACCAGCTGGAACTGAAAGGCTGGTTGGCAGCACTCTGGCCCTGCAACTTGAAACGCCTTCATTGTGTTCACAGATCAGGTAGTCATCACACCCATCAAACTTCGAGACATGGCTAACCACACAGTCTTCACAAGAGGCCTGGATGAGCCCGTATACCCTGATAGTGGTTAGCTGGGTTTCATTGATTGGTGCACCATTAAGGAGGAATATGCAGGACCCTTTTACGGTTGTTAATAGGACCCTACTCCTCACGGACTGTATTGAGGTGCACGCAGTGGTCAAAGCTAGGCAAAGACCAATGCACGTCGCTTATTTTAGTATCACCATTATAGTTTTCTTCCGTCTTTGTGTTTGACAACAGAATTGGAAAGGAGCCCTAATGCTAGCAAGACTCCTGGGGCCACAGATCCTCCTAGTGGTCTAGCGCTCTGAGTTGTGTGAAGGCTCTCGGGTTCATTAACCAGCACTGCCTCCAAGTTAGGGTATGCTCTAGCTGGCCCACGCACATCACTGGAAAGGTGTTCCTCAATCACTCTCCTAACCCTTTCACTCCTCTTCTCATAACGCTTATCTTTTCTAGCCTGGCCAAAACACCGCCTTTTATACCCTATCGAACCCCGCTACTACTACTATCCCCACTACCCTCACCAGTACCCCCGAACATATTAATAAGCGGTGACGTAGTCAAGCAAGTTTGGTCATTCAACAATGCAAATCTGTTATTTTTTTTCTTTTATGATCTCTAATTGTTCCTACACGCTCAGCCGAAAGCCTTAATCGTATTTATGTAAAAAATTATAGGAATGGCCATCCGGCACGGTATTGGGGCGAAACGCGCGTCGAGGTTTTCAACCTGCATGGTGGTGAGGGGCCTTGCACGGATTTGCCAACATGATTGCTTGTGTGGTGGTGGTGTTTGCAAGTTCTTGCATGCGAGTGTACGCATAGGCAGTGTGGGAGGAGGGAGGTGCTGTACGCATGCCTATGCGTACACTCACTCATTTATTTAAAGGTGGAAGTTTATTTCGCGGAATGTTGCTAAAAATAATTACAAACTATGCGAACGTTTCCTGAGGCTTGTAGGTCATCTCTCTCCTTACATAGAGTTGGCCAAGAAACTCATAGCTTATGCCGACTGTAAGGGTCTGGTTGGAGTCTGGAAAAGTCAGGGTGCATGCATCTGGTCTGTGTGTTAACTGCAATGCCTGTGCTTGCTCAGAACAGGACACCTCGGGGAGATAGAAACTACAGTTGATTGTGAATTTTATAATGCCAGTCTTTCGAATGGAACGTGGCTTAATAATCACCGTGGGCATATCACTACACCCAGTGCAGCCATAAGTGGATTCAATTTCCACTCCACACTCAGCACTCTCCACCACCTGACTTAGCACCACATTAGTTCTGATCATGATTTCAGCCACCCCTCTCATGCGCCTCATCCGTTGAAATAATAGACCCTGGTCATCAAAGGATCCTCCTCTATAGTGGCACCAGATGCTGGTGGTGCTGTTCTGCAGGCCATTGTCCTACCGTCTGGATGGCAGTTGACCTCGTGCATAGGATAAGTCCAATTTGCAGTGATGTTTCCTGAAACCAATGGCACTTGAAAATCCCCAAGTAGACCAGCCAAGCCCTTGTTGCGTTTTGCAACATGAGTCCCCAGTGGAATGTCACCATGACGCCTGACATTGGGGAAGACGGGGTGATAGTCCATCTTAATGTCTCCCAGCTGAATCATCAAAGGGCTCGAAGTTCGTGGTGAATCGATCGAAAGAGAAAAGGGAATCACATCACCACTCTCTTTTGTGCATAAAATGGGCAACCTCAGTTCCCCCAAGGATTTCGTAAATTGTATCACACCTCTGCTCATCCATAATTAAGTCCCAGTAATACCACACACATTTCTGCCTGTGGACGCAAGGGTCATCTATGTTGGGAACTAGCCTTTGCTGCTTATAGGTTGTAAATTGCACAATTCACCCTTCTTAGAGTCAGGAAGCATCCTTTTCTATTTTAAACTAGTTTGAAGAGTACCTATCCACCACATCTGGCGACCGTGAACAGAGAGACGGAAAAAAATGGAGATTGCAAAGTATGTGAGGAAAAATTGTCGTCGCAAATTTACATTGATAGCCAGTAAGGTAGATGAATTATCCAAAGACTTTTTTTTCCAATACAAAAGAAATTCAGGCATATTTCCTTACTCTCGAAAAATACTATAAGAATTTACGCGTCGCACAAGACAAAGTCGATAGGTTGAGGTCGGAGGTATATATTAATTAGTGAGGAAGACACAACTGAAAACCTGGACATAGAACTGGAGGCGGAGATCGAGTACAGCTATAGATTTAATAGAATAAAATACATTATTTTGGAGTCTGAACGTGATATAAACGTTATATATATATATATATATATATATATATATATATATATATATATATATATATATATATATATATATATATATATATATATATATATATATATATATATATATATATATATATATATATATATATAACGCCCTCAAGGAAAATATTAATTTGCAACTTATCATAAGTTCAAGTTGCAAGGTGGGGAGTATGTTGTGGAATCTATGAAAGATTTTTGCTAAGTTTTTAAATTATATTTTTTTTCTATATTATACATTTTAGACATTTACTTTCTGTTAGAATTTTTCCTATATGTATTCCGCACAACTGCAATAAAATATTTAATAATAAAACCGTGGATATTTTCTATTTTAAACTAGTTTGAAGAGTACCTATCCACCACATCTGGCGACCGTGACCGGACACTGTTCTGCATTCCAGCAAAGATCAGTTCTTAGACAAGCAGAGTATGTCTTAAAATCCATTTTGAAATCGCATGTCTTATAAGCAGCCCCGTAATTTTCAACCGCATATATTGAACTCAGGGTTAACTCTTCTTGGCCTCCGTTTTCATGTTTAAAGCATAGTGTATAGCCGGTGTGCATGAAAGCAATCCCAGTGGAGACCTACCTACCTATCCACCACAATAAAGATGTCTCCAAAAGACTGGTCGTCAAATGAAATGACCGGCCAACGTATTAGTTTGGCCATTCAGCGAGGTAATGCCGCAGGCCTTATTGGTACTTTGCCCGCAGCCTCCGATTTAGATTTAATTTTTTACTTATAAATAGTGTTTATATATTAATTTATTTATTTATAGTTGTATTATCAAGAATTTATAATTTGTAAAATTAGAAAATATATTTTTAATCAACAATTACTTAAATATAATAGTGACAAAAAAAAAAAGAAAGCGTAATTTCTCATAATTTTTAAGTTCTTCTATTATTCAATCTACTATTCTGATTCTGCGCAAATTCTACAATGTCTTGTGCAAATAAGTCTTTACTACATAATAGTCCTCTGCCTGCTCAAAATGCTTATCCAAATAGACCCCCGAAGTCTGAGGATTAATCATTCCACGAACAGTATCATAAATATTTGTATAACTCGCCCAATACTCTTGTAAAATTTCCATTCGTGAATCTAAAAATCCTCTTGGTCGTTTATCCTTAGCGCTTTTCTTTGTATTCATATACAACTTTGCTATTTTAGTTGAATTTGTATCTAATTTAGTCACATATTGTTCAATATCTTTGTCTGCCATGGTAAATTTTCTAAGTCCCATAATCAACAAATTTTTTAAGTCCCATGTTCAGTAAATTTTATAAGTCCCGTTATCAATAAATTATATCTAGACACGGAAGGTTAAAGCACTTAAGTCAACAGTTTATAGAAATAAAAATTTTACACGGCAAGGTTTTAATTGTTTGGTGTAAAAAAAATATACTAGAGATTTTGTTTTTATTATTATTTAGTGTATAATTAAGAAGTGCACAGATATTACAATAATTATTTTTAGCCTATTATTATTATTACTATAATTATCGGACTTAAGTTGTATCGAACACAATGAAAATGCTACATAAGTGGTTTTTACCGCGTAACATGAACATGCCTTTTGTAGCACTAAACCTAATGTAGCTTACATTTATTTTTCTAGTTACAAAATAAAAACACATAATTAGGAAGTGCACAGATATTACAATAATTATTTTTAGCCTATTATTATTATTACTATAATTATCGGACTTAAGTTCTATCGAACACAATGAAAATGCTACATAAGTGGTTTTTACCGCGTAATATAAACATGCCTTTTGTAGCCCTAACCCAATGTAGCTTACATTTATTTTTCTTATTATAAAATTAAACACAAAAAGAAACCTTATATTATTAGATATACCTAGTTACTTATTTAACACTCACTCACTCTCTTCGGAATCTTGTAAATCTGGATCAATGTCTAATGTATCAGCTGTAGTGACCAAATTTTGGTAAAAACTGTGAAAACATTCCGGTATCAAAGGTAATAGCGATAATATGTCGCGTTTTTTTTCCACACTTATCGGTACAGGCATTGTGGTAATAGGTAATAAGGTAAACCTTTTCTCTTGCCTCGTAACTCGTTTAAAATGTATCGTTTTAAAATCCTCATCTCTCGAAAGCGATGTTTTGTATTTTATAACACCGTAGTCGGCGTCATAACATAGCCACTTCACATCATGCCATTTAAAATTATTGTCCTCAGTATCTTTTTTTCGAGAAATCAGTGGGCCTTTCAAGAAACTCGCAAAATCAAAAAAATCTGTCTGACCCATTTCTTTTACAGTAAATTTTTTGCTGCTTGAGCGTACTAATTGCAACCAATCATGTGGGTGATAAATTTGTAATTCTGTCTTTTTCTTCTTTTTTTCTATAATAGCATGGTCTAAATCTACTTCCATGTGTGTATGACCTGGTACCATAAACTTGTGATGTATACATTTTATTGACGGCTTTAATTTCAATAAGTGAGTAAACATTGCAGCCACGTGGGAGTTCTTATTCTGTCCGCCATGTCTAGATTTTTGCTTTTCTACGTCTTCAGTTCGACGTCGTTCAGTTTTTTTTCTTGTATGGTCATCAATGATGAAATAAATGCAGTCCTTAAATTATACGAACCGAGATCCCAAACCTCTTTATGAATAATTGCACACTGTTCGTCACTTATTTTGTCTTGACACTTATTTCGACAGGCAGGTAATTCTTGAATTTGGCGCTTTTCATTTTTTTCCCCGAAACTGTGACATAAGCTTGACCAAGATTTCTTTTTTGTTTATTTTCTCGCTTTCTTTTTCTGCTGTGCACTGATTGAACTTGTTGTTGCACTGGGGCATCTTCGATATTTTCAATTGAAATATTTTGTGCCGATAACGGTATATTATCTATTGATGTCTCAAGAACAGAGTCACCTAGCTGTGTGAGTAAGCTTGGACTGCCTGGAGAGTAGGTGGGATCAGTAACAGAATCGTCGCTAGAAAAGTCGCCTCAAGTTTCATCAATGGCCGGTTTTTGAGTGCCAGATGTACTTGGCTGTGGGCTGAAAAAAATAGAAAAAAAAAAGGTATAAAATTGTTTACTAATGGCACTTTGACGGGTAGTAAGTAGCTACAAAATGAAACTTAGTAATTAAAATGTTATAGTATGGTTAATTATACAGGAATATAACATAGAACGAGAGAACATACCTTCATTTTCAGTATTTAGGGCTAGATTCACTAATTTCCTCCCTCTGGTATTCATTTCGCCAAACTTAAATACAACACAACCGTCAGACAAAATAACAAATCACGACTAATGAAGAAATTTCTTAAACTGTCACTCGGAATGTTCGTTGTCGTCTTAAAAAAAATTTAAAAAATGGGTTCAGGGTACTTCATTTATCAAAATGCCACTTGCAACAAAAAAAGGTACTTATCAACTAACCACTTATGTCCGATTTACGAGCTGAGCCACTGAAAAAGAAATCATAATGCAGCGGTAATAACCACTCAAGTCAAGTTAAGTTCTTATTATCGTCGCTCGCTGTTACAACTCAAACATAAGTTATATGGTGCAGGCATTTTTTATATTTGAATTAAGCCCCGTTGACTTACGTGCTTATTCCAGTCGGTGTATCGAACAAAAACATGATGCCTGTGACTTTATCAGATTTTGACCAAAAATTGACTTAAGTTTTTTTGGCCGCCGTGTCTAGATATAAGTCCTGTCTTCAGTAAATTTTCTAAGTTACTTCAACAGTAAATTTTATAAGTATTTTTCAACGCAAATTTTACTTCACAGATTTTTTTAAGTTCTTATTTTGCACTTTACTCGCTGCTATCCGGCCGATGGTCCAAATGGTTGATTTATACACTCACACTCTATCACAATCATTTATTAGTACGGAAGAACACTTTTTTTTTCTAAACCTACATATTATCCTTCTTTAAAGTTAAAGTTGTTTTTGAATGATATCTATCACTTTTCATGCCTCTTTGATAAGTGGTTCCATATTTAATCCCAGTTTCTCACTGAAGATCTTAATTTGGTCGTCTGTTATCGTGCTTAATGCGGTTTCAGAGGAACCAATCCGCTTGAGAAACTGTAAAATTTGTGTTTTGGTCACCATTATAGCTGATTGCGTCTTAGCCTTGTAATTCCCTATTGACTTGGCCCTGAAGTACTTCTCTATGGCCATTGCTGCGACTCGAGGTGAAACACTGTTGTTGGGAAAGATCAAGTGTATATAGATTATATCTTCTGAAGGATATCCGTGGCTATTAAGTTCCTTTATTAATTGCTTTCATTCCGAGGCATATGAAATTAGTTGTTTTGGAAGTGGCTTTAATGCTGTTACTGATTTTCCTAAGTTCAGCACCTGATTTATGAGGGTATATGTTGTCATCTCGGAAATAGCAACTTGAAAGAACCAACTTGTGTATCTAGGAAGTTGCTCAGGTTGGATTTCCCAACATATAGCGTTTGATCTTTCCTAAAAGCTACTATTAATATAAATCTAATAGTGGTTCCTTCTCTGTGTGTGATTGTCATTTTCACGGTCTTGTATCCTGACTTTTTTCATTAGCTTTGTACGTGTTCTCAATCCTAACACCTGAACCGTTGGATACTGCAATGGATTGTTGAAACTGATCGACGAAGGTCTCTGGATATCACTGTGTAGGTTTGACCATTTCTTCGCATTTCGAGTGCCCTGGCAATCTCCGTTGGGGCTAAGTTTAAATGCGATTAATATGGTGTTAGTAATTAAAGATATAGTTGCTAACTTAACTAAATCTTAACTATGCATTTTGAACTTCCTTCCTACCAATTGCCAACACTCCAAGACGTGCCATTTTGATAAGTATTGTCCTTACTGCAGTAATTGTGAGAAAGCCAGATAATGATGTAAATAATGATATATAAAACGAAGGGTCTTTGACCATACTATCTAATATATCAATAGCTGTTTCAGCTTTTATCGACCTCATTGATGTTAAAGATCCTCTATATTCATGTTCATAATTTATATCCATTGTAGTATTTATTATTGGTATAGTGATTCTACAATACTTCTCTTTACTAATTTGCACAAGCTCATACAGATCATAATTACATGACAACATGTCTCTATTCCGTGTACAGTTGGATTCATAAGATAATGATTCTTCTTTTGCTATATCTGATGCTGACAATACAACTCTGGACTGTTCTAGACAACTAGAGCATGCATACCTCATTAATATATCTAACTTGCAGTGTGGTTTTTCAACTATTAGTTCCTTAAGCTCAACATTACCAAATGTTATTCCTATATGCCCTGCTACTCTAGACCTATGTGATATCCAATCTTCACCAAAAGTTGTTATTTTGCTAATGTCACCTATGTCTATCTCAAATGGGCTTGTTTTCTTGATCCTCCTAATTGCAGGTTCATTTATTAAACATTTCACTACACAGCTATCTGTGCTACAGTCTATGTCATTTTTATAGAAAGTAATCGTGTTATCTATTGTGCTTATTTGTATATCACCAATCATATTATTAATGGGAATATTATGTGGGCTGGCATCAATAGCATAATATGATGAATTATATTCTAATAAGGACCCTCTAACATGTGGGACTTCATATGATACTGTAGTTATCTGAACTGGCATAATATTATGGTTCATTACGTCATTAAATATATCATTATGGTCATATCTTGGGCTATTTGTATTCAATGTCACTCTTTTTGAGAATCCTTTATAGCTTATTGTTAGTGTGCTTTCCCATAAATTAGAAATAGGATGATGTACTGTTCCCATGTTTTGCATATTAGAGACGATCTCCCACCTATACCAAACACAGGACACCCCATGAGTGCACATGCCATTACAAGATACACTAATTGTTAAGTGACATCCATACCCATGTGGGTTTGAACTATTCTTACTTAGTATGTTTAGCTTAGTTCTGTCCTCAACTCCAAAAGGATACGCGATTTAATTTTTTTTACAAAAAATAACATTTTAATGAAATTTTAAATCAAACTCAGAAGGATGAAATACTTACTCAAGTTCCAGTGTTGCCAGACGGCCAACTTGGTTTCACCCCAAGTGTTCCCCGAAATCCCCCCAAAATACGGGATTTAAAGAAAAATCCCCCCAAAAGTCAATAAATATCTTTTTTTTGTTCATTATTAACGGAAAATTAACATATGGATACGATGAATGCACAGTGCACACTATTTCTGCAATAGCGTCCATATTTACAGAATCAACATCTTCGCGAGCATCTTGAACATGAGTTCGAGTAATATTCCGTAAGTCGTAACCAGAGAGCAAAAACGGGACCCTATTATTATTAAGAATTCGCTGCCTGTGCCTAGATTTTTTCAAATATGATATTGAATGTACTGTCACTTCTTGGTGGAAATTCATGTTCAATTAAATAATTATACACTTTACTTGCACTTATTATTATTTTAATATATTTATTACAAAATTGTTTTATACATGGACCGGCTTCGAATAAATCGATTTATCCCGGCGCTACTTTCTACTTTTTTGTATTTTTTTTTGTATGTAATCACTAATCCTGAATAATGATTTAGTAAACTGGTGCCTAAAATTTAAATTAAACGACTCCGACATGAAAGGAAATGAGGTTTTTGCCCAAACCAATGATTAGAATTTAATAGTTTGCTCAATTTTAACTGACTGTACTGGAAAAAAATCTCCTACGCATGTTTGGCAGGTAATTTTGAAAGTTGGCGCAGGACTCGCAGGACTTTAACAAGGACTCCAAAATTTTTTTCTTACTTAAAATGTACCCAGGACTTTCTTCTGAGTGATATTCTGATTTGGATGAGACGGAGAGAAACATTCGATGAGTGTGAGGGAGACACAATCCAACAAGTAAAAGATTAAAGAATATCAGGGGCCATAATCATGTCTCATTTCTTTTAACTTTAGGAAAGGTGTTTTTAAGAAGCTTTTAATTGAAAAAAAAATTCTATTACATTAAAACAAATATTCAAACTGCCTCCCACCAGCGTAAATGCACGCTCGATATCTTTTAAAAAATTGCCGCTTTATCAGACGGGCGAATCTGCCATGGCTGTCCACGAAATTGTACCAGACCACCCTATCAACCTTTCCACTTTCTTACCACATGTCTCTGTAATTGTGCAGAAGTACGTCTTCTAATAAATTTGGTAAGTGATTTCTTAAAAAGTCCAAATAAATGTCGCCATTCAAGGTCTCTGACAGTTCGAAAGGTCCGATGATTCTTCCGTTTGGAATCCCGGTCCACAAGTTTATTATTGAATTGATAATGTGATCTATCCTCTCTCATCAAATGTGGATTATCTACATACTACTCGTGTAAGTTGTGTAGATACATGTAAAGTTACTTCTTGGGATTTTCGACGATTACGTAGTGAATAATAACACAATTGGGTTTCTGGAAAAAAACAAAGTTTTTATTTTAATCAAAATATGTGGATCCACATAACATAAAGCTTTAATTATTACATTTAAATTATAACAAAATCTTACCTGGAAAAAACAAAGAAACGACATTTAGTGTTATTAAATTAACAATCGCCGAAATCAATGATAATACTTTCTAGTTTTTAGTCCATTCGGCCATCTTTTCTTTTCACAGATTACTTAAAAGTCGTAGAGCAGGAGGATCTGTCAAATAATCATCTAAAAGCGGCAAAATGCAAATAAAGAAAAATAAGATTATTTTTATTTTTCTTTATTTAAGATTATTCTTATTTATTCTTATGAATAAGAAACATTTATTTTGCACATCACACAACACAATATTTACAAACAGACGCAAGAACAAGGACAAAGTACAATTAATTTAACATTATATTGTGTGATGCCAAAAATGGATCCCAGCTCAGCATTAGCAGCAAGATTGCTGCACTGATATTCTGCTGGAACCAAAAGTGACATCACAATGATATGGTTATGGACTATGGTGGTACAAAATATACAAAGAAGAAGCATAATAAATTAATAAAGTAATCATAAAAAAGAGAATAAAAAATAAAGGTGAGTTATTAATGTAAAAGATATTTTAAAATTATGTGCCAAAACATGAAAAGGAAAAAAAACTGACAATTGTCTATGGGTATGACATTTGACGTATGAAAACGGGAACAAAACAAACATGGAGGTGTACTATAAATTACAAAGGTTATATAATTGTAACGTGCCACGTGGTTTTACGTGGCATAACCTCTTATTTACATTATGTGGCTCCTTAAAAAGACTATAAAATCACACCTAGGGGGGGAGATGTAAAGAAAATACATTTTCTTTACATCTCCCCCCCCCCCCAAAAGAAAATATAGTCAGGTGTTTAGTCACGCAAACTCTCAGACTAGATGCCATCAGGAGCTGGGGTTAGTTTTGAGATGTGAAAAAAATTTGACTCCGACTTCTTATGATCAGTATTTATCTTGTAGATTGTATTTGATATTTTTTCTATAATTTGATAAGGTCCGAGTTTCAATTCATCCAGTTTTTTTTCTATTAAGTCCATACCATTCTCCACAAAGACAATATCACCAACTTTAAAGTCTATGCATATTCGATTCTTATCATAGATTTCTTTGTTGTAATTATGTGATTTTATTGTGTTTTCTAAAGCTTTTTACCTGTCTTTTATTAAATCATTCTCAGTCTTTTTCAGCTTCATCTCATTCGGCAAAAGAGATACATCTGTGTATCTGTGTATGATATAGTAGGTACTTTGGAGCATATCCAGTAACCGAGTGTTTCGTCTCATTATAGTTTTTTACACAGTTTTGAGCAATGGTTGTCCATGCAACTTTTTTAACATTTTCATTTGCTTTGCATCGGATTTTGTTGACTAATGTCTGATTAAGTCTTTTATTTAGACCATTTGAGTAAGGCGAGTTAACTGCTGTAAAGATTATACAGATATTTTCCTGGTCCAAAAATCCTTTAAATTCTTTAAGATTAATACCTGGATACTGATCCGATAGAATCAATTCAATATTATGAATTTCTCCACAGTTTTTTATGAGTTTGATGAAGTCATTTGAGTTTTGTGTACTTGAAGTTAAAATATGTGCATACCTAGTAAAATGGTCGCCTCCAATTGTATCAATAGAACATATTTGAAACGGTTTTGTGGCAGGTCCCAAATGTGACATTAATCCATATTTGTTCTGTCCTCTTGATTTGTTTTTTATACACACTTAGCAATTTTCACAAATTCTTTTTATGTTCTTTGTGATGTTCTCCTCTGTATACAATGAACTAATCGTACTTTGCATCTGCCTAATTCCTAAGTGACCCATGTCTTTATGTATTTTATTTATGAATTGTATGCTATATTTTTCAGATAAAATTATTTTGTCTTTGTTCTTTACTCTCTTATAATATATGTTGTCTTTTGATATTAATTTATCGTTCTTGCACTGTATATTTTCATTTTTTTCTTGATCTTCTAAGATTTCTTGTAGTTTTATTGTGTTTACTATTTTTAATTCTTCATCTTGATTTTCATTTGGTCCAAGGACAGGGTTTCTACTCAGACAATCAGCTTCAATGTTATATCTGCCGGGCGAGTACTTAATTTGGAAATCCTCATATGTCCTTGATTTAATGTTCATAGTTTCTAACGGTTTGTGGTCAGTAAATACAGTAAATTTTCTACCTATCAATAAATGCTGCCAATACTTGACACATTCCTTAATCGCTAGGCATTCCAGACATCCACTACACAAGTAAATCGTCGATTTACCCTAGCAAGGTCACGTCCTTGACAGAGGCTACGGATCGAAATCTATCGATTAACCTCTGGGAGGTAGCAGGGGCGTTGCGTAGCCCAAACGGCATACGCTTAAAACGATAAATACCCAAGTGAGAGACGAACGCAGTCTTAACCTGGTTCCACAATTCGCACGTATTACATCCCGAGCACCACACCCATAACAATATACCGATTTTTCGGTTTTATCACTGCTAACAGTTTTGATTATTAACTTTGGACAATCGGACCGCAGATATCCTGGCTTTTTACAATAAATACAGAAAAGTTAAACTGGTCTCGACGCTACCACCTGGCTAGTAGAAGTATGAGAGGACCGCGGGGGAGTCGCAGCTACTGTGGACGTCGCCGGGGCTCCGGGCGCGGCGTCGGCGCGGGCGGCGCGAGACAGCTGTGGCGCGGCCGTCAAGGAGGGCGACGGCGCGGCACTCAATTAGACAAGCGACTCCTCAATCAGCCTGGCCTTCTCGACCAGCTGATCGGCACTCGATACTGCGTCAGGTTGAATACGTTTACGTATTCGTCGGGACTGGAACCGGTGACTCCGCGCTACTGTGAGCATGATATCGGACGCGCGGAAAGACTGCGCGGCGATGAACTCCAAGAGCTGTCTGTTCGATTCCGTCTGTGCTCGTGCGAAGGCCTCTAGGAACTGGAACAGACGATCGTCCCCCTGGGACGGAGCTCGGGCGTCGTCGCCGGCCGGCATGTCTTGATGTGTCTCGTCGTCGATCTCACGATCGCGTTCATCCGCAGTTGCTTGACGTATAAGCGGCACCGCTTGTGTAAGAAACTGTATTTACCAGTAATAAGCACAACAAAAGTCACTGTTCACAGTTTACACACAGTTCACGCGACACTTTAAGCAACTAAAGATTCGTGTTTCGTGGCCCCACGTTGGGCGCCATTTGTAGTGAAGATTGTTAACTGAATCTATTAATTATTATTAGACAAAAGAAAATAAATAAACCACCAGTCACCACTTATCAAAAGTTTATTCACTGGTTTTCACAAATATCATATTAAACACAGTTCTGCGCATAATAAGACTCCGTCCGCCTTTTTCTACGTTCATGATTAAACCAAAATAATAACAAATGTAGCAAAAAATAATAAACATTAAATACAACCGAAACTACCAGCGGGGCCCCCGGTCAAGTAACACAAAGATGGCGGCCGTGAAAAAAAAGGTGTCACTTTTTAAAATTTGACGTGGGCGCGTTCTGTTACAAGATTTCATTAGTGTCAGAGCAGTATTTGTAGTTTCAGCACTTATGTTAAGCACTAGGTATATAATGAATAATAGAAGGTTACAGAGTTATACGGCACTTGCGGCTGATATATTAAAGGTTTTTTTTCTTTGTCGTTACCGCGCTTACACAAATAAAAAAAAACTATGATAGAAGCATTTTTTTCAGCAACTGTCAAAGACAAAGTTATAGATCTCGATACAGCGATTCCGAATATGTAACTAACTCAAAATCGGGGAAAATGTTGGTTACGGCGATTATAATACGCGTGGCAGTAGACCTCACCCTAAACCTGGTCACACATTTTGTAAAATGACGAAAGTGTGACTGTCGCTGGCTTTTACATTATTAGTAGGTATTATATTATAAGAAATCGACCTATTGTCGATTATACAGTCGGCTGATTGTATTTTACAGGTCTGGACAACAAAGTGCACGTGTACGTGCTGGCGGGCGCGTCGCTGTCGCCGCTGCGGGAGCTGGAGCACCTGGGCGGCGTGACGGCGGCCCGCTACAGCCCCGCCGGCACGCACCTCGTCGCCGGCGACACGCACCGCAAGATCATCGTCTACACCACCGACGAGTACAAGGTAAGGGCGAATACGATTCCCGTTCGACACGGATTCGGAAACTTTGCCGTGCAGTCATCGGTCAATGCCTTTAGTGGATGACGCGCGATGAAGTTTCCGAATCCGAGTCGAATTATTACGCATTGTAAATCAGGGCCCTGCTCCTCATGCAAGTCTCAAGCCGTCGTCATTTCATAGATATTTTCTGTCATGCGGGCAGCACTCGCGGCCAGGAGCTTGTTTCCAACCGCGTGCGGACCAGATCCGCGCGCAAGCGATAATATGACAGGACTGGTTTCGCTTTCTAACCGATAAAAAAGGAGGTTTTTTTATTTATTAATACAGTTTGAGGCCGTCTATGGGCGTCCTTTTTTGCTCTCTTTATATATTATATATAAAGGTTTTCGCACCAATGGTAATTTTAATACGATATTTACCGAAGAATTAACTCTTCCAGAAGGAAAAGTGAATTTATGATCGGGCTTCATTTTATGTGTATTTGTTAATGATATGATGCCTATAAATAATACCTAAAACTTCAGTTATGTTTGAAATATTTGCAATAGTTATTTGGTGCATGTTGTTTTGGAATATAGTACAAAATGATTGTGTCGTCTCGTGAAGATCTACCATTCTGGTGTGTAGCGTCATCTGGCCTTAAGAGGCACCAAAATGCATACTTTGTATTTCTTCGCTTAGTTTGTACTCATAATTCACTGAGAAATCAAATATTACCACCGCATTGGTCTTGTTCAGATGATTTATTATAATATGTTGATGAATATTATTAAAATAATGATTCTTGAAATGTTTGAGGTCGTTTTAAAAGTTTTGTATTATCTGATTAACGTTTCCGTTTTTTTCTGAATTCACTGTTTTCGTTTTTTGTTTTTTCTGTAATTTCCTTCTGCAAATACTCAACTATTGCGTCCCTGATACCATGTTGACCCGGTGTAATACATTATCTTATATATAAAATTCTCGTGTCACAATGTTAGTCCACGAACTCCACCGAAACGGCTTTACTGATTTTTACCAAATTTTATATGCATATTCTGTAGGTCTGAGAATCGGCTACTGGGTACTTTATATATTAATAAGTGCATTTGTTGAATAAATAATAGTAAATTATTTCAAGCTGAGACTGACGGCGACCATTAAGTTTGTTCGACGGGATAGCGATCGACATCAAATAATATGGGCGAAATACTTTATATTAAGGCAAAGCAACGTTTGCCGGGACAGCTAGTATATTTATAATATTTTATGTTCTAGATCGAACATGCCGCGACTATGTCCCCTCGCGATCGCTCAATAAAGTTTTGTCACCTAAGACACTAATGTTGATCATTTAAGGATGTCCGAATACTTCGATTTCATATGTACCTGACACTCTAACATTCTCCCATCAGTAAGACCGTGCTATATTCTTTAAATGGTAGGTACTGTAGGAACTGCTATTTCCGCGGTTAGCACTGGCTCGGCAATGCACGCACACAACATACACAACGTCCACGCTCACCTGCGGCTCTCGTGATTCTGACGTCTGTACCATTGTATACATACACACGAGACAATGCATGTATGTCTTTATTGGACATACACTACATCCCTCCCTTGTTTATAAATTAAACAACAGGTTTCAAACTAAATATAAATATATTATTTAAGCTTTTACAATCTACAACATCAATCAGATACATATAATTAAACAAACAGATGAATACTTAAAATATTAGGCTTCATTAGAAGTATCTCCAGTTCCTGGTTCTACTGCTGTCCACTCGCCATGTATCTTTTTCAAGTGTGCCACGTTCCTTCTCAATACCTGGTCCGGTCTCATCGTTTCTAACTGTGATATCTCCATGATCAGATCTTTCGACTGTGTGAGGAGTAGGGTTGAAATTAGGGCTGAGCTTGTTGGTTTTCTCCATATTCTTAACATACACTTTATCACCTTCATTTAAACATGGATCAGCAGCTTGCCTTTTTCTGTCTCCATACTCCCTTCCTCTTTCCTTTTGGATCCTGTCTCTGTCTCGTACATCCGCCTCAACTTCCGGATTCTCTATTTTGTCAAATGATGGAATCTTGTCTCTGTTTTGACGTTTGAAAAACAGCTCTGAAGGGGATTTGCCAGTGGTAGTGTGGGGTGTACTGTTGTACATCATAAGATATTCCCATAAACTTTCTTTGATATCTTTTTTTTCTATTTGGCTGATCTTCAAACGTTTTAAGATGTCTCTGTTCTGCCTCTCGACTTCACCATTCTGCTGTGGCCAGTACGGGATTGTATTATAAAGTACAATATTGCATTTCTTACAAAATGATCTGAATTCGTCGCTCACAAATTGCTTTCCATTGTCTGCAGTAATTGAAATTGGATATCCTAATCTGCTAAAAATTTCCTTGAGTAATTTTATAATCTGGGAGCTTGTAATTGCTTTCGTGATCTTCACCTCTTTGTAGCGACTGTAATAGTCAACAATCACTAATAGATAGTCCTGGTTAGGCAGTGGACCGAGTAAGTCCATTGCAACGTCAATCCAAGGAGCCGAAGGCATTTCACGGCGCTTCATAGGTGCAGGAGGATTTGGTAAACTTACCAAGGTGCAGCATTTGCAAGACTTTACCAGATTCTCTGCGTCTTTCTCCATTCTAGGCCACCAAACCTTTGATCTCAAACGACCTTTCATCGCCACGATACCTGGATGGCCTTCATGTGCAGCATCAAGTACATTTTTTCGTAGTTCCTGTGGTATCACTATTCGGTTCCCTCGTAGTAAAATGTTTCCGTAGAAACAGAGCTCATTTTAAAAAAAATTATAGCCTTTTACAGCTTCGCTCCATTCTTGATTATATAAACCCTTCTTTACACCGCAGATTTCTTTGTCACTCCCGGAAAGTTCAATTATATCACGCATTGCTATTGCATGTGGTCTGCATTGTTCAACTATCTGGTGAACGTGAACGTCTTCTCCTTTTTGAAAGTTTTCCGAGTAGTTGCAAAGCCTGGACAAGGGATCAGCTATGTTAGTTTTTCCTGGTTTGTAAATAACTCTATATTTGTACGATTGTAATCTGAGTACCCAACGCTCTATTCGAGCACACGGTTTTGAGTTTTTTCCAAATAAAATCTCCAGAGGCTTGTGATCCGTCACTAAATCAAATTCTTTACCGAACACGAATATATTAAAATGCTCAACTGACCAAACCAGGGCTAGAGCCTCCTTTTCAGTTTGGCTATACTTCCTTTCGCATTCTGTTAATGTCCGGTTTCCATATGCGATTATTCGTGGTCCCCTTGTGTCCACTTGCACCAGAACAGCGCCAAGTCCAACTGGGCTTGCATCTGCGATGATTTGGGTCTTATCATTGACGTCATAATATCCCAATGACTGAATATCGATTAAAACTTTCTTCAAATTTTCAAAAGCTTTGTCCTGCTGTTCAGACCAATATGGTTTGAGCTCGGCATTTTTTCCGAGTTTCTTTCGTAACAACTCTTTTAAGGGTTCTGTCTTTGTAGCGATATGTGGTATCCACTTGTTGACATAGTTAATGAGGCCCAGGAAACTTTGTAACTCTTCAACAGTGGCAGGGGTTCTAAAGTTTGTAACGCTCTCGATATATTTTGCAAGAGGTTTCACGCCTGTTGATATTAACTCATGTCCCAAAAAATTCACCTTTTCTACTTTGTAAATGCATTTTTCTTTGTTGAGCATAATATTATTCCCTTTAAGAACATTTAAAACCTCTTTAAGTCTTAGATCATGTTGTTCTGCGTCGTTTCCATAGACCAAAATGTCATCAATGAAGTTGACGACACCGTCGCACTTCACTAAAATCTTCTCCATTACTTTTTGAAAAATTTCAGGAGCACAGCTGATCCCGAACATTAATCTTTTGTATTGATAAAGTCCTTTCGTTGTAATAAAGGTTGTAATGTATCTGCAGTCTGGGTGTAGTTCAAGCTGATGGAATGCATTTTTTATGTCCAATTTGCTAAAGTATTTGGCCTTGCCAATTTTCGGTAACAGTTGGTCCATACAAGGAAGAGGATGATTCTCTCGCATGATGGCGGTGTTGGCACGTCGCATGTCAACGCACGTATATCGCCATTTTCTTTTAGTATTGGCACCATTGGAGATACCCATCTCGAAGGTCCATGCACTTCTTCAATGATGTCAGAATTCAGCAACTCCTGAATTTTGAGACCCACTTTGGCTTCCAGTGGTATAGGTATACGTCGATAGGGTTGTGATACCGGCTTAACCGATTCGTCTATAGGGATTTTCACTAAAATGTCTTTCGTTTTAGGAAATGGCTCACTTGGCAGAGGAATTGGCATTTCTCCAATTTTGTTAACTTCCATACCAATCTTCAAAACACCTAAACGTGTGGCTGTTTCTTTTCCTAGCAAGTCTCGAGTACCTTCTAAAACCACGTATACTTTTGCGTGTTCTTCGCGGTCATTGATTCCAATTGTAGTTTCAAAAGAACCACTAATGCTGAGAGGAGTATTGCTTTCGTAGGCAAATAGGGTCTTATCAGGGTTTTGTATTGGATTTTCAACTCTCACTTTCTCCTTTTTCAGGACATTCCAGGTGTTTTGAGTTATAAGGTTGACTCTACAGCCAGAGTCGACGAGCATGTCAAGCTTTACACCACCTACGATGCACTTGACAGTCGCATCATTGTTGACGTTAAATACATAATCCACCTCTATTCTTTTCTTTTTATTTCGTTCTGAGTTATCGTATTTCTCGTCAATTCTCCTTTTTGTAGCTGGCTTCACTGATCTGCAATATTGGCGAAAATGTCCAATCTTGTTAAATTGGTGGCATGTTTTCCCTTTTGCTGGACAGTCGTCGTCTTCGGACTGATGTTTTCTGCTCCCGCACCTACCACAAAGTTTCATTTTGTTCTTTATGTACTTTTGTCTATTCTTATTTATTTCTTCCCTCTTCTTAAATATTGCGTTTACTTCTGGAACTTCTTGTTTCTTATTTCCATAATTTTCCATTTGGTCATTGACAACCTCTAATGTGTTTGCTTCAGTTACAATTTTATCAGGGTTAATGCTATCACCAATGGTCAGGATTTTTTCCGTAAATCTGTAGAAGTACATTTTTCGGTTATCTGATCGATAAGATGGTCTCCTTTTTATCAAAATTACACTTATCTGCTTGTTTCCAATTTTTCGATGGCGACTTTGAAAACGTCAACATTTTCGGTGGCTTCGATATGAGCCCCAGGCAAATTGTAATATATCTCCTGAAGGTTAGTCCCTCCGAAGTGCAACAGCGTCGCCCTTTTCTTCTGTGGTGTGCTTATATCAGAAGCATCGAGATATATAAGTAAAGCTCTTTTCCATTTCTCCCAGCGATGCCCAACTGAGGCATTATCTCCTTCCACATCTAATCCATCTAAAGGTGGTAATGGATTAGCCATCTTTTGTCTTAAGTCCCGTTGGGGTGACCTGAAATAACGAAAACGTGGTACTAACTTTAGCTGTTCCCAATTTTATGGAGGTAGCTTAACCAAAATTCATTAGACGTCGTCCAACGAATGTAATTCCCAATTTAATGGAGGTCAACTTTATGCCCTTTAGCTGTTCCCAATTTAATGGAGGTAGCTTAACCAAAATTCATTAGACTTCGTCCAACGAATGTAATTCCCAATTTAATGGAAGTCAACTTTTGTCAACCAATTCCCAATTTAATGGAGGTCAACTTTATGCCAACCAGTTCCCAATTTAATGGAGGTCGACTTTATGCCAACCAATTAGCTGTTCCCAATTTAATGGAGGTAGCTTAACCAAAATTCATTAGACTTCGTCCAATAAATGTAATTCCCAATTTAATGGAGGTCAACTTTATGCCCTTTAGCTGTTCCCAATTTAATGGAGGTAGCTTAACCAAAATTCATTAGACTTCGTCCAACGAATGTAATTCCCAATTTAATGGAAGTCAACTTTTGTCAACCAATTCCCAATTTAATGGAGGTCAACTTTATGCCAACCAGTTCCCAATTTAATGGAGGTAGCTTAACCAAAATTCATTAGACTTCGTCCAATAAATGTAATTCCCAATTTAATGGAGGTCAACTTTATGCCCTTTAGCTGTTCCCAATTTAATGGAGGTAGCTTAACCAAAATTCATTAGACTTCGTCCAACGAATGTAATTCCCAATTTAATGGAGGTCAACTTTATGTCAACCAATTCCCAATTTAATGGAGGTCAACTTTATGTCAACCAATTCCCAATTTAATGGAGGTCGACTTTATGCCAACCAATTCCCAATTTAATGGAGGTCGACTTTATTCCAACCAATTCCCAATTTAATGGAGGTCGACTTTATGCCAACCAATTTTCCAATTTAATGGACGTCGACTTCATGCCAACCAATTTTCTAATTTAATGGAAGTCTATAATCTATTCCACATCAAACAGTTCCTAATGTCCGATATGGGCATGTAGAATTTATTTACCCATAATATTAATCCATACTAATATTATAAATGCGAAAGTATCTCTGTCCGTCTGTCTGTCTGTCTGTCTCCCTTTCACGCCAAAATTACTGAACCGATTGCAATGAAATTTTGTACATAGATATTCTAGAGCCTGAGAAAGGACATAGGCTACATTTTGATGAGGGAAAATATCTTATTTCCATGAAAATATCGATGAAAATTAATTCGCATTGTAGTTCTTATACGTGACAGCAGATGTCGTTTTTATTGCCGATGGCTCCGTAGCTCAGTTAGTTAAGCGCGTGGTCAGCGCTCATCCCCGGGGGTCCTGGGTTCGAGTCCCGCCGACGGAACAAAAAGTTTTCAATTTTCCTGGGTCTTGGATGTGTATTAAATATTATATAATATGTATCATAATAATATTTCAAAAATCTTAAATAAAATCTTAAATATTATAAAAGTATTAAAATGTACCAAAATTATTTCCGTTGTCTGGCACAGGTGTAAGCTGTTTTTAAAATTTAAACTGTCCTGTAGGCTCTGTATTATTTTAGTTTTACTATATGACAACAGATGGCGCTATTTGGACATTTATTAAGTTAATTTTAAAATTAGAATATTTTATTTTGGACATTTTATCACGGCATTCCCACGGAAACGGGAACCACCGTACGCTATAAACTAAAGTCCACGCGGACGTAGTCGCGGGCAACAGTTATATAAAGTTTTAAAAGTCTAAAAATTAAAGTAAATTAGTACTTAAATAAATGAGCTAAAAAAGAATCTGACCGATAGCTCATAAATGACAAAAAAGTTACATAATATATTGACTATAGTATAGAAAACTTATCAGTCTTGAATCTACTGTCAAATTAAGTTAGTTCCAAAAATGCATAACAGATGTCGCTAGCATCGCGTCTACATCGCGCTATCGCTTGCTCATAAGTGTTTCTATAAGAGGTGGTACCATCTTAATTCTTTCGATGGTTATACACGCTTCCATATAACTAACTACTCAGTAGTCAGTACGTTATCTATGCAGTGACGTAACTTTAAAGTTTAATCTTAAACCTATCAAATATCAATGATATTAGATTTATTTATGGGTAAAGTTGTGTAATGGGGGGCTAATATATTATAATAAGCTTTCACATTTGTTATAGCTTAAGGGCGTCACAGACGGTGAAGATAATATAAAATATATATTATCTTAGAGCATATTTAAGAATATCGCTCACCATAGAAATCCTATGAACCATCACACACGACGAAGTTAATATATATTTTATCTTTTGTATCTTAAGATACCGAGCGATATGGAAATATATATTTCGTATCTTAATATGTTATCTTAAGATGCGAAATATATACATCTTTATGAATACAGGGTGTTTTTGTGTTTTTATTGTGTTTGTATTTTGCTTTTTTATATCTTCCCTAATCAAATCATGAATTAAAAATGAATGTTTCTCTTGAATTTCTAAAATAATCTTGAAACTTCTTCGTTGACAGATCTTGATAAAGGTTAAATTCGCCGCAGGTTTTTCTCTTTTTTATGTGAGGCTCTATCCAAATGTTTCTCCTTTTGGAATGTGCTACCGCAATCTGCATTTCACATTCTATATCAGAATCATCGCAGGAGGAGCTGACTAACAAATCAAGAAGTAATAATAACTCCCACACCGGTTTCGGTGACGGTGGCCGATTTCATTGAAACCAAGGCCTGTTACGCAGGAGTAATTTTATAGTGCCCAAGTGTGTGAGCACTGTCTATTTTACTCTCATAACCCAGTGGGACGGACGACCGACAGTACTGGCGAGAGATCAGGCGCAGGACCGACTTTTTACATGCCCATCCGACGCATGGATCATCTTACTTGTCAGACAATCAGGTGATCAGCCTGCATTGTCCTAACCAAACTTGGAAATAACATGTTTCCAACGCGGGAATCGAACCCACGACCTCCGAGTCAAGATCCGAGCTCTTAACCACTGGACCACGGAGGCGTTTTATCAAGAAGTTAGGCAATAGTATCACTTGTATGGCCTTTATAAAATAAAGATTAAAAAAAACAGATCATTCATAGTCAATCACCCTGTATATAGAACTCTAACAAGGAATACGTGTGGCACCAACGCAGACTCGTAAGGAAATGAACAGATTTTTAATAATATCGTATCTTAGCCGTGTGTGATAGCTTAAGATACTATAATATTTTATATTTGGGCATCTTAAGATAAAATATTATAGTATCTTCACCGTCTGTGATGCGCTTTAGCCGTGTGTGATAGCCTAAGATACTATAATATTTTATATTTGGGTATCTTAAGATAAAATATTATAGTATCTTCACCGTCTGTGATGCGCTTTATAAATAGTTTAATTTAAAATAATGAAATATTATGTGCACACTGCACAGCTGTTTTTGGGTATTTTGATTTTAAAAAGCTTTTGACATCAATTTTGTTGACATCGCGCGCTATAAACTGAAGTCCACGCGGACGAAGTCGCGGGCAACAGCTAGTTAGTCTATTAGTTTACATATATGTAATTGAAATACATATTATTATATTCTCCCAATAAAGCAGGTACACCGTACAGGATTTAAAAACCTATAGTGGTAGATATAAAATAACCAAATTTTTGCCAGCGTATTTAATATTTTAAAACTAAATATGTGTATTGTTAATGCAGGTACACCATCTTAATAATATACTTAAATAAACACGTTCAAACTCATACAATAGTTCATACTTCATAGTTCGAAGTTGTTTACACAGTCTGATTGTAATGTTTATAAGCTAGCCGGTGACCGGTCCCTTGTCCCTTGTAAGTACCTTTCACGCCGCTGCTCGTTCGTAAACATACAATACAATAAACAATGAGTGAGGTCTCTTGCTTATTGTTAATACTGATGTTTCATGAAAATTTGTACTAATATTATAAGGCTGAAACCTCAGTTTGTCCGAACGGGACAATCCGGGGAACCACTGGACCGATTCCAAAAATTCCTACTACCAATTATTTTATAGGCTATAGGCCATGCATGTACTACGGGCGGAACCGGGGCGCACCACTATAGTTATTATATTATTATGATCCGTACATTTACGGTATCATAATATTGAAGTTTGAACAGACGATACTCTTATGCGTAAAATCGATCAATCGTTAAATTGCTGCGCATTTATTATGTTTTCTCCCTCTTTAAAAAAAAAAAAAAGAAACTTACCTTTTATCTCGTCGCCACTTGTAGGAACTGCTATTTCCGCGGTTAGCACTGGCTCGGCAATGCACGCACACAACATACACAACGTCCACGCTCACGTGCGGCTCTCGTGATTCTGACGTCTGTACCATTGTATACATACACACGAGACAATGCATGTACTTATGTCTTTATTGGACATACACTACAGGTACCAACAGCAAATTAAAATCAGTTCGTCATAATTAATTAGTGTAATCGTGGATTATTTTTTTTTAGATTTGGGAGGTGTCCTTCTAGTCTCTCAAATGCTTCTCTTTGCCGATTCATATTGTTTTGTCCCACATAATCTGCTATTAGGTTGGGTTTATACATGTTCCTATTTATTATATTTGTAATACGTTTTTATTAAAATTTGTTTTTGAAATAAGAATAAACGTTGCGTTGTTCTGAAATAAGAAATTTTATTATTATTCTCTATACTATATATAGTATGTTATAACATAATACTATAACATAACATAATTTAACCATACCTGAAATAAGAAAAACGACAATTAATGTTTATTCCTAACTATTTTTTACTTTAAAATATGACAACTGTTGAAAAATACGAAAATCAGTTAAACTTGAAAAACTTGCTCGGTAATGCTTGTCATTGTCAACTTGTCACAGAAAAATCTCCTTCGCCTTCTCCTCTTGACATTTGTCAAATTGTGACACAATCAAATTTTTGCCACAATGAATGGGCGCCAATTTTAAATAAGGAAATATAATATTTCCTTTATATATGTATATTTATAAACGCTTCAGAATATGGACTGTCAATTCAAATACGTATTTCTATAATGTGTCCTTTAGTCTCTTTTAAAGCGGCCGTCTCAATCATCCGTCGAACCATTGTAAAGATTCTCTAGACTTGTTGGCATTCTCCGTGGTAAATTGAGTTTTATATCGCCTTTTAGTTTTCGGCATATGTGGTTCGAAGTTACATTCTTCTAGATCAAGAATAGCGTCACGGAATCCTCTATCAAGGATAAATGCGTTTCTTGCGTTTAAAAACCACAGAATAGATGCTTATTCTTATGTACCACGGTGATTATTCGATATATTCTTCATTATTGTAGCGTCCGACTTTGAAGCCGCATATGGCCCAGTGATTTCAATTATGTAGCCGTTTAGCAAATACCATCAGAAATTTTTTTATCAAGTTTTTGTATTTGTACAAGCTGTAACTCTGCATTTGAAACAAGAAGTTATTACTCGTTTGTAAATAGAAATATGTTCCATTACATATAACAATCGCCGTTGCATTTGAGCCAAAAAAGTGGTTTGGTATGAGTATATTTCTTCTCTCGAACTCTTCTTGTTACGTCATACGTGATTAAACCCCAGATACACAGATAAGAAATCTGGTTCCAAGCATTCCTTTGTCATATGAAATTTTCGTCCTATCTTACCTTTTCCTGTCTGTAGGCTGGAGTTTATATCTGTACTGCATTCAATGTTATATTTTAGAAACATATTTCTAAAGCATTTGAGCAAATGTGGTGTGTCATAAATTGATATTTTCTATAGCTATATATGGATGCTCCATAGTTGCCCCTAAGATGGAAAGTGCTCTCCTGTTGACACCATCCATACACAATACACATACTGTAACCAGCTTCATGACACTGATGTAGTACCTGAAATACATAATAAAAATTTATATTATGCAATACATAACACAATAATGTAACAACTGGAAAAATATAAAGTGAAACAATCATAATTATAATTATTGATAGTAGGTGTGATAAATTATAAGCTGTAGCAAAACCACTTGAAAAATAATGGGCTAGAGGTTGCTTTATCTTTTTTCTTATTCCTGCTTTCATGAAAACAAGGGCATAGCTAGCAATTAGCCCTGATCTCCCCTGCACACCACGGCCCGGTCTTGAAAACACTCTATCAAGTCCGTTTTGCAGTCGTAATTTAAATGATTTTTATTGACATTTCGTCAAACATTAACAATTTAACACATATTCATTATCACTAGACTTTTAAGTTTTAACAAAGTTTTTCAGGATTTTGAACACCTGTTCCTTATGTCTTACACCAAACGGGATTTTATTTATGCCGGTAAGGTAAATAGCCTGAGCAGGCGGTAGCACGTTGGGGATCTTTTAAATAGTCGGAAGGATCTTCTCTTCTTTTGTCCACCTTCTTCCTGTCAGATGCCATTTTGAGTTGTTTGCTTGCCCTTATAAAAGTAATGCAAGTGCTGGACTTTTTTTTTACAATTTCTTTACCGCATTGTCCGTCTTAATTTCTTTTAAAATATTTATTTTTAATTTAATTGTTTTCAGACTATTTTGCAGTAGGCATATTTGTTCCATACATATGGTGCATTTTTTAAATAAATCTTTCTCCCTTTCTGTTGGCTAAGTAGAAGTAATTTCTGTGGGCTAATCCTGAGGAACTTCAATAACATTGAAGCTCCTCTCTCCGAGCGGTTCTCGAGGTTGAGAAGGTCCGGGTTGACACACAGCCAACTCATGTTTAGACTGCTAGAGAAAAATTAAATACTAACTGCCTTTTTCATAAAACTTTGTTAATTAACATCTTAAACATTGCTTAACTAATTAATTTATAAGTTATTCATAAACGATGCTTAAGTAGTGCTTAGTTAAGCATCTAAGCCAGCAAGCAGCAAGCAATATGTCTGGTTCTAAACGGTCACACTGACAATTCATTTTTACGCTTTCCTCAACTTCAAATTGTTTCTCCATAAGCTTGATAATTTATTATCATTTATTTTCTCAGCAGATAAAGACCTGTTCAATGGTACCGTCTTCAAAGTATTCAAACGTGTTCGGTGTTGTTGACCCCACCTGGTTGAGACACTGTATGATGGAGTTTATGTAGCATGTGTTCGGTATTGCTTGACCCCCCCTGGTTGAGACACTGTACACATAATTGAATTTATGTACCACGTATTGCACGTGTTCGGTGTTGCTTGACCCCCCCCCCCCCTGGTTGAGACACTGATGGAGTTTATGGAGCACGTGTTCGGTGTTTCTTGACCCCCCCTGGTTGAGACACCGTATAATTGAATTCATGTAGCACGTATTGCACGTGTTAGGTGTTGCTTGACCCCACCTGGTTGAGACACTATATGATGGAGTTGATGTAGCACGTGTTCGGTGTTGCTTGACTAATAGGCAAGTCCTTCGGAACGCCCCCCCGGAGTCGCTTCAACTGATCTAGGCCACTTGGACGTACCCGCAGGTCTTGCGGTTCGTATATAACGTCCAGGACACCGCTGTCCAAGATTAACCCATATTCAGTTTGAAACGGAGCCGGTAGGCGACCGCCAATGATTGATATTGAGTATTTGTTCCGTTTTGGTTCGCCGGTGAACGGTCTCCATTCTCCATATCCTCCGACAGCCTTTGTTTGGTCTGGTGAAGCACTTCGTTTATGACATCCTGGTGCTCGGTATTAGGTCCTTCGCTGCTTTACCTAGTATGTGGCTGGCCCCTGCCACCACTGCCCCGGTTGGAACGCCTGACATGAAACCCAGCACGGCTGATAAAGCTGGGTACAGCAGGTAGTTTTTTGCAGCAGTAATAAGTGAATCTAAAGTGACGGGGTCCGAATATTGTATGTCCGTCACTTTCATAGCCAACATGTCATAGCGATTTCCAGCCGCAAACCGAGCATATACATTCTCCTTGGTTCTATCAGTTCTGTCGCCAATTCCTGAGTTGATAAGGCAAGGGTACCGTTGGATAAGATTGTGCGGGGTTGTGCTGCGTGGGCGTCAGTAGTAGCGTTGGTGATAAAGGCATCACAATTGACCCACATACCCATGGCCCTAAGTACCTCGTTATTGTTGTCTAGGTCATGAACGTAGAAAAAAAGGCGGACGGAGTCTTAATTTACACAGAACTGTGTCTTCAGAGTCGGCCACGCACACATTCTTACGCCTGTCAAATGGTATGGACTAGCGTAATAATGTGTGCGTGCGGACCGTGTACATGCAGTCAGCTGGCCGACTCTGAAGGACACAGTTTTGTGTATGGTGGGACTCCGTCCGCCTTTTTTTATACGTCCATGGTCTGGGTATAGTATAATTGGTGCATACTTTTCAAAGCCTATGGTTTATGTTGACTCCAAGGTTGAGGCTGCCGTCTCGTGGGTGGTCAACAAACCTCTTCGGTGCGCACCGTCATATCTAAAGGTTGATGTTATTGGACGGGTTGTTTCTGGTAGACCCATCTTCCTTGACCATTGGACTGTGAGCATACACGGAATGGGACGGTACGATGGCCAACTCTGGTCGTTAAACGGGTCCATCCCGTAGTATTCTGCTGTGCAGTCTTCATCCCATTCGTGCCATGGGGCAATCATTGAGGCCACATCAATATATTATCCGCACAGGCCATTTGTCGCCATTCTGATGTACTGCGTATATGTGTTCCTTGTTGCTAAATCGTCTGCTGCGGATGAGTACCCTGCCCAAGTTCTCAGTGATAAATCGGAACGTGCAAATAACAGTGATGTTTGCGCTGATAGGGCTATCGCCAACATTCTAAACCACCCCCGAGCCCCGCCGGCAGATGTAAAGCCACTCTGTATATCTTCCGTAATCACCAAGCCCAAGGTTGCGGATCCCCTCCGATCACCCACGCCCCATACAGCGGCTCATCTGCTTCCCGGAATGGTGTATTAAAGTTCAAAAAGGCATGCTCAACGAACATGTCATGCGGGACTGCGATTACATGTCCATGAACATCTTCCCCCCGGAAAATCTCCAGTGTCGCAGGATCCGTAGTAAGGTTGAAAATTACGAATAAACCGATATGTTATTGGATCCGGTGGTACACCTTGGACTGAGGTGGCAGTCAGTATATTAATGCATCGGACGAGAGGCGCCATGTCCTGGTACGAACCGTTGCCTTTTTGCATATGTTTGACCAGTCTAATGACGCTAGCAGAGTCTTTCATCGTTGACCCCTTAATCAAAGCGCCGATAGTTCGATTCGCATAAATGGCGCACGACCGGTTGACTCACTATCGTAGGGTCTGACGAAAACAGCGGTTGAGCGTTCAAGCTTCCTATAAAGACCTAAACAGCTCAATCTATAGCGACTCTAGATCATCCCTAGAAGAAATATCCAACTCAAAGACGGAACACCCCGTAGTATATGAAATACACGAAAATATCAAGGAGATAAAGCGACGCAACCAACATAAAATTTTACTGGGTCAAGGCACACAACTGACAACAGTATACTAGGGAATGAACGTGCAGACGAACTTGTCAAGGAAGGAGCCCTAAGCAATGAACTGATTCCTATATGTGACAATTTTCCAATATCTTACGCAAGAAACTCTATCAGAGCCGCAAGCATAGAGACTTGGCAGGCAAGATATACTCAATCTGAAACGGGAAAGTACACAATATCGATATTCCCAATCCTCACTAGAGCATACAAGATTCTACGGTCAGACGCCACCTCCAACGTAAGAACTCAAATTTGTACAGGCCATGGTGGTATCAAGAGCTATCTGATTTAAACTAACTGATAAACCTTTTTGCTCCTGTGACGAAGAAACCCCACAAACAATTACCCACATACTTACTGAATGTCAAAGATTTAGTCAGAAACGCTTCGACTGTGAGCAAAGACTTGGTATGGAAATAAGAGAAGAAACTATCAGAACGATCCTAGACAACGATAAAAAGAGAAGACGATTCATGGAATACGCTGATTAAGTATATAGAGTTATAGTTAAAGAGAATGGGTCGAGGGTGTAAAGAAGAAAGAAAAAAAAAACATGGAGAAAAATGGAATTAAAAGTAACAAGAATTTGAAAAATGAAAGATACAATGTTGCTGCAATTCAATAGCAGCAGGAAATTATGTAATGAAAAAAGACCCCCCTGGTTGAGACACTGTATGATAGAGTTTATGTAGCACGTGTTCGGTGTAGCTTGACCCCCCCCCCCCCCCCCCCTGGTTGAGGCACTGTATAATTGAATTCATGTAGCACGTATTGCACGTGTTCGGTATTGCTTGACCTCCCCTGGTTGAGACACTGTATAATTGAATTTATGTAGCACGTATTGCACGTGTTCGGTGTTGCTTGACCTCCCCTGGTTAAGACAATGTATGATTGAGTTGTTATGACGATATACTGGGTAAATATATTGGAGAAGTTCTATCAAATCCTTTTTCTTATCCACATTTATTTCCCTATTGGATACAAAAGTTCAAGCTTCAAATTAGCTATATTTACAGAATTTCTTTTTCAAATAATACCTTGGGATATTAATTATCCAGCTGTTGGACTTATTTTAGCACCACAGTTATCCCTAATGCAGCCGAAATAAATGGAAGAGCCACAAATGGCTCCGTATGTATTACGCTTTAAATCATTGAAATCATAATATAATTGGCTTCGTATTTAAAACGAATAGCGTATCTTTACATTTTACTTATCGTCATTGACTCTGCGCCAAAGAAGCCATGCGTTTACTATGCACAAATCGATCATGTGAAAGAATATCCTATACCGTCTGTGTGATCGTAATTGAATTCTGTAATATCCGAGCATTGAATCTAGCAAATCAACGCCTCCCATATGCTGGTTATATACGTCAATGGCTTGCGGAGATGTAACTTCCTTGTACTCTTCTTTTCGAGAAAAAACGCCGTTTTGTTGATGTTGGTTCACTGCCCACGTATGCTGAGAGGATATTGACGCTCTTGTGGTTATACCACGATCAAACTTACTTTTGCATTATCTATAACTACTGTCTTTTCTTCAAAAAACAAACGAAGAGTAACTGTGTCAAAAAAATTTGTTCCGATTCTACAAAATGTGACCCGAATACATGCATATTGCATACCTATAACTACTGTATTTTCTTCAAAAAACAAACGAAGAGTAACTGTGTCAAAAAAAATTGTTCCGATTCTACAAAATGTGACCCGAATACATGCATATTGCATACCTATAACTACTGTCTTTTCTTCAAAAAACAAACGAAGAGTAACTGTGTCAAAAAAAATTGTTCCGATTCTACAAAATGTGACCCGAATACATGCATATTGCATACTTTACGCAAAGAGAGCTTAAATTTGAACAGACGCCGAGATCAGGTGCGTCTGAAGGATGAGTGTTGCTTTGGTTTCCAGCAAAAATATCTAAATCATAGCTAAATCCTAAGACCCCGCCTCAAAACCTGATTTTTATAACCCCACATATGGTTTTGCTGGGTTATATTGTTTCAGTTCGTGACGACACTTTGTAGGAAAAATTTGTTCATCAACAGCTAAAATTCTTTTTTAAATAAGAACAGACGTTCACGAATGCTGTCTAGAAGTGGTCTGATCTTAAAGAGCTTGTCATGTCCTTCGGTACCAAATGCTTTTAAATTATCATTATTATTAGAATGTAAAAACTTTTTTATAGTTTCAAACCTGTTGCACGTCATACTTTCGAAGACTTGTGGCTGGCCTACGAATTTGGACCAATACATCCTTTACACACGACATAAAAATAACAATTCCTTTAATTTTCTCCAGTTCTTCTTATGTAATACCTGCCGGTTTGCCGATGTTATTTTGAACGGATTCAAAAACAAAAAAAAAGTTTTCTCGTTTCACTATTTTCTTTTAATAATTGTTTAAATAGTTTACTAAGAAAATATGTGAAGACGTGCACGATACACAAAACACGCAGACGCAGACTCAAAACTCTCAAGTAGAATGGAGTCCAATGTAACAACTTTTAATAATAAATAAAATTTTATAATTTCTTTTAAGAATGTAAAAATTATGAGATTGTGAGTTGTATTCCGTGTTATATTATATGGTAGATCTTGATTAATAGGTGAGCTTGTCGGCAAGTGGTGCTGAACTACGGTTCTGTTGTCCGAGTCCGGTTGGATCCGTTCCGAAATAACATTACCATTTTACTCTTCTGTCATACAATTGTCCAGCTGAGTTTCACTTAAAGGCATTATTGGACTTCTATTTCTGGAACTCTGCCCCGATTTGTACTTACCGTAAGTATAATCATCTTGAATAACACTTGAGGAGCCAGCAGTCATTTCCCTACTCACAATTGAAGCTTTAATCGACGACGAACTTGTATTATGATACTGTCTATTCTTTAAAGACAGATTTATTAATAACTTTCTGCTAAAATCACTCATTTTAAGCAAATGTGCGACAGAGATAGCAATAAAATATATAGGATGCGCGCTGGCCAGCGGAGTATGGCAAAACACTGTATATTTTCTTCATTCGGGCTTCGTTGTTTAGGCAAAACACGATTTAAGGCTATACAGTCTTTAACCCTGTCTAAAGTTGTATATTTTCTAAATACGTGCTTTTTGAATGTTGTATACGTATATCCATAAATAAACGTCCTATCGTAAAAATACAAATGTCACCCTATAGTAGACCTTATCCCGATCAAAATAAGCATTGTTAAGGAAAACACTGTATTCTTGAATACAGTGTTTTGCCTTTTCACGATAGTACGACACTGTGACATTTTCGAAGGCAAATTTTGTCTAAATTTGCTTTTTGCTCTGCTGTTATTTCGGAAACTAAAAAATATCCCACAGGAGTTTTCCCGCTTTCTATTTACGATACGACTATAAATACCAAAGCTTGGGTAGCTATTTGATCACTTTCTTGTGCGCCTAAGCTAAATCAACAAGTCCGTCAATATTTTTTCCATTCTAAAGTTTTAGCTGGCAGATGGTCATTTCATCAAATTGTAACGCACATGTTATCACTTTCTTTTCTGAAAATTTACTTTTTACTTTGAGAGCTTCGAACGATTCTTGTGTGAATCCTGGTTCGCCGTTACTTTTTCCATACCATCTACTCAATATTAATGAGGGAGTTTTTTTATGAAATACTTAATTACTAAACCCAACAACATATACCTCATTGTTGTGCGGATGACTGGCTGGTGATTTATGAAATACACAGCTCATTCTATAAGACAAGAATATTTGATTTATTTCAGCCAAGTCTTCTTCACTTGTTATGAACATCTTGTTTATAAAGATTCCATTTAGATATGAATACTCGTTGAATAAGGGCAGGTATATTTTTAGTTTGTCAAAATTGTCTAAGTCGGTGTTCAACTCCGCGTCCATCGTCCAAATTAATACTTTAAGATTTGAGTCAGATGAGAGCAGGAGGAGATATATTAAGGATATTATCTTTAATCTCCACTGTATCATCTTGGAGAGTGTTATATATTGCTACTAGATGACGCCCGCAACTCCGTTGCGCCAAAATTCGATTATCGTACGGGAATCGTACATTTTTCCGGGATAAAAAATATCCTATGTCCTTCCTCAGGACTCAAAGTATCTCCATACCAAATTTCAGCAAAATCGGTTCAGCGGTTAGGGCGTGAAGAGGTAACAGACAGACAGACAGACAGACAGACAGACAGGCGGACAGACAGACAGACAGACAGACAGACAGACAGACAGACAGACGGACAGACAGACAGACACACTTTCGCATTTATAATATTAGTATGGATTCCCTTGGGAAATAAGTGCATTAAATATAAGAGGATACCTCCTGATCCCTCTGCTAAAGTAATGATAAGACCTTGATCCCTGTTAATCCATGGGCAGTCTTGTAATACAGTTGCCACTTTTGATGTTACTGTACTAATTCGTCCTATCTTCCTACATATATGATGTATATATTTTGTCCAGAGAGGTGAGTAATTACTGTCTAATTCATGAAGATTTGGCAGAGATATTTCGTAAGGAGTGTAATCAATATGAAGTAAGCCTATTCTTCCTTGATAATCCCTTGTCTTATTATCTTAAACTGTTATTTTGGAGGTAAGTAATAGCACTGGCGAGATGTATTCATTCAATTCATTTTTAACTTCTCTCCAAAAAGAAATGGAGTCCTTCTCATTCATATTTAGTTTTTTGTGATAGCCCTTTGTATACTGTTTAGGGACTCTTGTTATCCATCCCTCAATTCCCCCCTCTACAAACATAGGGAGTGAAGATAACCCTGTTTTCTGAGCCTTGGATATAGTAAACGGTTCCAGGGATGGTAAGAAGAATCGTCTCCATAGGTAAGACTGTTTTGCTATCTCATCATCCGCAAAGTATGTTAGACCACTACTTAACCAAAATTTGTCTTTGTCGATTAATAAATGTTCTAATGGATGGTACCAAAACACTAGCAAGCCCTGAAACTTGAGTTACTGTTGAATGTCGGTCAATCTTAATAGTTAAATGTTTGACAATATCCTCTAACCTATCACTATCGATTATCAAATAGGATAATTTGTGTGTAATAACATCTATGGGATAACTGTCCGTTTCATACAGGAAGTAATGTAGGAATTGGTTGTTGTTTTTGTTTTGTTTTTTTTTTCAACATTATCTTTTTACCATTATAGATTGGCCTGACATTTTTTATACTATGTATTTATCATCGTATAATATAGGTCTACTTATTGCTTTATTATATTGAAATATAATTCTATTATAGCTAATATATTAGCTCCTATCATATATTGTATAAACTTACCTACCTACTACTACCCATTAAAAATATTTAGTTATTTTCACGACTTATTTGCTAAGCTGAAAGTAAGTTGAAGATAATATTATATGAAATCTAGCTCTTCTTGTAGTGCAAGACATTCAGTTATTGTTACCCAGCAATTGTGACAAACAAGATTATCTCCTGACACTTAAAAATATAATAACATAATATTAATAATAAATATTTTCAACCGTAAAAGATTCAACGATTAAACCAAGATGTAAGAAATAATAGAAATATATTTTTATTATAATATTATGATTACCTGCTGCGGTGCAACTCACTGCTGTATTACATTTATTTCTTCGGGCTTAAAAATACGTTTCTCAGTAACAATATTACCACAATTTACACAATGTTCTTCAGATGTGATAAATATGAGGATATTTATGGGAGTTCGCTATTTTGCTAGTAAAATATCAGACGGCCATTCGATAACAGATTTATTGTCAAGGCAAACGATGACAACCATAGACATACATACCAATTCCTCCCCCATAGAATAACAAATAATAAAGATTAATAAAAAATATAAAAGCTCTTAAATAAACAATATCTAAAACTCATTCCTTTTAACCAATCCAAAAATCTTAATAAAATTTGCTGTAGTCAATCCTGGGAACGTTACGCTTCGGTCGCCCGAGAGAAGGGCAAGCTAGAGCTAAAGTCTGCGATACTTCTCGCTCACTTAAAACTGGAGCCTGCTCCGCGCATTGGGCCTCCGCTTCCCAATCTCTTTCCAAGCTTCCATCATCAATGATTGCAGGTGCTGAGCAATTCTGATTACTTATGTTACTGTCCCTTTCCTCCTCCTGTGAATCCCACACGTTAAAATTCTCCGTTAGAGGTAAAGGGGCCGGCTCAGCCTGACCTGGGCCATGTGAGTTTGCCGATATCTCCGTGTCCCAAGGTTGTCTACCGCTGATATTCCCCTTATACAACAAAATTTGATTTTTGTGCTTTTTAATAATGACGGATGTCTCCAAATCCCTAACAAAAACCAACATTCTTCCTAAAAGCTTAACAATTACACCTCTAACCCATCTATATCTATCTTTACCGCTATACTTCTTAAATAATACATGTTGACCAGTACGCCAGTCATTATTTCTGTGATCATTAGCTGGTGAACACTGCTCAGACACATCATCGTCAGACGGGGGTGCAGTAAACGAGGACGACGGCACGGTGACGGTAGGCGTCAGTAGGTCGAGCCGAGATCGCAGCTTGCGACCGAACACTAGTTGAGCCGGTGAGGTGTTCGTTGAACTATGAACAGAATTACGATAATCAAATAAATACTTAAATAAATTGGCCTTACTGTCGCTTTTTTTTTCCTTCGAATCGAAACGATGCTTCATGCTTGCCGACAGTAATAATATTTTTATTGAGTCCGAGGGTGGAAATAAATATAACAACGATGATAGTGCTAAAGAATGTGCGGAATAAACAGTGATTGGGTGTTGTCGACGAAATTTGTGTCATTAACTGGATATCCCCTTTAAGCTTTCGGGCCCGCATCTTGATTAAAAAGAAAGATAATCATGAGTAATTGGGCAAGGCGGATGCACAGGCGGGCGGCTACTTTAAGTAATGTAGTTACTTCTTGCGGCCATCCGAATTCGCTTCCTTACCCCAGGAGACTGGAAAAAGTGAAGTTTGGTGTTCCCTTACATGAAATGTGTAAGGACGATATTCCCGGACCTCTACTTGTGCTGATATTGAAGCTAAATAAGGAAGCGCCTCTACGCCGAGATGTTTTCCGAGCTCCCGGACACCAGGGGGCCATGAAGAAGCTGATACACTTCCTGCAGACCGGGAGACTTGTGAACGTTGACAACTACTCCGTGTACACTATTGCTAGTGTGCTGAAGAAATTTCTTAGGAAAATTACCGATGGTGTGTTCGGACGGGAAGAAGAGATGCAACTGTTCACTGCAGTCGAGTTACCACCTAACAAGCAGATTGAAGCCATAAAAAGGCTGCTGCTGTCGCTGCCGGTGTGCACGCAGCGGCTGCTGGTGCTGCTGTTCGCAGACAAAGCAGGTACCGGTATGACATCAGAGGCTTTGGGCGTGTCTGTGGCTCCCTCCTTCTTCCACTCCTGGGTGTCGGACGGCAAGACAGCGACCATGGAAGACGTTCAGCGTTTCAAGGTGGCGACGCGTTTAATACGTCAGCTGATCGAGCAGTTCAGCGCGGGCGATCTGTTCGGTCGTGAGAACTACGAGTACTACGCGCGCGTGACGGGACGGGTGCTGAGGGTGCGCGACGAGTGGATCTGCTCCTTCCGCGACCCCCCGCCGCCCAGACACCGCCGCGACCAGGAGGCGTATGCCAAGCAACTGTCGCTGGAGGCTGAGAAGACGTGGCTGCAGTGCGAGTGCGACCGCTGGGGCAACAAGTATAATCTTGAAGGTCTATCGAAGTCTGAGGAGTGTCAGTCGATGCCGGCGCTGATGGGGGCGGTGGGGGGCGCGGGGGCGGGGCTCGGCATCATCCCCGAGCATTCCCTGCTAGACTCCTGCACGCGCCTGTCCATCTCGCTCAAAGAGAGCGTCTTCAAGGTGTCAGTCGTCTCGGTCCAACTCGATCCCGCACATGACGCTGGATGAACTGCGAGCGATCAACAAGTACGCTGAGAGTACTAAGAGCCTCTCCTACTTGCCCCAGGCAGTTCGCGGCGTCGGTCTCGGCGCGCGCGCGTGTGCGGCGGCGGCGCCTGCCGCGTCGCGCTCTCCGACACTGAGATCCCACTCGCCTCAACAGTTTTATTGTGTGGGTGTCTCAGCCGTCTTAGTCCGAAATCTATCTTGTCTTAAACTTGGACAAGTATTCTACGACCATGTCCGTACGTCCGGAAATGTGGGTCGAGAATGGGGTATATCCGAGCAGTCCGTCATTCCCGGCTGCTATACGCGCATTGCGATTGGCAGTCCAATTTTAGGGAACGTGACGGTAATTCGTAAAGTGATAACACGCCCATGGGTGTGTTTCAATTTCCTCTTCCTCGGTCTCAATCGGATGCATCGGCCTCAACGTTTTATATATAAAAATCTTTGCTGCATTGATTTAAGGCGGCCAACACCGGTGACAAGCTGTTGGTTTCGAGCCTGAACACGCTTGATCGGCTCCCATACAGCCTGCTGGGCAATTGAGCCTGTTGTCGACGTCGGTATAAGGGACGTTTTATACTTCGACTCTAGTCGACGCTTTACTAAAGCGAATAGTCCTCTAACCAAGCAGAATCTGGGAATAACCATATCTAGGTCATCCCTATCTCGTATGCCTTCGAAGACATTTCGAGTTCATGAGCCTGAGCTTTAAGCAAGGGCCTGACTGGTCTCCAGCCCAATAAGTTTGCCGTTGGCAGCTGGTGTGCCGGCGGCTCCGGCTCCTCCTCCTCTCCTTCTTCTTGTTCTGCTCCGTCGATGTTTTGGGTCCGCTGGAACTTTAGCTTCGCGCCGCGGTCTCGCGGCAGGCTCCGGGTCGTCATTGACCGCTATGTGCAGCCTAATACCCGCAATGTCCCAAGTGTCATCGGTTCCAAACCGTGTGGCGACTTCTCGCAAAACACGTTCGAGTAAGATCGCGGGGGCGCGCAACGTTTCATAGTGCCCGTGCGTGGCGGCGGTGATATTACCGAAATGCCCATTTTCATTAGGTTGGGGAGCAGTCCGTTCAGATAGGCAGCCGCTCCAGCCCCTATGACTGCTGATCCGTATCCTTCTAAGAATTGAATCAAATTATCTTGATCCCGTGAGAAAACACCGTGCTTGCGCGTTATTAGCGCAAGTTTGTACCAGTACGCGATGACATGGTAGTAGGCGTGCGCGCCTGGTGAGATGCTCTTGGCGTACGCTTTGTCGCAGTCCGTGATCATTTTGTATTCCTCCTCAACAAGCGTTATGAAACCTGCTGCGTCTGGGTTGAAGTCTCGGGCAGGTTCTTCGGACACGAGGCCATTCTCGCCATCAATAATAAATGAATCCTCCCAAAGGGGGTCGTTCGTCAGCGTTGATGTGTTCTTCGAAATAAATCGTGGCTTCAGGACATCATCATTAATACGCGCTGGCGTCCTAGGTGGTTTTGATTTTGAGAATTGCTTCGGTCTTCCTTTCGCCTTGACAAAGGCGGTTTGTGTTGCATTTGCATCAGCGCTCGTTGTTTGAGTAGCCATCATGGCGTCTCCACCTTTTTAACACAATAGTTAAATCGCTGTCTGTTTCGAACGTTAATTTAACCCCGTTCACTCTCACAGACTCGACTAGAGGCTCGCCCTTTGTTGACCGAACATTAAAGCACTTACCGTCGCCGTCGTCGTTCTCGTTTACCTCATCCGCCTGTACACTCTTTACCAATTTGCACATTTTATGCAAATGTCCCTTTTTATTACATTTCTTGCACGTATAGTTTGCGAAACGGCAATCCGCGGAAGTATGATTTGTATAACCACACACCGCACATTTTTCCTTATTGACAACCTTTCTGTCAGTCTTGTTGTTGTTTTTCATTCTGTCAATTTTGAAAAGCGGCGGAGCATTCGACGTTGACGCTGTCGCCGAAGCAGCGGCGGCGCGCGCCGCTTTCAAATTCTCCGCTAGTTCAACGGCTTTTGCTAATGTCAGCCCCGCCAACTCCTGCACGTATATCTTCTCCTTTTCCGGACCCGGTAGCATGCCCATCACGAATCGATCGCGTAGGGCCTCCTCCACGTCAATGAACTTGCAATGTGCGGTGAGGCCCCGTAGTCTCGCCCCCACTGGGAATCCGATTCCGTTGGCAACTGCACTGCGGCATAGAAATTATGTCTTTCACTGAAGCCCACTTGCCTGGGAGTGAAATGGTCATCCAGAAGTTTGATGACGTCCTCGTACGGTACTTGCTGAACGTCTTTTGGCAGCGCCAGGTCGTTCACTAGCTGATACGTGTCGTCTGCTAACGCACTCAGCAGGTACGCTCGTCTCTTTACTCCCGCCGGATCGTTCTCCGCGCCTATGTCGTTCGCAAGGAACCATTGTGAGAGCCGGCTTTTAAACGTTCCCCATACTTGCACTTTGTGGTCAAAATTTGATAACAAGCCACAACTGTTAACCGACATGGCTCAATTTGTACACTTTTCTCGTCGCCAGTGATAAATATGAGGATATTTATGGGAGTTCGCTATTTTACAAGTAAAATATCAGACGGCCATTCGATAACAGATTTATTGTCAAGGCAACCGATGACAACCATAGACATACATACCAAGATGCAAAATCAAATAGCTGTATACCGTAATCCTTTAATCCAGAACCAAGGAGAATTATTGTAGAAGGGAGAAGAAAACCAGTAAAACAATGTCAAAGTCGTACGTGAAAAGCCGAAACAAGTTCATGAAAGAAATCCAGGTTGCGGTAAAAGAAATCGAAAACAAAACAAAACGCATCCACATTGAGCAGTAAGCAACAAGCGAACAGTCAAAAGATTCATTCGTTTGAAAAATGTCATTACAGTCAATATAGTGTTGCCGCTTGCCACAAAAAATCTTTATTGAATAAAGTAACAAACGTACACACAATGTTCTAAGATAAATGTTTTCTTTTGGTTAATTCTATATAAAATTACCAACAGTGGCCCGTTATTTGTATTTAACCTGAGTTTATTGTATTTGTTTATAAATCGATATTCGGATCGATTCAATCATAGTAAAGATATTTTATCTTCGGGCAACATTTCACCTCAACTGTTTTATATAACCAATACAATTCCCTTTTTTATCGAAACATTGCTGATTATAGTGACGGTTATTCAAATGTTATCAGAAATCATGTCTCATTATTATAGACTTACTTCTGGAGAAAGTAAGTCTTCTTAAAACAGCTGTCCACTGTAGGCCTGAAATGGGCATATTCCCCTTTGAGAAGGAAGTGACAAGGTTACTTTTGATGGGAAACTGGAGGTTAAAATGTGACAGGTAGTTCTTGAAGCAAATATTTCAAAATAAAAGACAAGGCAATTTATATATTTCGTATTTATTGGTGCTTTATATATTATAAATTGTAAAACTATAATCATTTACACCTATTCCTCACCACAACTGTTGTCAGAGTTATCAACATCAGCACTTATATCATCATCGGTGTTGTTGAGAGTAGAATAAAACAGTTGGTTAGACTCTTTCAAAAATGGGACTAATTTTTTCAAATCATTTAGTTTGACAGTATTTATTATTGGGCTTTGTGTAGTTAGGACCTAATGTCATGCAAGACTGCCAAGGACCAGAATAATGATCTCTCACAAACAATAATGGTGATTCTTTGTTTCCTCAATTTTTTTAGCTGTACAGCTGGCTTAGGGGTTTTCAGGAAATATGGCTCTGTTGCTTTTTTGATGTCAAACAACATGTTTTGGTCTACCTTAATTACATTTAATGGACTTGGAGACTGTCTACATCCACTCATAATGGAATCCCAATCACTTGGTGTTTCAGCCTGTTCCTGTCTCTTCCTCGTTTCTATAATAGCAAGTCTTGGTCATTTGGCAAAAAAAAAATGTCCTGATAGGAATGATGTCAAATATCCCTTTGAGCGCGTCAAGTAAAATATCGTACCCCACGCAAGCGCGCTAGGTAAAAACGAAAACAAAAAAAGAAATAAAATACGCATGTTTGATGTGGTCACATTATGTGTGGTGAGTGATGTGACAAGAAAGGGGACATAAAGTCACCTGACACCCTTGACAAAACGTGTACGTTTTAGCCTTGCAAGTAGTGCAGTGACGGCGTATGCGCTCATTTTGTCTTGGAGGCGGATAAAAACCAAACTCCCGTGGGAAGTGCTCCAGTGCTTCCGTCGAGAATATTGGCCGAATCCGAGCTTTATATGGTGCAGGTGTGAGCCTAAGCGTACTGAACAGATTTTGATGTAAGCTTTTTAAGTGCCTCTTTAAAATGTCGTTTACTACACTGATGCGAAAAGCTCGGTGGGCGGTGACTCCTCCAACTTTATTTTTCTGCAAAATCCAGGCATTTAACAGGCTGTTATTTAAGAGGCGCTTGAAAACTTTTTTGTACCAAACCTTGACTTTTTTTCGCTCCATTGGGTTGCCCGCGATCAGCTGGTCTTTTTTATCGACCGCCCCCATGCATACGTTGTAATCTAGGACTACAAGAGGCTTAGGGGTATCGTCTGATTCGCGGGTGGCGATAGCATTGCCGTGGTATGTCGAAATAAAAGCGACGCGATTTTTATCTCGCCATACCAGGACATCGATATCACCGGATGTCTGTCCAACGATCTCACCTATGCCACAGAATTTATATTAGTTGTACCAACCTATGCGCATGTTTACTTTTTGGCAGGCGTTCAGTTCTTGTGGCACTAGTTGACGATTTGTGCGTAACGTTCCAACACAGTCTGTGCCAAAAGCTTTTAAGTACACGTGCTAAGGCAGGGCTGTTGTAAAAGTTATCCATGAAAATGGCATTTTAGAAGACATCCATCATTTTAAGGACAAGACTTGGTATAAAGCCGGATATGGGTGATGTTTCGGCTTGAGTTGGAATGGTTTGTAAATTGTACGCGAGATCCTGTTTAAATGTCTATCCGCCATAAATACCCTGATTTGCTCTCACACAGTTCGAAGGTTTTTACCACCACCGACGCTGCTTTATCTTTAATATATTGCTTAATATTGAGCCACACTTTCCATTTCAATAATGACTCATCTATTGCAATATTTCTATCGAGATTGTAAAGTTCTTGAAACTTACTGTTGAGATGAGTAACAATAGGCTCTATTTTGTAACATCTTGCTTCTTGTGCATTCACTGAAGTACTCAAATTTTCATTGTTTGCAAAGTGCAAAAATTTGTTAAACAAAATGAGCCTACTGTACGTCATATATTTTGAAAAATTGGGAATATCAATTGGATCACACTGATTAGAAAAATATTATTTTATATCTTCTTTTGCGCACAGTCCAAAACATTTGTTCTCTGTCTGCATTTACTGTGAAAGTACTACCCCACTCATATTGAAGGGCCTTCAAATCATAGAACTTGTCATGTGTTAGTTCTTCCACATGATAAGGATTCCCGATCTTTTGAGTTGACATGAGCAAGGTAGCGTATTGTTGTGGATAGTATATTATTGGACCTGATTTATATAACGTTTGATTTGTTTTTCTACAATGCTGTGCACGTTATCTCTCTTATTTTGCGAATGCCCGCGCACCAAAAATTTATATGTAACTATACGTTCCGCGCGGCTTCGCCCGCGTAAATTAGATATTTCACAGACAAATTAGTCCACAAAAAATTGCCTATGATCCTTCACGTGGTCTACTTCCTATCTGACCCAAATAACAGAAAAATTGCTCTAGTAGTTCGTGAGATAAGCTCTTTCAAATAATTTCCCCCGTTTTTTCCACATTTTCTTCTATTTCTTCGCTCCTATTAGTCTTAGCGTGATAAAATATAACCTTTAGCCTTCCTCGATAAATGGGCTATCTAACACTGAAAGAATTTTTCAAATCGGACCAGTAATTCCTGTGATTAGCGCGTTCAAATAAGCCCTTTCAAATAATTTCCCCCCATTTTTTCCACATTTTCCTCTATTTCTTCGCTCCTATTAGTCTTAACGTGATAAAATGTAGCCTATAGCCTTCCTCAATAAATGGACTATCTAACACTGAAAGAATTTTTCAAATCGGACCAGTAGTTCCTGAGATTAGCGCGTTCAAACAAACAAACTAACTAACAAACTCTTCCGCTTTATAATATTAGTATAGATTGAGTTGACTCTCATGGTTGAAACAGCAAAAGCATAGGCTGGCAGTAGATATTTATTTTTTGTTGACCACAATTATATTTTACACTACAGTAGTCGCTGTAAAATATATTACCTATCTAAATCTTTATCTGAGGCATTTTTCTCAACTAATGTTTTTATATACTGTAGCACACAAGGTTCTATGCGTGCGTTCAAACGGTTTGATCGAAATATTCGGTCAGTTGGTTTGGTCTATTTATGTTTCTTTTGATCATTTCGATGAAGTTTACAGTCAGGTGACTGTCGCCATATAGTTCTTGCGTTGCGACAAGCGCTGCAGCCTTTCGGAAGTCTGTTATTGCCGTGGTAAAAGTGTTATTAAGATATTTATTTGTAAATATTTTAAAATCACGTTTCATTCTTCCGTTTATTGTTTCTACTACCCATCGAACCAGCGTCACTAGTCTCGACTTATTAGCAGCTTCAGTGCTCAGCTGACTTTCATGTCATTGTTGGTTTTGTTATATTATTTATAACATTGTTAACATTTACCTGTTCAGTGTTCATAGTTATGTACAATTTAGTTTACAATTATAATTTATATACAGTTTAATTTATATATAGCATCTGCCTTCTAATATGTACCGTCAGAGAATTTGATTCCTATGCAAATGGGGGACCTACGTAGTTTGGTCGCATTACGTCAAACACAGCCGACAGATCACAATTAACAATACAAGACTGCTATTTTTGTGCAATACAATTTTACAATTATTGTTAGTTATGTTATATTATCTGTTCATCGTTATTTACAATTTAGTTTGCGAGGATGAGGAGGAGAGGAGTTTGACGATGATGACGATGACGACGAAGACGAATCTGATGAGTAATGTCGGTGGGAGCGCTCTGTTTTTGGGTTTAGTTCTTATAATGGGGGAAGAGTTGTCTTGATTTCTGTTAGAGTTTGGGTTTTGGGCAGGTTCTGGATAATAATATGTGTTGTCATTAGTTTGTGTGTAACCTAGGAAGTTGTATTTTACTCCCTTGACATCCTCAATAGCTTCGTAGGCGGGGCGGTTTTCGGCGGGGCACCTGCTGCAAGGGTGAGGGGTCTTGTAGTAGAACCATGTTGGGTAATTGGGGTGTTTTAGAATCTCCCCCTGCATATAGTTCATGTGAAGTTTTCTAATGTGGCGTATAATTGCCCGACTGGCGATGTATATTCCGCATAGAACACACTAATAGCCGCCATCCTTTCCTTTAGCTTTTTTCGGTCTGATACCTTTAATTCCTTTCCTGCCTCCAGTACTTGTGGAGGGTTGGCAGGCTTCTGGTTCGGCCCTTGGTGTTCCATTTGTGTCAGGCAGCATTGCCGCAGGCATAATAGCTGCTTTTGTAGTGGGTGTCGTTGGGGCGGGGAATATTTCTATTTGAGGGGGGGGGGGGGTTGTTGTTGATATGGGTACTGGGGTTGCTAGCCTTGTTGATGCTGAGCTAAGTGCGTACAGTTCATCGAGGCTTATGATAAAGTTGGATGAGTCGTTGTTGGGGTTAGCGGGCGTTGGTGGTGGTCTAAGTCCCATTCCGCTTGCATTGGTGGTGGTGTGGTCACTAATTCCGCCGCCGGTCCTTCCAATGTTCATGTGTCCTCCCGTGATGTATAGCGTGAGGTTATTTATTATTTGCGTGAGGTTTCTAATGGTGGCCATTGCTTCTTCTAAAGTTCTGCCGCATGTCTGCAGCGCCTCCTCCTTTTTCCTGCAGCATTCGTTGATCATATTGTAGTTTATTATAGTTAGTGTCTGGAGGTGATAACTGAATTGGGGAGTCTAATTGGACCGCGTTGTGACTGACTGTCTCATTGTGACCGGAGGTGACCGTACTGTTGAGAGTCGCACGGTCACCGGGTGCTGCCAGCGACCGTTGTCGCTCGATATTGTTAGGGGGGCGGAAGTCCCCTGATAATCGGGAGACCTTTACACAGTGTTTGGTTGCTATGGTAAATTGTGCAAATGGTAGCCGTACATGTGCAATTCTGATTATTGTTATACTTAATATCCATGATTTGGTAGAGTGTGTAATTATCATTACAGTTATACTTATATTCTAATTTCTATGTTACAATATAATTAATTTACGATTTATATGGAGGGTTACACTGTGACTGGAGGTAGCCGTGCAATCATGGGTCGTCGGGCAACCGGGAGCTCCCCGTGTCGGGGTTGTCCGATTTTCCCAGGCGACCATAAGTCTTCTGACTACCAGGAGTCCTCGAGCGTAGGTGGCTGGGCGATGTGATAAGTGGTTTATCCGGGAGTGGTAATAAGCTGGGGGATTGTGACCAGAGGTAACCGTATGATTGAGGTTCGCATGGCCGCCGGGTCCTGCCAGCGACCATGGTCACTCGACATCGCCGAGGGGGCGAAAGTTTCCTGGCATATTTATGTAAACTGTAACTCAATCTCTGAAATAAGAAGTTTGAGCTCTTTTGTATGTATAAATAAGTCTCATCCATAATAACAATGGCTTTTGTATGATCTTCAGTTCCAAAAATATGATTAGGTATTGTTAAATACGAGAACAAAAAATTCACTTGTTTACATGAGAAAGACAATGAAGTAAGGAGATACAAACAATGTAGTAAATATTAAAAATCAAGAAAAGACTTGGAAATTGTTATTTAAAACATCTTCGTACAAAATAGGAATTTATTCTGCACTTTTAAACATGGATCGATTTACAGATTGCTAAGATTTAGATAGATATAAAAATGGAACGATGTGCGGCTACGGGCGATTATAGGGCGAATAGAGGACGGGCTTCTTGACAAGTCGAGCTCCCTCTTCCAGTCCTTGATGACGTGAAGCACTGGGGCTCGCCGACCTTCAATTATGAAGCTCCTGCTAAATTGTAATAGCAATATCTTGCTGCTGACTCTGCTCATATTAAAGCCAGGCTTTAACATAACTCCCCCTGAAATCCCTGCGGGTGTTTCAGTCCCTGGATCCGATGCTAGCAAGGGGCACAATCGTGTGAGGGTTCTCCGCACGACTCCTCTGAGTGGCGACTTCGGCCAAGTGTAGTGGAGGGCTGTTGTCTTCGTGAACAAGGACGAGGTATCCTACGCTGAGGTTTCCCTTGCTGTCTCGCCCCTTGACACGTTGCTGAAGCTCGTTGACATACTCCCGCTGCCATCGACTCCAAAAGTGTCTTCGAGCTTGTTCGATGCGGGCGTAGCGTTTGAAGCTGGAGCTGTCGTCGTCGTGGGCTGGATCCGGCAGCGATGTCAGCGGCCGACCAACCAGAAAATGCCCTGGAGAGAGAGATTGGAAGTCGTGAGGAGAGGAAGAGATAGGACACAAGGGGCGGCTATTCAAAATAGCTTCCACCTGTGCAAAGTTGCAAACAGAGTAGACAACTCTTCGTATGTAAAATTTAAATTAGCCATCATCCTTTTTATATGGTGATGGTGGATCAATTATAAATAAATTTATTTTTTTTTTCTTAAAGATTGAAGACGAATAGGATGGTGAGATCTTCTTTATGTCATAAGTCAAATATAGACGGGTCCTTTCGATGTGCATCCCACATGTGGGGTGAGCCCGCTAGAGGGTTCTGTCGATGTAGATGCTGGCGGAGCTTGTGTGTGGCCTAGCATCCGAGCCTTCTGAAGGCCCTGCACCCGCAGTTCCATGTTGGTTAGCCTTTGTCGATCTTGGGTGATTTTTTGATGAATGTCTATAACCATCTGCATTAGCTCATGCTGAGTTTTTTGAATGTCCGATAGCATTGTAAACAAAATTGCAGAAATGTCAGAAGGAGATTGATAGGGTTGATTGCGGATGTCATGTTCTTCCTCGACATCCTCCTCTAGTGCAGGTGGGCGACTGGAGGCTCTGGTCCGAGGTTTCTTGTTCCTGGAGGATTCCCCTTCCGGTCTTCCTCGCCTGCGTCCCCCCTTCAAGGATTCTCGTGTTTCCTCAGGGGCGCCAGTTATGCCCTGATGAATGGCATCTCCTTTTGTTTTTTCTAACCTTTCCATAGCGGCTCCCTACAAGTCCTCTGCTCTGCATCGATAGAGTCCATGGGGAGGGATGAAGTTGACAGGGGTGGGGATGAGTTGAAAGTTTTATATAAAATGCAAAGAAACTTTTTCCCCAACCTAATTTTAATTTTATTTGTGAATATTTCAAGTACCTTTTGGATTTTTTTATATTTAACAAAACGGCCAAAAAAACGTTTTTATTGTATGGGAGCCCCCACTTAAAGTAAATTTTATTTTGTTTTTAGTATTTTTTGTTATAGCGGCAACTGAAACACATAATATTATGTAAAAAATTCAGCCGTCTCACTGTCACGGTTCTTGACATGCAGCCTGGAAACAGACGGACAGACAGATAAACAAACCGACTGACAGATGGACATACAGCGAAGTTTTAGTAATAGGGCAATGTTTTTATGCTTTAAGTACGGAACCCTTAAAAGTAAAAAAATAAAACTTTGACAAAATGTTTAATCTTCTTCCCTTTCTGAAGAATTTAATAATAATAATAATAATAGACATTTATTCGACATAAAATTCACAGTACACTACAATAAAACAAAGCACACAACAATGAAGGAAAAAAAAGACAAACATAAGTATATACTAAGCCTAACCACATAATATTACTTATATCAGAAAAAGAGAAAAAAAAATGAAATACATAAAATAAAAATGAGGACACCTGAATCATGTTTTACATTTTATGTACAATTACAAATACTTTGTATTTTTTGTGGTGCGGCACGGATTGTGCTTCGATAATAGGGCAGTGCAGTGCGAAAAATTGTCGAATAGGATCCACTCAGGTATGTGATCACGGTACAGGATCCTGTACCACGATTCCTGGTATTATGTGGACCCTCGTGATTGCCAGGCGTTTGACAGTCTACATACAACACACAGCTAAGTCTACATAAAATAGATAAATAAAAAAAATACATAAATAATAAATATAATAATTTATAATAGGGATAATCTAAGTGTAAATAGGGATAAGAGGCTGGGAATTTAATATAGAGTCGCAAAATTTACATCAGTCCTGTCATTACATGATAAGTCATTGAAATATTTTATTGTCGCTCCACAACTGTAATATTTTCTTGTAGACTTTGTACCTGTGGCTGCATTGCAGACCTTTTCAGATGTATCAAAACGTTAAATGCATGTCTTTCGCCAGATTTTCCCTGTTCCACTTGCGCAGCATGTATTAGAGATCAGACCAGAACGAAGTTCTTCGGTCTTTCGTCTTTCTTTCTCCTTTTACTTGCTTCTACAAACGAAATAGACGGTCGACCTGTTCGTTTCTGTAAAGTCTCAACAATAGTTACGAAGTAACTTGTTTTTTTTGTAGGACAATGTTGCTCTTAAATTATATAACTCTTAATCTACCAATATACAAATAATTGGCCAAGTGCGAGTCGGACTCGCGCACGAAGGGTTCCGTACCATTATAGAGCAAAATAGGCCAAAATTTGTGTTTTTTGTATGGGAGCCCTCCTAAATTTTTTATTTTATTTTATTATTATTATGAAATATTAAAGTACACATATAATAAAATTCAAGTGCCTTCCTGTTACCTTTATTGATATAGAGCAAAAACTGCCGAAAAAATCAGGTTTGTTGTATGGGAGCCCCCATTAAATATTAAATTTATTTTGTTTTTAGTATTTAAAATTTTGAGAGATTTTTTGAGAGAGAGTTGAAATTTAGTATATAAAATTTCAACTCTCTAGCTATTACCGTTCTTGAGTTACAGCCTGGCCACAGACGGACAGACATCGAAGTCTCAGTAATAGGGTCCCGTTTTTACCCTTTGGGTACGGAACCCTAAAAATCAGCTGGTTAGGGTTCCGTTTTAGGGTACCGTAGTCAACCAAGTTTTGTTGATTATAGAACCCTAAAACGGAACCCTAACCAGCTGATTTTTCGTATATTGGTAGGTTAAGGCCGTCCCCCGAGCAAACGACCTTGGCCATACATTTGCCGCGTTGGCGAGATCGCACTAAAACCCTATTTTTTTTTACTTATCTTAGTTCAAAATTGTCCTAAAAATTTTTTTAAACGGGGAATATGTAGTTTATTATAGTATTTCAAATAAAAGTAATTTGTAAATCCTAAGGAGATGCTGAATGTATGCTTGAATTTTAATAAATTGGTTTTACTTTGGAAGCTGATATCATGAGTATAATAAACAAAAATAGAAAATTTAAAACGGGAAAAGGAATGTTGATATACTGAAGATTATTGCTGTATTTTTATTATAACTTTGTAGCTTTCAAATTATGAGTTTATAAGGCTTGAAATACGGTAAATTACGGTCTCTCAGTAAGGAACGCCCTTAATAGTTATATAATAATTTAAGAGTGTCCTTATTGTCCTTTTTAGCAGGGGTTTAATAGTAATGGTGTCATAAGTTTTGAATTATTTTTAGAATGACAATAGTTAATTGCTTTTGAGAATGTGACCATTGCTAGTAGTCCTGCTTGTCGGAATGTTAATAGCAATTTGCCATCTACTACCATGTTATCATAAATTATATCTTTAAATGTTGATACTATTACAACTTTAACTCTCATTGATAATAATTACCCAGTTGTTTTGTCCTGTGTTTTATACGGAAATCTAAACTTTATTGCCTTATCTCCTTTCTTTTTACGTTCAGGCTTATAAATGGTTCATATTCAAAAATAATTTTGGCTGCAAACTCAAGTGCTTTGCTAGGGGTATTCCTTTTAAGTTGTAATGTAAAATCCTTACAATATTCTGCAAAGTTATGCATCAATCCTGGGAAATCAAATTCATTAGATGAATACTGCTTTGAAAAATCTTCTGGAGTTACTCCTAGAATGAAAACATTTTTCACTATCTCAGCTGAAGACATGGATAATGGTACAATACCAGATGCTGTTATTTCAGTTGTTACTTTCTCAGTTCCAGTCACTCCTAGCTTGTTCGCAACATCCTTTGCAGTCAAATTCTCGGCCATAAAGGTTCTTAAAATTGATTGAGATGTTACTGTTTATTAGATGATTTGAGATATGTATTTGTGAATTATTATCTGTTACACCTTCAGCAACTATTGTTGGTTGATCTACTATAACACTACCTGGAATTAGTAAATATATCTTAATATCACTATTGCGATTCACTACTGGTGAGGGATAAATCTGGCCACAAGGACAATTTATATACTAAGCAGTGTATATTAGGTAATCTTCCAATTGACTAGTATAATAAATTTCTCCACTATTCGATGTTAATGTTACCAAATACTTATTGAACATTTGTTCAAATACCCTTGCTTGTTGCTTGAGACTGAATGGTTCACCAAATAATGTTAAAGATAATTTATTACTTTTACTAAACAAAATGAATCAAACGTCCACTAGACAAAGTACGTGGTATGTCATCTATACTAATATTATAAATGCGAAAGTATCTCTGTTTGTCTGCCTGTCTGTCTGTCTCGCTTTCACGCCAAAACTACTGAACCGATTGTAATGAAATTTTGTACACAGATAGTCTAAAGCCTGAGAAAGGACACACTACTTTTTAACTGGAAAAAGGGGTTGTAAGGGGGTGTTTATGCGTAAATTTGTTCAAATTAAGTTAGTTCACAAAATTCATAACAGATGGCGCCAAGAGTCGCCTAGATCGCGCTATCGCTTGCTCATACGTATTTCTATAAGAGGTGGTACCATGTTGAATTACAATTTTTGATTCTTTCGATTGTTATACACGTTATTAAATAACTCACCTACCAACATTCAACATAGATATCTGAAACAACAGCCTACCAAATACCAATGACAGATACTAAATAGTTCATGGGTAAAGCTAAAGTTGTGTAATGGGGGGCTAAATAAGCTTTAAAATTTGGTATAAAAAAGTTTAATTTAAAAAAATTAAATATTAATGTGCACACTGCACAGCTGTTTTTGGGTATTTTGATTTGAGGGGTACCAGGGTTTTAAAAAGCTTTTAAATTTGACACCAATTTTGTTGACACCGCGCGCTATAAACTGAAGTCCACGCGGACGAAGTCGCGGGCAACAGCTAGTAAAACATAACACAATAAGTTAGAACAAGTGAATAATCTTTTCATATAGATATTAAAATATTATCAAAGGATAAACTAAATTAAAACAAATAAATAAACTAGAAACCAAATACCTAGAAAATTCTACAAACACACATAAATCACAACTCACCGATAACCTGCTCAATAACTCCTACATTTTTTATTTTTAAGATTTACTGACTTTACTAAGTCTGATCACCGGCAAACCTAGCTTGTGCTTATTTCTGGTGTTCCTACAATGAATATCACTTTTAGCTTCAAAATTAATATTTTTTCTATCATAGTCTTATATTACATTGCCCAAAATGTATTGAGAAGCAACAGTTGGAATACTTAACGTTTTAAACTTTCGCGTTGCATTATAATTAAAACTTTTCAATCGGGACTTAAGAGTCCGTATACGAAATTTGCCGATTTCGCTGATTTTACAGTCGTGATTTAACAGTTAAAAAATTTCTATAAGTTTAAATGCACAACATGTAAGATCATTTCAATTATAATCTAATGTTGGAGCTAGATTTTTTATTTTTTTAAGTATTTTTAAATAATCCAACTCAAACCAGCGACAGTTTTGTGATTTTTGCTGTAAAAGGTTTAGAATATCACCTGTTTATGGATTGTATTGACGTCTTAACGGTATGAAAAAAATACAATGTACTGTTGAGAAAGTCGTCTATAAAATGTTGGAATTACTTTTTACCACTTTAATATGAAATAGTTGAGTAAAAAAATATGTAACTCGGCAAAATTTTTGAGAAAACGGGCAAAGAATTGTTGTTAATTTCGGCAACTTGGAGCTGTAATTCATAAAAAGAAAACGACAGAAATAATCTATAGATAAAATTCTATCCAATTCGAGAAAAAAGAAAAAAAAACAAATTGTGCCAAAAAAAACACGATTCAAAACAACCTAAATCTCACATTATATTACTCGCCGCAAGTTCGAGTCGGCTTTCCGCGCTTAAATATATTTTAAATCTAATAATTAATGTAAATTTTTTTAAGTCTAATAAGGGGAAAAAACCTAATAATATTTCTGTAGCGAACCTTTGCAATTTCGGCAAAATCGGCAAAATTTCGTATACGGACTCTTAACGCGACTTATTTAAATAGTAATGCTACTACGAGTACATACTTTTTCTCGACGTTTCGGTCGTGTTGCAACGGCCGTGGTCACGAGGGGACTGCAGGAGCGCGACGTCTTCATTTGCACCGGGCCGTCTGATCTTCGACTAATCCCGGACGGCCTAGCGGATAAGACGGCCCGGTGCAAACGAAGACGTCGCGCTCCTGCAGTCCCCTCGCGACCACGGCCGTTGCAACGCGGCCGAAACGTCGAGTAAAAGTACCTATGTACTCGTAGACCGTAGTAGCATTACTATTTAAATAAGTCGCGTTAAGTCCCGACTAAAAAGTTTTAAGTTAGAATACTTAACTATAATTTCTTTCAATTTATCTCTCAGAGATTCAAAAGAAGACATTTTATAGATATGAGTATGGCTAGCTTCTGCAGCATAAATATCGCGTTAATGTCGGCAGCGTTTCCCCATAAAAGGATTATAATATATATTATGATTTATGACATTCTACTATGAAAATAACTAGAATATACTAATCATGCCGTATCTTCGTCAGAAATTTCATAAATACTGCAAATACCCCACTGTAATTTACTATCAAGAGTTATACCTAAGAATACAGTGGTGTCTACCAAATTCATCTTCTCATCATTTAATAGTATATTCGTTTGAACTTGCCTAACATTGGGCAAAGTAAATTTTAAACATTTGGTTTACTTAGAATTTAAAATTATGTTATTATTAACATCAAACCAATGTACTATTTTGAGACAGCACTATTTACCTCGTCGTTATTTGACTGCCGTCATAAGTGAAGTGCCATCAGCAAAAAGTACTATCTCATTACCCTTAACTAGATATGGTAAGTCATTAATGTAGGTGAGAAAAAGAAATACTCCTAAAATGGATATCTGTGGTACACCTAATTCTATTTTGGTCCCGCTGGATCATTTACTATTAACTTCAACCCTTTGAGTCGTATCATTGAGGTAAGACGTCAAAAGGCTGAGTACAGAGTCCCTTATCCCATAGTGGTGCAATTTTCTGACTTAAGTAGCATGCTCGACACAGTCAAATGCCTCGGGGAGGTCACAAAGGCATCCTTTGTCTCCTCCCAAGCTTGTCCCAACTCCCAATGTATTGCTAACAAAGTCGACACGGCCCGGTCGAGAGCCACGCTCTTAATCACTGGATCACGGATGACGGAGGGATTAAACATGACGTTTTATTTCGCAGCTCGCGCACAAGAACGAGTGGGGGTTCCACACGGCGCGCGTGAACTGCGTGGGGTGGAGCCCGGACGGCGCGCGCGTGGCGTCCGGCTCGCTCGACACCAGCCTCATCGTGTGGTCGCTCGCCGCGCCCGCCAAGCACACCGTCATCAAGAGTGAGTGTCACACGTTGTATTCGCCGCGAGTGGGGGTTCACACGGCGCGCGTGGGGCGGAGCCCGGACGGCGCGCGCGTGGCGTCCGGCTCGCTCGACACCAGCCTCATCGTGTGGTCGCTCGCCGCGCCCGCCAAGCACACCGTCATCAAGAGTGAGTGTCACACGTTGTATTCGCCGCGAGTGGGGGTTCACACGGCGCGCGTGGGGCGGAGCCCGGACGGCGCGCGCGTGGCGTCCGGCTCGCTCGACACCAGCCTCATCGTGTGGTCGCTCGCCGCGCCCGCCAAGCACACCGTCATCAAGAGTGAGTGTCACACGTTGTATTCGCCGCGAGTGGGGGTTCACACGGCGCGCGTGGGGCGGAGCCCGGACGGCGCGCGCGTGGCGTCCGGCTCGCTCGACACCAGCCTCATCGTGTGGTCGCTCGCCGCGCCCGCCAAGCACACCGTCATCAAGAGTGAGTGTCACACGTTGTATTCGCCGCGAGTGGGGGTTCACACGGCGCGCGTGGGGCGGAGCCCGGACGGCGCGCGCGTGGCGTCCGGCTCGCTCGACACCAGCCTCATCGTGTGGTCGCTCGCCGCGCCCGCCAAGCACACCGTCATCAAGAGTGAGTGTCACACGTTGTATTCGCCGCGAGTGGGGGTTCACACGGCGCGCGTGGGGCGGAGCCCGGACGGCGCGCGCGTGGCGTCCGGCTCGCTCGACACCAGCCTCATCGTGTGGTCGCTCGCCGCGCCCGCCAAGCACACCGTCATCAAGAGTGAGTGTCACACGTTGTATTCGCCGCGAGTGGGGGTTCACACGGCGCGCGTGGGGCGGAGCCCGGACGGCGCGCGCGTGGCGTCCGGCTCGCTCGACACCAGCCTCATCGTGTGGTCGCTCGCCGCGCCCGCCAAGCACACCGTCATCAAGAGTGAGTGTCACACGTTGTATTCGCCGCGAGTGGGGGTTCACACGGCGCGCGTGGGGCGGAGCCCGGACGGCGCGCGCGTGGCGTCCGGCTCGCTCGACACCAGCCTCATCGTGTGGTCGCTCGCCGCGCCCGCCAAGCACACCGTCATCAAGAGTGAGTGTCACACGTTGTATTCGCCGCGAGTGGGGGTTCACACGGCGCGCGTGGGGCGGAGCCCGGACGGCGCGCGCGTGGCGTCCGGCTCGCTCGACACCAGCCTCATCGTGTGGTCGCTCGCCGCGCCCGCCAAGCACACCGTCATCAAGAGTGAGTGTCACACGTTGTATTCGCCGCGAGTGGGGGTTCACACGGCGCGCGTGGGGCGGAGCCCGGACGGCGCGCGCGTGGCGTCCGGCTCGCTCGACACCAGCCTCATCGTGTGGTCGCTCGCCGCGCCCGCCAAGCACACCGTCATCAAGAGTGAGTGTCACACGTTGTATTCGCCGCGAGTGGGGGTTCACACGGCGCGCGTGGGGCGGAGCCCGGACGGCGCGCGCGTGGCGTCCGGCTCGCTCGACACCAGCCTCATCGTGTGGTCGCTCGCCGCGCCCGCCAAGCACACCGTCATCAAGAGTGAGTGTCACACGTTGTATTCGCCGCGAGTGGGGGTTCACACGGCGCGCGTGGGGCGGAGCCCGGACGGCGCGCGCGTGGCGTCCGGCTCGCTCGACACCAGCCTCATCGTGTGGTCGCTCGCCGCGCCCGCCAAGCACACCGTCATCAAGAGTGAGTGTCACACGTTGTATTCGCCGCGAGTGGGGGTTCACACGGCGCGCGTGGGGCGGAGCCCGGACGGCGCGCGCGTGGCGTCCGGCTCGCTCGACACCAGCCTCATCGTGTGGTCGCTCGCCGCGCCCGCCAAGCACACCGTCATCAAGAGTGAGTGTCACACGTTGTATTCGCCGCGAGTGGGGGTTCACACGGCGCGCGTGGGGCGGAGCCCGGACGGCGCGCGCGTGGCGTCCGGCTCGCTCGACACCAGCCTCATCGTGTGGTCGCTCGCCGCGCCCGCCAAGCACACCGTCATCAAGAGTGAGTGTCACACGTTGTATTCGCCGCGAGTGGGGGTTCACACGGCGCGCGTGGGGCGGAGCCCGGACGGCGCGCGCGTGGCGTCCGGCTCGCTCGACACCAGCCTCATCGTGTGGTCGCTCGCCGCGCCCGCCAAGCACACCGTCATCAAGAGTGAGTGTCACACGTTGTATTCGCCGCGAGTGGGGGTTCACACGGCGCGCGTGGGGCGGAGCCCGGACGGCGCGCGCGTGGCGTCCGGCTCGCTCGACACCAGCCTCATCGTGTGGTCGCTCGCCGCGCCCGCCAAGCACACCGTCATCAAGAGTGAGTGTCACACGTTGTATTCGCCGCGAGTGGGGGTTCACACGGCGCGCGTGGGGCGGAGCCCGGACGGCGCGCGCGTGGCGTCCGGCTCGCTCGACACCAGCCTCATCGTGTGGTCGCTCGCCGCGCCCGCCAAGCACACCGTCATCAAGAGTGAGTGTCACACGTTGTATTCGCCGCGAGTGGGGGTTCACACGGCGCGCGTGGGGCGGAGCCCGGACGGCGCGCGCGTGGCGTCCGGCTCGCTCGACACCAGCCTCATCGTGTGGTCGCTCGCCGCGCCCGCCAAGCACACCGTCATCAAGAGTGAGTGTCACACGTTGTATTCGCCGCGAGTGGGGGTTCACACGGCGCGCGTGGGGCGGAGCCCGGACGGCGCGCGCGTGGCGTCCGGCTCGCTCGACACCAGCCTCATCGTGTGGTCGCTCGCCGCGCCCGCCAAGCACACCGTCATCAAGAGTGAGTGTCACACGTTGTATTCGCCGCGAGTGGGGGTTCACACGGCGCGCGTGGGGCGGAGCCCGGACGGCGCGCGCGTGGCGTCCGGCTCGCTCGACACCAGCCTCATCGTGTGGTCGCTCGCCGCGCCCGCCAAGCACACCGTCATCAAGAGTGAGTGTCACACGTTGTATTCGCCGCGAGTGGGGGTTCACACGGCGCGCGTGGGGCGGAGCCCGGACGGCGCGCGCGTGGCGTCCGGCTCGCTCGACACCAGCCTCATCGTGTGGTCGCTCGCCGCGCCCGCCAAGCACACCGTCATCAAGAGTGAGTGTCACACGTTGTATTCGCCGCGAGTGGGGGTTCACACGGCGCGCGTGGGGCGGAGCCCGGACGGCGCGCGCGTGGCGTCCGGCTCGCTCGACACCAGCCTCATCGTGTGGTCGCTCGCCGCGCCCGCCAAGCACACCGTCATCAAGAGTGAGTGTCACACGTTGTATTCGCCGCGAGTGGGGGTTCACACGGCGCGCGTGGGGCGGAGCCCGGACGGCGCGCGCGTGGCGTCCGGCTCGCTCGACACCAGCCTCATCGTGTGGTCGCTCGCCGCGCCCGCCAAGCACACCGTCATCAAGAGTGAGTGTCACACGTTGTATTCGCCGCGAGTGGGGGTTCACACGGCGCGCGTGGGGCGGAGCCCGGACGGCGCGCGCGTGGCGTCCGGCTCGCTCGACACCAGCCTCATCGTGTGGTCGCTCGCCGCGCCCGCCAAGCACACCGTCATCAAGAGTGAGTGTCACACGTTGTATTCGCCGCGAGTGGGGGTTCACACGGCGCGCGTGGGGCGGAGCCCGGACGGCGCGCGCGTGGCGTCCGGCTCGCTCGACACCAGCCTCATCGTGTGGTCGCTCGCCGCGCCCGCCAAGCACACCGTCATCAAGAGTGAGTGTCACACGTTGTATTCGCCGCGAGTGGGGGTTCACACGGCGCGCGTGGGGCGGAGCCCGGACGGCGCGCGCGTGGCGTCCGGCTCGCTCGACACCAGCCTCATCGTGTGGTCGCTCGCCGCGCCCGCCAAGCACACCGTCATCAAGAGTGAGTGTCACACGTTGTATTCGCCGCGAGTGGGGGTTCACACGGCGCGCGTGGGGCGGAGCCCGGACGGCGCGCGCGTGGCGTCCGGCTCGCTCGACACCAGCCTCATCGTGTGGTCGCTCGCCGCGCCCGCCAAGCACACCGTCATCAAGAGTGAGTGTCACACGTTGTATTCGCCGCGAGTGGGGGTTCACACGGCGCGCGTGGGGCGGAGCCCGGACGGCGCGCGCGTGGCGTCCGGCTCGCTCGACACCAGCCTCATCGTGTGGTCGCTCGCCGCGCCCGCCAAGCACACCGTCATCAAGAGTGAGTGTCACACGTTGTATTCGCCGCGAGTGGGGGTTCACACGGCGCGCGTGGGGCGGAGCCCGGACGGCGCGCGCGTGGCGTCCGGCTCGCTCGACACCAGCCTCATCGTGTGGTCGCTCGCCGCGCCCGCCAAGCACACCGTCATCAAGAGTGAGTGTCACACGTTGTATTCGCCGCGAGTGGGGGTTCACACGGCGCGCGTGGGGCGGAGCCCGGACGGCGCGCGCGTGGCGTCCGGCTCGCTCGACACCAGCCTCATCGTGTGGTCGCTCGCCGCGCCCGCCAAGCACACCGTCATCAAGAGTGAGTGTCACACGTTGTATTCGCCGCGAGTGGGGGTTCACACGGCGCGCGTGGGGCGGAGCCCGGACGGCGCGCGCGTGGCGTCCGGCTCGCTCGACACCAGCCTCATCGTGTGGTCGCTCGCCGCGCCCGCCAAGCACACCGTCATCAAGAGTGAGTGTCACACGTTGTATTCGCCGCGAGTGGGGGTTCACACGGCGCGCGTGGGGCGGAGCCCGGACGGCGCGCGCGTGGCGTCCGGCTCGCTCGACACCAGCCTCATCGTGTGGTCGCTCGCCGCGCCCGCCAAGCACACCGTCATCAAGAGTGAGTGTCACACGTTGTATTCGCCGCGAGTGGGGGTTCACACGGCGCGCGTGGGGCGGAGCCCGGACGGCGCGCGCGTGGCGTCCGGCTCGCTCGACACCAGCCTCATCGTGTGGTCGCTCGCCGCGCCCGCCAAGCACACCGTCATCAAGAGTGAGTGTCACACGTTGTATTCGCCGCGAGTGGGGGTTCACACGGCGCGCGTGGGGCGGAGCCCGGACGGCGCGCGCGTGGCGTCCGGCTCGCTCGACACCAGCCTCATCGTGTGGTCGCTCGCCGCGCCCGCCAAGCACACCGTCATCAAGAGTGAGTGTCACACGTTGTATTCGCCGCGAGTGGGGGTTCACACGGCGCGCGTGGGGCGGAGCCCGGACGGCGCGCGCGTGGCGTCCGGCTCGCTCGACACCAGCCTCATCGTGTGGTCGCTCGCCGCGCCCGCCAAGCACACCGTCATCAAGAGTGAGTGTCACACGTTGTATTCGCCGCGAGTGGGGGTTCACACGGCGCGCGTGGGGCGGAGCCCGGACGGCGCGCGCGTGGCGTCCGGCTCGCTCGACACCAGCCTCATCGTGTGGTCGCTCGCCGCGCCCGCCAAGCACACCGTCATCAAGAGTGAGTGTCACACGTTGTATTCGCCGCGAGTGGGGGTTCACACGGCGCGCGTGGGGCGGAGCCCGGACGGCGCGCGCGTGGCGTCCGGCTCGCTCGACACCAGCCTCATCGTGTGGTCGCTCGCCGCGCCCGCCAAGCACACCGTCATCAAGAGTGAGTGTCACACGTTGTATTCGCCGCGAGTGGGGGTTCACACGGCGCGCGTGGGGCGGAGCCCGGACGGCGCGCGCGTGGCGTCCGGCTCGCTCGACACCAGCCTCATCGTGTGGTCGCTCGCCGCGCCCGCCAAGCACACCGTCATCAAGAGTGAGTGTCACACGTTGTATTCGCCGCGAGTGGGGGTTCACACGGCGCGCGTGGGGCGGAGCCCGGACGGCGCGCGCGTGGCGTCCGGCTCGCTCGACACCAGCCTCATCGTGTGGTCGCTCGCCGCGCCCGCCAAGCACACCGTCATCAAGAGTGAGTGTCACACGTTGTATTCGCCGCGAGTGGGGGTTCACACGGCGCGCGTGGGGCGGAGCCCGGACGGCGCGCGCGTGGCGTCCGGCTCGCTCGACACCAGCCTCATCGTGTGGTCGCTCGCCGCGCCCGCCAAGCACACCGTCATCAAGAGTGAGTGTCACACGTTGTATTCGCCGCGAGTGGGGGTTCACACGGCGCGCGTGGGGCGGAGCCCGGACGGCGCGCGCGTGGCGTCCGGCTCGCTCGACACCAGCCTCATCGTGTGGTCGCTCGCCGCGCCCGCCAAGCACACCGTCATCAAGAGTGAGTGTCACACGTTGTATTCGCCGCGAGTGGGGGTTCACACGGCGCGCGTGGGGCGGAGCCCGGACGGCGCGCGCGTGGCGTCCGGCTCGCTCGACACCAGCCTCATCGTGTGGTCGCTCGCCGCGCCCGCCAAGCACACCGTCATCAAGAGTGAGTGTCACACGTTGTATTCGCCGCGAGTGGGGGTTCACACGGCGCGCGTGGGGCGGAGCCCGGACGGCGCGCGCGTGGCGTCCGGCTCGCTCGACACCAGCCTCATCGTGTGGTCGCTCGCCGCGCCCGCCAAGCACACCGTCATCAAGAGTGAGTGTCACACGTTGTATTCGCCGCGAGTGGGGGTTCACACGGCGCGCGTGGGGCGGAGCCCGGACGGCGCGCGCGTGGCGTCCGGCTCGCTCGACACCAGCCTCATCGTGTGGTCGCTCGCCGCGCCCGCCAAGCACACCGTCATCAAGAGTGAGTGTCACACGTTGTATTCGCCGCGAGTGGGGGTTCACACGGCGCGCGTGGGGCGGAGCCCGGACGGCGCGCGCGTGGCGTCCGGCTCGCTCGACACCAGCCTCATCGTGTGGTCGCTCGCCGCGCCCGCCAAGCACACCGTCATCAAGAGTGAGTGTCACACGTTGTATTCGCCGCGAGTGGGGGTTCACACGGCGCGCGTGGGGCGGAGCCCGGACGGCGCGCGCGTGGCGTCCGGCTCGCTCGACACCAGCCTCATCGTGTGGTCGCTCGCCGCGCCCGCCAAGCACACCGTCATCAAGAGTGAGTGTCACACGTTGTATTCGCCGCGAGTGGGGGTTCACACGGCGCGCGTGGGGCGGAGCCCGGACGGCGCGCGCGTGGCGTCCGGCTCGCTCGACACCAGCCTCATCGTGTGGTCGCTCGCCGCGCCCGCCAAGCACACCGTCATCAAGAGTGAGTGTCACACGTTGTATTCGCCGCGAGTGGGGGTTCACACGGCGCGCGTGGGGCGGAGCCCGGACGGCGCGCGCGTGGCGTCCGGCTCGCTCGACACCAGCCTCATCGTGTGGTCGCTCGCCGCGCCCGCCAAGCACACCGTCATCAAGAGTGAGTGTCACACGTTGTATTCGCCGCGAGTGGGGGTTCACACGGCGCGCGTGGGGCGGAGCCCGGACGGCGCGCGCGTGGCGTCCGGCTCGCTCGACACCAGCCTCATCGTGTGGTCGCTCGCCGCGCCCGCCAAGCACACCGTCATCAAGAGTGAGTGTCACACGTTGTATTCGCCGCGAGTGGGGGTTCACACGGCGCGCGTGGGGCGGAGCCCGGACGGCGCGCGCGTGGCGTCCGGCTCGCTCGACACCAGCCTCATCGTGTGGTCGCTCGCCGCGCCCGCCAAGCACACCGTCATCAAGAGTGAGTGTCACACGTTGTATTCGCCGCGAGTGGGGGTTCACACGGCGCGCGTGGGGCGGAGCCCGGACGGCGCGCGCGTGGCGTCCGGCTCGCTCGACACCAGCCTCATCGTGTGGTCGCTCGCCGCGCCCGCCAAGCACACCGTCATCAAGAGTGAGTGTCACACGTTGTATTCGCCGCGAGTGGGGGTTCACACGGCGCGCGTGGGGCGGAGCCCGGACGGCGCGCGCGTGGCGTCCGGCTCGCTCGACACCAGCCTCATCGTGTGGTCGCTCGCCGCGCCCGCCAAGCACACCGTCATCAAGAGTGAGTGTCACACGTTGTATTCGCCGCGAGTGGGGGTTCACACGGCGCGCGTGGGGCGGAGCCCGGACGGCGCGCGCGTGGCGTCCGGCTCGCTCGACACCAGCCTCATCGTGTGGTCGCTCGCCGCGCCCGCCAAGCACACCGTCATCAAGAGTGAGTGTCACACGTTGTATTCGCCGCGAGTGGGGGTTCACACGGCGCGCGTGGGGCGGAGCCCGGACGGCGCGCGCGTGGCGTCCGGCTCGCTCGACACCAGCCTCATCGTGTGGTCGCTCGCCGCGCCCGCCAAGCACACCGTCATCAAGAGTGAGTGTCACACGTTGTATTCGCCGCGAGTGGGGGTTCACACGGCGCGCGTGGGGCGGAGCCCGGACGGCGCGCGCGTGGCGTCCGGCTCGCTCGACACCAGCCTCATCGTGTGGTCGCTCGCCGCGCCCGCCAAGCACACCGTCATCAAGAGTGAGTGTCACACGTTGTATTCGCCGCGAGTGGGGGTTCACACGGCGCGCGTGGGGCGGAGCCCGGACGGCGCGCGCGTGGCGTCCGGCTCGCTCGACACCAGCCTCATCGTGTGGTCGCTCGCCGCGCCCGCCAAGCACACCGTCATCAAGAGTGAGTGTCACACGTTGTATTCGCCGCGAGTGGGGGTTCACACGGCGCGCGTGGGGCGGAGCCCGGACGGCGCGCGCGTGGCGTCCGGCTCGCTCGACACCAGCCTCATCGTGTGGTCGCTCGCCGCGCCCGCCAAGCACACCGTCATCAAGAGTGAGTGTCACACGTTGTATTCGCCGCGAGTGGGGGTTCACACGGCGCGCGTGGGGCGGAGCCCGGACGGCGCGCGCGTGGCGTCCGGCTCGCTCGACACCAGCCTCATCGTGTGGTCGCTCGCCGCGCCCGCCAAGCACACCGTCATCAAGAGTGAGTGTCACACGTTGTATTCGCCGCGAGTGGGGGTTCACACGGCGCGCGTGGGGCGGAGCCCGGACGGCGCGCGCGTGGCGTCCGGCTCGCTCGACACCAGCCTCATCGTGTGGTCGCTCGCCGCGCCCGCCAAGCACACCGTCATCAAGAGTGAGTGTCACACGTTGTATTCGCCGCGAGTGGGGGTTCACACGGCGCGCGTGGGGCGGAGCCCGGACGGCGCGCGCGTGGCGTCCGGCTCGCTCGACACCAGCCTCATCGTGTGGTCGCTCGCCGCGCCCGCCAAGCACACCGTCATCAAGAGTGAGTGTCACACGTTGTATTCGCCGCGAGTGGGGGTTCACACGGCGCGCGTGGGGCGGAGCCCGGACGGCGCGCGCGTGGCGTCCGGCTCGCTCGACACCAGCCTCATCGTGTGGTCGCTCGCCGCGCCCGCCAAGCACACCGTCATCAAGAGTGAGTGTCACACGTTGTATTCGCCGCGAGTGGGGGTTCACACGGCGCGCGTGGGGCGGAGCCCGGACGGCGCGCGCGTGGCGTCCGGCTCGCTCGACACCAGCCTCATCGTGTGGTCGCTCGCCGCGCCCGCCAAGCACACCGTCATCAAGAGTGAGTGTCACACGTTGTATTCGCCGCGAGTGGGGGTTCACACGGCGCGCGTGGGGCGGAGCCCGGACGGCGCGCGCGTGGCGTCCGGCTCGCTCGACACCAGCCTCATCGTGTGGTCGCTCGCCGCGCCCGCCAAGCACACCGTCATCAAGAGTGAGTGTCACACGTTGTATTCGCCGCGAGTGGGGGTTCACACGGCGCGCGTGGGGCGGAGCCCGGACGGCGCGCGCGTGGCGTCCGGCTCGCTCGACACCAGCCTCATCGTGTGGTCGCTCGCCGCGCCCGCCAAGCACACCGTCATCAAGAGTGAGTGTCACACGTTGTATTCGCCGCGAGTGGGGGTTCACACGGCGCGCGTGGGGCGGAGCCCGGACGGCGCGCGCGTGGCGTCCGGCTCGCTCGACACCAGCCTCATCGTGTGGTCGCTCGCCGCGCCCGCCAAGCACACCGTCATCAAGAGTGAGTGTCACACGTTGTATTCGCCGCGAGTGGGGGTTCACACGGCGCGCGTGGGGCGGAGCCCGGACGGCGCGCGCGTGGCGTCCGGCTCGCTCGACACCAGCCTCATCGTGTGGTCGCTCGCCGCGCCCGCCAAGCACACCGTCATCAAGAGTGAGTGTCACACGTTGTATTCGCCGCGAGTGGGGGTTCACACGGCGCGCGTGGGGCGGAGCCCGGACGGCGCGCGCGTGGCGTCCGGCTCGCTCGACACCAGCCTCATCGTGTGGTCGCTCGCCGCGCCCGCCAAGCACACCGTCATCAAGAGTGAGTGTCACACGTTGTATTCGCCGCGAGTGGGGGTTCACACGGCGCGCGTGGGGTGGAGCCCGGGCGGCGCGCGCTTGTATGAAAATACAAACAGGACACTGCTTAGTTTAACCCATCAATCCCCAAGCGGCAGCATAACAATTGAAAACTATTGTGTCTGAGATACCCACGATGGAGGTGTTAAGACTCCAGTCTCCCCACAAATACTGAACTAAGTATATTATGATGAGAAAATAAATAAATAAATAATTGTTAATTATCGTGTTCCAGACGCTCACCCGCAGAGCCAGATCACGGACCTGTGCTGGCTGGACGACGCCACGCTCGCCTCCGTCGGCCAGGACGCCAACACGCGCATATGGAACGTGCCCGCCTAACTCCGCCCGCCCTCCTCTCTCCCCCCCGCTGACACTCAGCCACGTCCACCTCCGATTTGAACGTCGATAGTTTTTTTTTTTTGTAATTTCAGTTGCATACTTATTACTACAGTAGTTGCATACTGATTACTACAGTCATAAAATGGTCTACACTGCGCATAGACGTTTAAAGTGCCCCGCAAACGATCAAACATCAAACACGTCAAACACGTCGAACACCATGTAAACTACGTGTTTGACGTGTTTGACGCGTTTGAAGAAAATTTGGATTTACTACGTGTTTTGACGTGTTTGACGGTTTGATGTTTGATCGTTTGCGGGAGACTTACGGCTCGAGCTATATGCGTTCGGCCGCTACACCGCCAGGTTACGAACGATTGTATGTAACTATTTATTTTAATACCGGCGCGGTGTAGCGGCCCAAACGCTCGTTTGAACGGGCTTATATAAATCGAGTCTAAGACCCCAATTGTCTTCGTCTTTCGAGTTAGCTAAGTAACACTTAAGCTCAATCAATCAAAATTATTTATTTGCTAAGAATATAGTACAGTTCACTATTGTGCGTACCAGGCGAGGACTAAGCATAGTATAAAATACTTGTTAAAGTTCAAATCGGACGTGAACAGAGTTAAATTTTTAATACACAATACACGATGTATAATAAAATGTGAAACACACCCATAAACTACGACGTAAGTGGATGAAGTGCGTAAGAACCTGTTGCGTAAGCGTTGCGTCGACGCAGCGCTGTCGTTTGACGCATAGCCGGCCACACGGGCGCTGCGTCAGCGCAGCGTTATTACGAAGACGTCTTAACGTCAACACCTCCTCCCGCATCGTCTCGGGGGCTGCTGTCCGTCATGTGTGCGGTGCGGCGACGCGACGCAGCGCGCCGTGTGAACACCTTGGTTATTTGTATGTAAAACAACGCAACGGCAGCTGCGTCGACGCAACGCGCTGTGCGGACAGGCTCTCACGGACAGAAGCCATCACAGACAGGCTCTCTCGGCTATGCGTCAAACGGCAGCGCTGCGTCGACGCAACTGGCTCTAAGTAACATTTTTGAAAAAGTTCGTTTTTTTTTGCATAAATAGTGGCTTAGGACCGGAAATATGGAAAAAGCAGTTAAAGTAATTATACCTTAAGCTACATTATTACATAACATCCATATTTTTTTGGTCGCAACTCTCAAATTATTTTCCCGGTCTTACAGCCTCCATTTGTACAAAAAAAAAAAAGAACATTTTCACAAATATTTCTTACCCACTTCACGTACGTCTTCTAATAGGATAATAATATTATATACTAATATACGAGTTGTAAAGTGTGTTTTGTCAAAACACAACACTATTACTGAGAAACTTACTTATTTGGGTAGTTTGTACTGTATATCGGCGTTAGTGTTAAATATTGCTCCCTATTGAAAATATTTTGTATAAATTACTATTCAAATATGTAAACTGATTTTTGGAAAGTAGTATTTATTGTCAGAATTTAGTGTTTATTTGAAAGTGAAATATTTATTGTTATTTAAGTTGTACTAATCGAAGCGTTCTAATGAGCTTGTATAGTTTGCATTTACTAATACATAGTAACTATGTAATATTGTAAGTTCTGTACTAATTTTGTGTGTAACTTCAATCGGGAACTAACTCGATGACAAGTGCCCTGCCAAAAAATGCCCAAAAACTGACAAAAGTATGGTCGTGGTCTTTTGAAGTCGTTATTTATTTTAAAGTTTCGAATGTAAAATGTTCAAAATAAATAGGTGCCGTAATTTTGTCATATTTGGAACTTAATTGGTGGGTGTGTTCCGAACCAGTATACTGGCTAATGCTCGTGACGTCTAGAATCAACCCCGTACAGTGCTCCAAAAGTGACAATGCGCATAGGAATTTCCGTCATGTCATTGTTCGGCAAAGATAGTTTTTCCCGAGCGTCGGAAGAAACCTTTTATTGCGCATGTCCAAATAATGTAACGCCATGGCAACGCCACCGGTTTACCCACTGACCTCCATTATACAAGTACGCTGGACCTATGATACACTTTGAAATGACAGCTGTTTTTTGTGCCTATTTGAAGCGGAATCAGCGCCCCCAAGATCGGGGGAAGAGAACTAAATCTGACGTAAACATGACGTTTAAGTCGCCATATTGGCGCTGATAGCAGTAGTGGGAGTACTTGGAACTAATACTAGTTTCTACCACCGTAGTGATTATAATATTCTCTTTGGTTTCTACAACCAATAGCGATTGAGCGGCCATTTGCAAGTTACGTCAGATTTAGTTCCCTTCCCCCGATTTTGGGGGCGCTGATTCCGCTTCAAATAGGCACAAAAACAGCTGGGTATCAGTAACAGTATATATATCTGTCCAGCGTACTTGTATAATGGAGGTCAGTGGGTTTACGACTTGACCGTTACCAAATATAAGCAACTTGTTGGTGGCGTTGCCATGGCATGACATGATTTGGACATGCGCAATAAAAGGTGTTGTGGTGCATGCGCCAAAAATAGAGACAATTGACGGACCGGTGACAGCCACCGAGTACCGACTATATGATATTTAAGCTTCTATTTCCTTTGAACAAGGTGCAAAATACAAGTGCATTGTTTGGGGCTCTTACGTTTCATAGATTCGGGTGTTTTCGTGATTACGACAATTAGCGAAGATTTGTATGCGCATTATTAATTTGGGAGTACTGTACTGTTGATTCGTTGCGAAATATACGCATTGGCGTACGTGACTTTTGCGATGTCACTATTGACTATCACTTGTCTCACCAGTGGCACACCAGTGACAGTGACAGATGACGTCACGAGCGCTAACTAGTGTACTGGGTTGTATTTCGGAGCGCGCCGTGTGAAGCTACTTGAAGCTCAACAACAGAAGGCCCGATATAATCGCTACTAACGAGCTCACACATTTTCTAGCGAGGTGATGTGCTCCAGTTTTCGTTTTAAACGCTTTATTGAGATTTGATCTCGTTTTGCCCAAAAATGTATGAATCACTAGGCGCTGTTTTTTTACTAAAATGTATTTAATCGACTGTGTAGTTGTATAATGAATTCATATGTATATTGAACAAATAAATTAAGATTAAGTCTCCATAAGAATTGAGCTAGACTGCTGTTTCGTCGTCTTACGATGCTATACATTTTTGAAAGATTTACTAAAAGCAGTGAGACTATACTGCATACGTCAAAATGGTTATTTCGAGAGAAAATAATTATTGAATGTAATTCCACTTGAAATAACCATTTTGACGTTTACAATTAATTAAATGTATACTCATGTTATTTGAGATTAAAAGTTGTACTCTAAACATTGACCGAAGTCAAAAGTTGGAAGTTTGTAATATTTGAATAACGGAAATAAAATAGGGTGTAAGTGCCAAAATTTTCGAAACGTATTTTTTACCGGAAATGTATCCTATGTGCTATCGCCAATAATCTAAAATAAGCATTAAGTGACTAGCATAGTTCTTTTGCTTGGTTTTTACATCTTTTAATAAAGGCGGAGGAGCGGGACGCATAGCACATTGTTATATAAAAGGGTTTAAGTCCCTGCCAGCGTGCCACCAATGTTATGAAAATGGTGGACATAGCCCCTGTTGTTATCGGTTCGGGAAAAGAAAGGCGTTACGAAGCTATTTTAAATAGAATGGTATGAATAATGTTTTATTGCTTTCCTTATTTTTACTTGGTATTTTTTGAATTTTGAATAATACGTTGACTCAAAAAATTGGTAACTGTTGTTTTTGGTTATTTACTTATGTAATATCACGTCACTAGTCTTTGTGTGTCTAAAACTTTAAATGTCCAAAGTGCCAATTTACCGAAACAAACATTAGAACTTAGATCTCTATTTAAAACATAATGCATGGCACTTAGAGCCTTATTTAAATTAGTTAGAATTGGAGTTAGGGTTTTCTATATATTGTCAATTAAAATGTAATTTTGTGTTAGTAATTGGTAAGTAAAATAAAAAATACTTTGTTTTTTCTACACAAAGAGATTTTATCGTAGTATAAGTATTTCCCTCAAAAAATAAACAAAATTTATTCCGAAGATGAGCTACTATTTTGATCAACAATTCCTCCACATTTTGTTTTTGGCACTTACACCCTATTTTATTTCCGGTATTCATTTATCAACAGTCTGCATTTGTCGATTGACATTTTTTTTACAAAAACTGCGGAGATGTACTAGATCTACCAGGATCTGATGGCAAATTTAGATGGCAGGTTTTCAAAAAATATCCTTGATCATTGGATAAATTTTTATATTTGCATGTTTCACACAGAATCAGCCGCTATAAGGTATTAAGGTATATTCCAATCACCCCGGTATTGCTAGAGTCAATTTCTTTTCTCACTTTTTGCCATCAGATTCTGGTACACAATCCGATAGTTATAGAGACCGGCCGGTAATATAAGAAAAACAACAATTGGAGAAAGCTTGTTGAGATATCAATAATTCATTTTAGATTTTATTATCTAAATTGCTTTTTCATGTTAAATTAAATATATTTTTATATAATAATTTAACATTAGAAAGCAAGGGCTTTTGTTGTTGCAACAAACACGCTCAAGTTAATATACAAAGTGTAACTAAACAAAGTTATGTTACTATAGTCATCATCATATCAGCCTATATTCGTCCACTGCTGGACATAGGCCTCTCTCAATGAACGCCAAGATGACCGATCTTCTGCTACTCGCATCCAACATGGACCCGCAACTAAACTGAACCCTGGACTTAATATGTGTATGTGTTGCTTATAATATATACCTAGAGTTCACTGTGAAAGTGGCAGTACTGAAAGAGCATATTTTGTGATTTGTATGGGCAAGCGCCCCAGCGTCAAGTAGTTACCCATAAGACAGTTAAAAGTAACTCTTTAAGCGCTGCTATTTTCACAGTGATTTTTTATATACAGGGGTACTCATTCACACCCTTAAGTATTATCACTTTGTTTTGTTCCACCCTGTATATTTATATTCCCGGTCGGAAGATATTATATTAGTGAAACAGTGAACGCGTTTGGCGTTTACTAAGATTTTGTATGGGATTACTCACTGGGCTGGGCTCACTCTCGTGAGCATCGCTAGGTGGCGCTGTACAAATCCCATACAAAATATTAGTAAACGCCAAACGCGTTCGCGATCGAATGTGAAACAAAAAACTCACACTCGGCACAGATCCCTAACAACTAGCGACTAACACTAAGCTTGGCTCCGGTTTGAGACGCATTTAAGCTTGTCCTATTAAACTTTTTTATATGAATTTTAGTGTACTCTGTTCAGAAACAACTTGATGGAAACGTAAACATTTAAACCTTAATTGATATTAAATTTTATGTACGAGGATTGTGGTATACAAACCAAGATGAAAGATACATTGTACAAAACTATATTTTCTTTGCACGAGTGCAGAATCCTTAAAATGATTAGTATTTTTCTGCTATTTAATACTAGATGTCCCGGTGAACTTCGTGTCACTCATAAACCTTCCCTGGACTTTCACGATTAATTTGAGACTAAAATCAGCAAAATCGGTTCAGCCATTCTCGAGTTATAGCGAGACTAACGAAATTAAGGATATATTTTTATTTGCATAGATTTTGTACCAAACCTTACGATAAATATGTTATTAAAATTGCATCAAAACCAATCCACTTTTTAAAAAATATAGACATTAGACTGCTGGATAAAAGCTGTGTTTTATACTTTGTAGTAATTTGACAGTTGGCAAGTAAATGATTAACCGACTTACAAGAGGTTATAACTTATATTAGAACATTAACAATATGTTTAGAATCAGTTACTGTTTGTTTGTTTACGTCATGAATCATGATGAACTTGGATCTGAACTGTAAAGAGCTCAGTATTTTTGTACTGCCTGATTTTCTTATAACTTGAATTTTTTACATGGTTTGTACTAAATGTAAAAATAAAATATTGTATAATATGAGTTGTTTTACTTTCCCTACACTATTACTTATCATAAACTAGCTTTCGGCTCGCGGCTCCGCCCGCGTGGATATTGGTTATATCGCGCTTCAAAATGAAACGTAGGTACATACTTATTTTCGTGAGGGATACTCACACACCACGTACTGGCGCCGTTGTAGTACATGCTATGTATCAGAGATGGCGCTGTATGTGAAAATTTTTTTTCCCTGTTTTCCTGTTTTTCTCTTGAAGTTTTTTCTGTTTTTTTTTCTACAGACCTCACAAAGCCCGAGACCTGTCCAACGAATGCAAAACCGTGGAAATCGGTTCGTGCGTTCTTTAGAGAAAGAAAATCCGACATTTTTATATATTAGAAGATATACTATGCAAAGTCCGCTGTCTGTGTCTGTCTCGTGACTTTTCCATTGTGCCAGACGAGGACAACTGACAAGTAGACCCTGGATAGTTATCCGGCGTTTTATGACTAGTGGAGTAAAGAAGTGTTTTTCCTTTTGTGGCATAAATGATATTAGTGTAAGTTCTACGTTTCCATTTTATTTTTTGTCATATTTGAAAAAATGGGTAACTAACAATTTTAAATTGGCATAATTAGAGGCTTTGGGGCCGGAATTATAATATTGATATAAAAAATTTAAAGCATTAAAACACCATCACCGGCAAAATAGAACAAAGTAGTAGTGACTGCCAGTGGCGTGGGGTGAAAAAAAATAAAGGTAAAGCCGGACCAAAAAACGGCTAACTCGTGAATAAGCAAAATTTCAATTCTTGTAAAAAAAACGTGCAATAAATTACATACCTGTATTAAGTGTGTTAGTTTACCTTTTCCATAACTACTAGGGTGCTTTGCTTGCATTGTGTGCGTTGCATGCAGTGTTAGTGTTGTTAGTATTCACCACCTTCACCATACATGACATCACTGGTATTATATGAACAGTGCATGTCGAGTATGATAAAAGTGGCTTTAAAAAAAGCCGTTTTAAGCACACGTCACTCACACTCACACACCAAAAATAAGTGAATCCTGACTTGCCAGTGTAGATGTTTGTTACTCAATCATGCAAAAACTGGATTTAGATGAAATTTTGCATGCATCCCATGTCAAACATGGAAAGGAACATAGGCTACCTGTCTGAAGTCCACGCAGACGAAATCGCGGGCAAAAGCTAGTAGCAAAGAAATATCAGCAGAAATACGTACCTAAATGTTTAATTTTGTTATTTGTCGTCTGTCGTCATTATTTAATATTATTATAAAATATAATAGGTAATCCGTAAGACAACAGTCAAATTGTACTAATGCTGACATTTCTCACCTAACCGTGTCACGACAAATTACAAAGTAAGTAAAACAAACCAACCTTTACGATGTAACAAACAAAAACACAACACAACACTTGGCAAGTAAAATTTCACTACTTTCGATTCTTTTAAACTATATAATATTACAATCAAGCTAGCCCACTAACTTAATAAACAAAATTTTGCATATTACAATAATAACAGTACAAAATGAGTGCAAATTAGCGCGTAATATAATTGTTTATGTGAATTAAAATGACAGCACGCGCCGGTCGGCCGGTGCAATTAGCTCTGTTGTGATTGGACGAAATCTTTTAAAGCGAAACATGCGAAACTAAACCTTAACACATGACAAATAAAGACTAGGTAGGCTATGTGGGATCGGCTTGTTGTTCGACAATATCGACGAGTCGTTTGCATGTAGTAGTAATGTGTATGTGTGCGTGAATTTCATACATTTCAAATGTTTGGATTCCCGATGTTTTTAGCGAGTTCCCCGGCAGTACGTACGCGTTCTGAGTGCGATCGTAAAAACGGGTATGTGTGCGTTTGCGTGATTTTAAATACATGGCGAATTATTTTTATGAAATTGTAGGAAGCGGGGTAAGCTATAATTATTAATAATAAAAAATGTATATATTAAAATTGGCCAAGGTAAGCCGGTAGGAATCGTGTTCTATGGAGGCTTCGCCACTGGTGACTGCAATGTTTTGCCGGTACTCGGTAGGGCGTAGGCGTGAATTTCTAAATGGGACATTTCACATTGATGAAGTGCGGGGCGGGCCGCAGCCCGCAGGTTGGTTATAACTGGCATAGAGTAGGTACCTACCTATAGACAGAAGGCTAGTATCATAAAGTTTTTGAAGCTCGTTAGTTCTTGCCTCTTGGTCACTACTATAATATAATAGCGTACCTTTTATAGCCAAAAGCCTTAAAATCTACCTTCTAATTCCTCCCGCATTCAAGTGTCCCTACTCCCTACGCGCCAATCGCGTGCATCGGCGCCCGCCAACGGCCAATCACAAGCGCGAGCGCAGTCGAGAAGAAAATGTCCGCCTGAAAAGTATGGCGTGTGCGCGTCTCTGAAATAATAATTCAGAACTGAAAATAAAATAACGTCGCTAGAGGTTTACTGACTGAATTGTGCTCAATCTATCTTGGCAAATGTGAAGTGATAGTTTTTATACCGCCAAAGTGTACTTCGAAGAGTTTTGCTGGCCGGCGAGTTCAGGCAACGCCCCGAGCTACTCCTGTCCACACCTTCCGGTAAGTGCTTTTACTTTTCTACCGCTAAGAAATCTCAAAAGTTCGCAGGGTATTGAAGCGTAATCTTGAGGAAATGGAGTACCTTTGATTATTATAATCAAAGTGGAGTACCTACATATAGCCTCTCCAGCGAGAATCAAACAATACAACCCTATTGTTACGTAGGCGAAAAGTGAAAACTTTAAACTAAGTTGTAAACCATGTTCAAATGTGGGCGACCGCTCGTAACTCGAATTTTCTCGGAAAATCTGTGATAAATAAAAACATTAGGACAACAAATGTTGCCACAACGGCAAGTTATTACCTAGGTAATTCTACCTCTTATATCAACGGTCTAAGGGTCAAATAAAGTCTTTATTTTGTCTGAGCTAAGGGCTAAAGGCTAAAGCCTAAATCCCATTTCTGGATGTACAAAAAATATATTTTCATTACATTACATTCAACAAGTACGCAGGATACTCGCTGGGAATCGCGTAATTTCGACTCTAATCAAATATTGCGTTCGAGTCTCGTGCGTTCGTAGAGGGTAAAAGTCAAAAGAAGAAAAATTTTGTAAATCGCTTAAAGGCCCCATTCACGGCACGGCGGACTGGCGCGGACGACTGCCATGCAGGATAGTGAATGGGCCCTTTTAGGTAACTAATTGCGCAAATCGTTACATACCTACTTACTTACATAAAAAATTACATCCTCAGTCGAACATAAAACCTCCTCCTTTTTTTGGAGGGCGGTCAGGAAGTACTTTTCTGTGTGGACAGAGTGGTAAAATTTGTCGTTGTTATAAACTTTAAAGCGAATTGCTACACAGTGAAATTTAATAAATATATAAAATAATTACTTAAGGCCGTCCCCCGAGCAAACGACCTTGGCCATACATTTGCCGCGTTGCCGAGATCGCGCCAAAACCCTATTATTTTTACTTAACTTAGTTCAAAATTGTCCTAAAAATAATTTGAAACGGGGAATATGTAGTTTATGATATTGTCGATCTATTTGCGTGAGTTTCAAATAAAAGTAATTTGTAAATGCTAAGGAGATGCTGAATGTATGCTTGAATTTTAATAAATCGGTATTACTTTGGAAGCTGATATCATGAGTATAATAAGCAAAAATAGAAAATTTAAAACGGGGAAAGGAATGTTGTTTAGATGAATGAAAAAACTGAAGATTATTGCTGTATTTTTATTATTACTTTGTAGCTTTCAGATTATGAGTTTATAAGGTTTTAAATATGGTCAATTACGGAATCTCCGGAGGGAACGCACTTAACACTAGAATTGAGTTCAGAGTTTAATAAAAATATCTCCGGCGCAGTGCCGCCAACCGAATAATTCACCAATCCAGCTTTTACACCGCCGCCGAGTGGTAACCGACCTTATTTCGTACCAGCAGAGCGCAAATTGCAATGTATTGGACCACAATTGCAAATTTCGAACTCACGAATCACCGTGTTGAAAATCCTTTTGGAAATTGAACTAAAACATATTCACGACGGAAACTATCGTCTTATATTTAATGCGGTTTTAAAAAGCATCGTTTACACTTTCAACTACTGAATACGAATGCGAAAATTGTTTTTGTCTTTCCATCATCTTAACACTAAAACCGCTGAATCGATTTAGCTTCATCTATACATATAATAAAACTGTAGAAATGACGATTCTGTACATTAAAGATATTCAAAAAATAATAAGCGGAGGGTGTCACTACATCGCTATACAAGCCAAAAATGTGGTCAGTTTTTTGTCTGTCTGTCTGTCTGTCTGTCTGCCTGCCTGCCTGCCTGCCTGCCTGCCTGCCTGCCTGCCTGCCTGCCTGCCTGCCTGCCTGCCTGCCTGCCTGCCTGCCTGCCTGCCTGCCTGCCTGCCTGCCTGCCTGCCTGCCTGCCTGCCTGCCTGCCTGCCTGCCTGCCTGCCTGCCTGCCTGCCTGCCTGCCTGCCTGCCTGCCTGCCTGCCTGCCTGCCTGCCTGCCTGCCTGCCTGCCTGCCTGCCTGCCTGCCTGCCTGCCTGCCTGCCTGCCTGCCTGCCTGCCTGCCTGCCTGCCTGCCTGCCTGCCTGCCTGCCTGCCTGCCTGCCTGCCTGCCTGCCTGCCTGCCTGCCTGCCTGCCTGCCTGCCTGCCTGCCTGCCTGCCTGCCTGCCTGCCTGCCTGCCTGCCTGCCTGCCTGCCTGCCTGCCTGCCTGCCTGCCTGCCTGCCTGCCTGCCTGCCTGCCTGCCTGCCTGCCTGCCTGCCTGCCTGCCTGCCTGCCTGCCTGCCTGCCTGCCTGCCTGCCTGCCTGCCTGCCTGCCTGCCTGCCTGCCTGCCTGCCTGCCTGCCTGCCTGCCTGCCTGCCTGCCTGCCTGCCTGCCTGCCTGCCTGCCTGCCTGCCTGCCTGCCTGCCTGCCTGCCTGCCTGCCTGCCTGCCTGCCTGCCTGCCTGCCTGCCTGCCTGCCTGCCTGCCTGCCTGCCTGCCTGCCTGCCTGCCTGCCTGCCTGCCTGCCTGCCTGCCTGCCTGCCTGCCTGCCTGCCTGCCTGCCTGCCTGCCTGCCTGCCTGCCTGCCTGCCTGCCTGCCTGCCTGCCTGCCTGCCTGCCTGCCTGCCTGCCTGCCTGCCTGCCTGCCTGCCTGCCTGCCTGCCTGCCTGCCTGCCTGCCTGCCTGCCTGCCTGCCTTCCTGCCTGCCTGCCTGCCTGCCTGCCTGCCTGCCTGCCTGCCTGCCTGCCTGCCTGCCTGCCTGCCTGCCTGCCTGCCTGCCTGCCTGCCTGCCTGCCTGTCTGTCTGTCTGTCTGTATGTTTGTTCCACTATCACACGAAAACTACTGATCCGATTTGAATGCGGTTTTCGCAGATATATTTGTCTTCTTCCAACTTAACATCTGGTGTATAAAAAAAATTCCCCCCACCCCTCTAAAGGGACGAAAGAGGGGGTCAGATTTTGTATAAGACTTTTGCTTTAACACGAAAACTACTGATCCGATTTGCATACGGTTTTCGCAGATATATTTGCCTTCTTCCAACTCAACATCTGGTGTATAAAAATCACCCCAAACCAAAGAGAGGGTCAGATTTTGTATTAAGTAAACTTTTTTTCTTTAATGGACTTACTTTATATTATTAACTGTTTTTCCAACTTAACATCTGGTGTTACATAACATTTTTCCCCCCACCCCTCTTAGGGGACAAAAGAGGGGGTAAGATTTTGTATGCTGAAGAAGTAGAAATACTTTAAATGGCAAAACAACGTTTGCCGGGACAGCTAGTGTAATATAAATTCATTGAGTCATAAACATTTAAACTCATAAGTCATAACTCATATCTCACAGATTATAACCAGTAACTTTGTGTAATTATAATCTTTATAACGCTAAAACTCGAAAACGGCTGAATGAATTCCGATAATTTTAGTCTTAAAATATTCGTAGAAGTCCAGGGCAGGTTTTAAAGTGACACGAAGTTCACCGGGACAGCTAGTCCTTTTAAAAATTTCAGTATATTTTAAGGCCGTCCCCGAGCCCCCCGAGCAAACGACCTTGGCCATACATTTGCCGCGTTGCCGAGATCGCGCCAAAACCATATTATTTTTACTTATCTTAGTTCAAAATTGTCCTAAAAAGAAATTAAAACGGGGAAAATGTAGTTTATGATATTGTCGATCTATTGGCGTGAGTTTCAAATAAAAGTAATTTGTAAATCCTAAGGAGATACTGAATGTATGCTTGAATTTTAATAAATTGGTATTACTTTGGAAGCTGATATCATGAGTATAATAAACAAAAATAGAAAATTTAAAACGGGGAAAGGAATGTTGATATACTGAAGATTATTGCTCTATTTTTAAAATAACTTTGTAGTTTTCAGATTATGAGTTTATAAGGCTCTGAATAAGGTAAATTACGGAATCTCCGTAGGGAATGCCCTTAAGCCTTTTTCGGTGTTTTCGTAAAGGAACGAGCACTATAAATTATAATAAATAATAATAATTATTGTTATATTATTTTCTCGTCTGGTGAGCGGTGAGGTTGCAGCGAGCAGCGTGACTTATCACTACCATCACATTGAGTCTGTTGTGTAAATAACGAAATTGCTTTTTGCTAAGAAAATCCTCATTAATATCATAACATTACAATTTCCAGAGCATGGACACTCCGATATATTTATTCGTCTTTAACCTTACATCAAAGATAGAGATAAATAGAATTCTACTACTACTACTAGGTATATACATAGGTATTCTGTGCTACAGCCTATCTTTTATCGATTTTTATACGATATGCGTATCAGGTAGGTACGCGGTTTATAGCGATCGGGGTGTATCATGATCATGATCGCGATCATTTTGCGTCCACACTAGCGAACATGATACGCTTCGGTGCTACGCGACGGAGATGATACGCGAAAATGATACAAATGGGGACAAATCCAGAGCCAGTCCACACGGCGAGATTTGCGTCAGCGTTGCGTCGACACAGCAGCGCTGCCGTTGCGTTGTTTGCGCGTTACAATTAATACAATTATTAGTAAGTAGGGGAAACTGGGGACACTAGATTCCTGTGGGACACACGGTACACTCAATTTACGGAAATTCTACCAAAGCAATGCTTATTAATGCTAGCAACACTTGAATACCAGAAATAAAATAGGGTGTAAGTGCCAAAGACAAAATGTGGAGGAATTGTTGATCAAAATAGTAGCTCATCTTCGGAATAAATTTTGTTTATTTTTTTTTTAAGGGAAATACTTATACTACGATAATATCTCTTTGTCTAGAAAAAACAAAGTATTTTAATTATCAATTACTACAACAAAATTACATTTTAATTGACAATATATAGAAAACCCTAACTCCAATTCTAACTAACCTAAATAAGGCTCTAAGTGCCATGCATTATGTTTTAAATAGAGAGCTAAGTTCTCTTGTTTCCTTCGGTAAATTGGCACTTTGGACATTTAAAGTTTTAGACACACAAAGACTAGTGACGTGATATTACATAAGTAAATAACCAAAAACCACAAAGTTACAATTTTAAATATATTAAAATACCAATTAAAAATAATGAAAGCAATAAAACTTTATTCATACTATTCTATTTAAAATAGCTTCGTAACGCCTTTCTCTTCCCGAACCGGTAACAACAACAGGTGCTATGTCCACCATTTTCATGACATTGGTGGCACGCTGGCAGGGACTTAAACCCTTTTATATAACAATGTGCTATGCGTCCCGCTCCTCCGCCTTTATTAAAAGATGTAAAAACCAAGCAAAAAACTATGCTAGTCACTTATTGCTTATTTTAGATTATTGGCGATGGCACATAGAATACATTTCCGGTAAAAAATACGTTTCGAAAATTTTGGCACTTACACCCTATTTTATTTCCGGTATTCACTTTTTGTCTATGGTACAAGAAAACTTTTATTCACAGTCGGATGTGTCAACTAAGTATTTCACGTTTCAAAGTGACAGGTCTTTTTAGATTCTATGGCGGCGCAAACCCGTTTTGATAAGTACTTATTACAAAAAGTATGTATTTGCAAAAGAAACAGTTTAATTATTATGTAAGATATTTAATTAGCTATGCATTTTGATTGAAAAATAACGTTTATCTAATGCTGCCTCCCCACATAACGTTTATCTAATGCTGCCTCCCCACATAGACGAACGCACTGCCAACGCGTTGGCCAACGCGTTGGCGGTGCGCTTGCAACGGCGCTTGTGAGTAATCCACACATTGGAAGGTCGTTCAGTATGCTTTGGATCGCGCCAATGTGCGGACGGATTCAAAATGGATGTTGAGTCGCTAACAGCTGCAGCTGTATATTTATTCACAGCTTATAATTACTTTATAAATGTGGACAACAAAAAGTTTTTAAGGGGTATTCTCGAAATAAATAAGTAAAAAGCGAGAAAACGTAACAAACAAAGAAATAAACTCACTTTTACATATTTTATAATATTAAAATAATATAATTATTTTATTAAGTAATTATTATTTTTTATTTTATAAAATAATTATTACCTTATAATAATTATAATTATCATGATTAATATTATATATTTATTAAATATTTAATTTATTTTGTTTTAAGTATATTTATTGTTAATAGCGACAACAGATATAAGTACTAGATATAAGCGCCGCTCCGGCGCGCCGCCGCCGCCGCTAATTCCTCCGCGCCGCCGCCGCCGCGAAAAAGCAGCGGCGCGCCGAGCGAGAATTTTTTTTTCAAATCATAATATACATTCAAAAGCTTATAAATAAGGCATATTTAAGATAATTTCAATACGAAATAAGTAAATCATTCAATACTAAGTCAAGTTAAGACTGTGACACAGCTCCCAGCGTCTTCCATCCGGAATACAATTTTCATATCTGGAATAAGATTCAATGAATCAGTATTCAGTACGAACGAACTCGTTGTTATGGTAATAGCGCCTCTACACGATGGCCCGTCGTAGTGGACCATCACGAAGGTCCAGCGTGTGGAGGACGTAGTGGTGTCGGAGGCCGATGGCGCGAGCAATGCTCGTGGAATGGCGTCGGTGTCAGTTTTTCGGCCGCACATCAAAAGGAATGGCCGAGCATCTACACGTGGCCCATCATACCACAGTCTGCACTCTGCAGTGCCCGAACGCGGTCGAGTGAGGACGTCGCAGAATTATTCGAATTTCATTCAAAATGACGAGTGGCGAAAGTTTGTGTGGAATATGGATGTATGGATATTTGTTACTCTTTTACTCAAAAACTACTGAACGAATTTTAATAAAACTTTACAATGATATAGCTTATACATCAGAATACACATAGGCAAAAATTTTACCCGACTTTCAAAATAAAGGAGGTGTTATGACTGTTATGTTCGTTTTTAGGGTTCCGTACCCAAAGGGTAAAAACGGGACCTACTGATACTTCGATAACTGTCCGTCTGTTTTGTGTTCAATGATTACTCCGCCGTTTGTGAACCAATTTTCAAAATTTTTCTTTTGGTAAAATTTGGGTATCATCCTTATTTGGTACCATGTTCACAAAAATCGTGACCTCATTAAGGAATCCGTAAGTAATCGAGGGGACTCCTCAAAATTTATATGGAAACATGTGGTGACGTCGATTTCGTGGGAAGTATTCTAAGCATAATAATATGCTAACAACAAGTAAGATTTTGCACTGAGGTGTACCTATCTGGTATACCAATGTTCGGAAGGTATTGAGAGAACTTCTGACTCTTTAAATATACAAGTTTGGGAGTTTCGGCGTTGTTTTAAGAACGGCAAGCATATGATGCTATTATTACATTCATAATTATCATCATTAACCATAAATCATAATTCTAATTTTAGTCTCGAAATAATTATTCGTAGAAGTTCAGGGAAGGTTCATATTAGGAGGGAAAGTGATACGAAGTTTACTGAAGTTATAATTTCTTTTTTTTATAAAATAAGGGGGCAAACGAGCAAACGGGTCACCTGATGGAAAGCAACTACCGTCGCCCATGGACACTCGCAACATCAGAAGAGCTGCAGGTGCGTTGCCGGCCTTTTAAGAGGGAATACGCTCTCTTCTTGAAGGTTTGCAGGTCGTATAGGTCCGGAAAAACTGCTGGTGACAGTTCGTTCCAGAGTTTTACAGTGCGCACGCACCGTGGAAGACTGCCACTCATCAAGGTGATGAGGATGGTATATTATCGCGTGGGACGATGGCGAAAAGTTGCAGGTGGTATGATTCCGAACAATTCCTCAGAGCACTCCCCGTGATACAACCGATAGAGGATGCAGAGTGAAGCTACATCTCGGCGTAATTCCAAGGGGTTCAAGCTGTTTGAAACACTATGGCAGTCAAAAATTCGAGCGGCCCTTCGTTGGATACGATCCAGAGGGAGCAGTTGGTACTTTGGCGCTCTTGCCCAGAGATGAGAACAATATTCCATATGAGGCCGAACCTGCGCCTTGTAAAGTTGTAGGCGTTGGTCCGGACTGAAGTACTGTCACGCTCTGTTAAGGACACCAAGCAAGTTAGCCTCCGGAGATATCCGGTGGACCCCACAGCTACCCCCCCCCCCAGTTACCTTCACTTCGCGGAGTGGTAAAAAGTAAACGCAAATATTTTCTTGTTTTGTAGCTATTTAACACAAAAATTACCACACTTTCACTTATTTCTAAATCTTCTCGCTCTGTAATATTAAATCTGCTATTAATATAATATTGTCTGCCTATATTCATAGGAGAAGTCAAGTCGGGTCACCTAATTTTTATAGACCCCCGTTAACGACTCGTGGACCCCCATTTTTTTTCCACGCAAGCGTAGACCCCTATCGGGCTCCCGTGGACCCCATGGGGTCCACCTGGACTACTTTGGGAATCAATGCTCTAGATGATATCGGAACTGGACTTCGCGATGTGCGCTTTGCATTGCCGCAATTGCTTATGCTTACATGTCCATCTTGAAAGACGTTTAGATCACAACTGAACGCGGCCATCGTGTAGAAAGTAGATGCATTACAACCATTGTATAGCCATCGCATGCGCCATATTTTGATGGGCCAGCGATGGTATATTGTGTAGAGGAGCAATATACGCTTGCATCAAAATGTCGTCTTTGTCGTCGTCATTAGAAGAACAAAATGTTCGCTTTATCACGCACGAAGGATTCCGTACCAATAGAGAGCAAAAATATGCTGAAAATTGGGTTTTTGTATAGGAGCCACGCTTAATTGTTTAGTTTAGTTTAGTTAACGAAGTCTAAGTAACAGGGTCCCGTTTTTACCCTTTGGGTACGGAACCCTAAAAACAGATGAAAGTCGCATTTGAGACACGCCGCCGACGGCGCCGCCGCCGCCGACCACAAAAAGTCGGCGCGCCGCCGCCGGCCGTTTACCCATCGGCGTTCATATTTAATAAGTACACAATCTGTGAAAATTTCAGGAATCTAGCTATAGCGGTTCTTGAGATACAGCCTGGAGACAGACAGATAGACAAACAGACAGACGGACGGACAAAAAGGCAGACAGACATTGAAGTCTTAGTGATAGGGTCCCGTTTTTACCCTTTGGGTACGTAACCCTAAAAAACATCGTGAGGAAAATAGCATGTCCAAGAACCTTATTTTTTTAGCACTTTTGATATGATTTTTTTGTTCCACAGGCAGATTTACTCTGATATAGTTAACTCAATAAATGTTTACTCGATACTTATATTGTTCGCTATTTCGTCAAGTTAGATGTTAATTCGCCACAAGAAGGAAATGTGCACTCTTCAGCGCTGCTTCGGGCGACGCGTTGGCCAACGCGTAGGCCAACGCGTTCGCCTATATGTAGTGCCGACATAATATATATTATGTGCCTATGTGTGGATGGAACGCAAGCCTTGCGACAAGCCTTGCGACAAATTTCCTTTGATCATTCCGACACCGCGCGGCAAGCTCGCAAACGCGTCGGCCAACGTCTAAATACCTACCGCGAACGCGCGAACGCCTGTTCTACACATTGGGCCAACGCGTTGGCCAACGCGTCGGCCAACGCGTTCGCCTATTTGTAGTGCCGACATAAGTGAAGTGTATGGGCAAGCGCCCCAGGTCCCAGCGTGACGTTATGAATTTGTCCATACAGAAGTTTTAAATAGTTGCATTTTCAGCGCTGCTACTTTCACAGTGAACTCTATACAAGGGACGTACACACCCTTAAGTATTATCACTAGGCTTTGTTACACCCTGTATATTCAACTGTATAGAAATTACCGCGGATCTAACAGAAACACATAATAGGGAAGATGCGATATTTTTATTTTTGTGTTTATTTTAAATAACCCCATGTAGAATAGACCACAAGCATATTAAAAAATTTTAAACACTGGAATTTACTGCAAAAAATGCGGTTTAAAATTGACAATTTAAATTTTGGCGCCAAAACGGCTATAGTCTGTATGACGTCACTACTGTTTGACAATTATTGACAATGGCCCCACCTGATCAATATATTATATTGTGATTATACCTTAATCTGTGCACCAAAGAGAATATAATCACTACATGCTGTGCGGCCTGATCGTACTTGTCCTCAGTGGCTTTCCCAAAGGCTTTCCTAATTTTGCATTATTTTTCGGCTAAGAAAAGTTCAAGAGATGATGTACTCAGGTCAAAGAAGATTGCAAGTCTTCGAATTCACATTGAAAGAGTGATCACAAAACTACACGAATTTGCTTTTCTGAATCATTTGCTGTGCACTTGTCAATTTACAATCACCTTTAATTAAAATGAAATAAAAAACTGTATTTACAAAACGATATAGTTTTATTAACTCAAACATTTTAGAAAATAATGCACATAAACTATCATATCACTTCAATAAACATCTATATCTCTTACGGGTTAGACAGTACCTAAGTTTAAGACCCAAAGGCCACATTTAGCATTTTGCAATAACATTAATAACTTGAGTTCATCTACCGCGATAACTCGTACGCAGCTAGTTTGTGCTACCGCGCGCGAGCAGCCTCACTCGTCAGAGAGTGAGTAAGGGGTCGGACCCCTTAAGAGCAGGGGGGACCCGTTTCCCCACGTCAGATGAAAATAGCTTATTTTCGTAGCTCTCCCCAATATTGCCTGATTAGAATGTCACACGTGTGACTTTAGGGGAGGGGGCCAGGCCCCCTCATTGTTTATCTCCAAACCAACTAGCAACAGACTAGTTATAGCCACGATTAAACTACCACGGTCTTAACCAGACCAGTAGATTAGACACTTTCGAAAAAAAAAAAAAAAATAGCATTTTGTGTTGTATATATAATTGGAAAATGAAACCAGAATAGTGATGGGTTGCTACCACATCGTCTATTTACACATTCATTACCACCACTATTTTCTAATAGTTCCCAGCGATGCCGCCCTATAAAAAACGCAAACATGCTAGGTTTCTTCTCGGCACTGCAGGATGAAATTACGTAGCACGCTAGGCGTGTTCACTGGCACTGTAAAGAGGTAATATCATAATTTAGACTTCTTCCAATAACATGTGACGGACGTAATCGGAGGCTCCTTTTGCAGGACCTCGCATTTGCAGGCCTGAACCGAGCCTTGCGTTTCATTTATAATAGCTATAACACGATACCGTAACCTCCTTTACGTACTTTGTGTTCTGGGGTAACTCGAATGGTAACTCGACTTTTTATATGTAAATTGTAAGTACATGTTTCTCCTCTTTTGAGTTGAACATTCAGATGGCATTGTGCTATAAGATTCTCTTGTTGAGCTGAAAATATAAAATAACTGCTATATGTATATAGAAGCCGCCGCGCTGAATGAAGGTAAATAAATGAAAATTTGTAAATGATATTAAGTACATAATATTTTAGTCCCTCTCATTTCTACACTGGAACTACTCTGCACTTTCGACAAAAAATGTAATGTACTACAATGTCAACAGTGACTTTGGAAGATATCTATAAAACGTAGTGATTACATTCTCTTTGGATTTGTAGAGTCTGCTTTGATAAACCCAGCTTCCATTTTTATTGGAAAAATGCAATTAAACTTTCGTGAACCTTAACCTCTCAAAAAGTTGTCAAACATAATAAGTACTACTCGACCAAGCCAACTAGTCGACTGTCAAATCATGCTATCTCGCTCTTATGCATTGTTAGCGAAGTGGGTAAGTGCGAGAGAGCAAGCTTTGACATTCGTCTAGTTGGTTTGGTCGAGTAGTATGTATTATATTTCTCTATGGTTGTCAAAAGCACGTGTGACGTCACTGAACGCTGATTGGTGTTTTGAAATACGTTCCGTTTCAAGCTACTTTTAATTCATATTTTTTGTAAAAAAACAATATTTTATAAAATAATAACCTTACAGTGGCATTTCTTTTATATTTTTTTAACATTTTAATAGCAAAATTTTCATAAATATTGTATTTGCATGTTCCCTATTCAAGAATAGAACTTCGAAATACTCGAGTATAAATTCGTTATTTAAATGATTTTAAAGTGATTTCAGTCCTTAATAACATTTAATTATGGAGCAGATATTTCGTCCGACATCAAAAGTTGGAGATTCAATTTTAATTAAGCGTATTAATACTCTCAACCTGCCACTTAGCGTCGTTTCACGCGAATATAGTTCTTAATGCCAACGTCATAGGGGTCAATCACAGGATATGTTTTGAGAACCCCGGCCAGTCTGTTCTTGGAACTTTCAAAAGGTAACTGAAAGGATCGCTGTGTTCATAAGGAGTATGAGAACGGTTTTTACCTTACGAGGGTCTTTTGATTGTATCTCCATACTTGATATACTTAATAAATCTGTCTGTCTGTCTATTACCTCGTCCCGCCCGAACCACTTAACCGATTTTGCAGAAATTCAGTATGGACTATGGACTATGGACATTGAGTCCTGGGAAAGGACTTAGGATACTTTATCCCGGAAAATATACAGGTCCCGCGCAATAAACGAATTTTGGCGCTTCGGAGCTGCGGCGGTCATTTAGTGTATTATATTTGTTTGAGAATTGAGATGCTCCAGAGCCTACACATTTGAGTTATAGAAGGTGATATCAAAAATATACGCCCCAATTTTTTCCTGGGTTCCACACCCTTTAGGCCTTCAACGCCCACAAAGGTGAGTTATCGCCCACTTTTGGAAAGGCTGGTTTAGAGTAATTTAGAGTTAGACTAACAAAGGAATATGTCCAGTGTCCTGTAGCCGTTAAAGGTACTAATTACGAGTATGTACGATTGTACGTATTCTGTGCCTGTAGTAGTAGAGATAGAGGTACCAACGGCCACAAATCACAATCAAAATTAATATTATGTACTTACTTAATTGATTGTACTGTAAACTGTTGTTCAACATAATGTGACAGTTTTCTTGCACTATTTCCACTGGGAAATAGCAAGAGAAAACTGTAAATTTAATTAACATAATATTATTTTAACAGGTACTATGGGGCGTCCACAAATTACGTGAGGTGTTTAGGGGGGGGGGGGGGGGAGGGGGTCGAGTCAAATCTCATCTAATCTCACGTTGGGGAGAGGGGGGGGGGGGTCTCGACAAATCTCACGTAATTTTTTTCTCAACAAAATACTAGGTTACTATTTTGGTCCATTTCATCCAGATTGTACGTATGCTTAAGATTTTATCTTAAGAGTAATCGTTATGTAACAGTACTCCCAAATTAATAATGCGCATACAAATGTTCGCTAATTGTCGTATTCACGAAAACACCCGAATCCATGAAACGTAAGAGCCCCAAACAATGCACTTGCATTATGCACCTTGTCCAAAGGAAATAGAAGTAAATATTATCATAAGCTGTCCGCTGTCGCTGGTCCGTCAATAAGTGCTATAACCACAGAATACATAATAGTACCTTATAACTCACCGGATGTCACCGGGAAGGCATCGCGACCGTTGCCGAAAAATTATATTCGGCAACGGTCCCAAAGTGATAATACGCATAGCATTATCACTTTGGGAACACTGTACGATTAAGATCATTCACAAATTCGTTCGAAAGAAAATCTACTGGTCAAACCAAACGTTTACGTAAGAAACCCACATTTTGAAAAATCTCACGTGAGATTTGTGGGAGGGAGGAGGAGGAGGGGGTTGAATAAAATCTCACCAAAGGGGTCGAAAAATTAAAAAAAAAATACCTCACGTAATTTGTGGACGCCCCCTAGCTATTACAGTACCTATTCTTAACTATGTTTAACAGGGTATTCAAGGTAAGACCACAGAATTATACATATATTATATTAGTAGTACGTAAGACTAACAAAATTTTTATTACTTATTATTGTAATAAACCCCGGACAAACCTTCGTGGTTTATGGAGAGTATATTTTTTAACGTCATGTATGATTTATGAAAATATGTAAGTAAATGAATTTAAAATAAATAAAATAAAAATAATTTTTATAATTTACTTATTAATTATTATAATTTATGAAATGTAGACATTACAGATATAGGAATTAAAACAGGCGAGCTTCAGTGTGTGTGCGCGTGTGGGCGCGTGGCGCGTGGCGCGTGCGTGCGTGCGTGCGTGCGTGCGTGTGTGTGTTTTGTACTTAGGTTAGGGCCATATAATTTTAAACTTTATCTTCATTGTTGTAATACACAGTATCGCTTGAGAAATCTACGGCCGCCCGTGGACGCTCGTGGCATCTTGCGGCCGCCGGCGGCGTCGATTTCTCAAGCGAAATTTAAAATAAAATCATATGACACTGAAACTGCTCGCCGCGCCTCTGCCATTCCGATGTGAATCGGCCCTTAGAGTATTAACAACAGTACTACTTTTATTGATACTCAAAGATTTTGGTGAATTGTGATCGTCATTCACATGTGGGCCGTCGGCGGTGGCATCCAAACGAAGGGACCGATTTTTTTTAAATTAACAAATTGATCAATAATAGTTAGGCAGTAGCCTAGGCTTTATTAGTAGTAATGATGAACAATTCCACGTGTAATAACCACGTGATATATGTACTAATTACCGCCGCCTAAATACAGCCGCCGGCGATACACAACATACATAGGTACAGAATACAGATCATACACCACACAGCGCTCGATATATTGAACTTTACCTAATGTTCGAAATGTAGTTTAATTACTTACGAGTAGACATCGGATTATATGCACGATCAAAGTGCCGAAATATGCATGCAAGTATGCACGATAAATGGCCACAATCAAAAGTCACTCATTATTAAAATTTATAATTTTTTAAAGAGTTTTGCTGTGGTGCCGTTAATAAAAGAGTCAATTTTATAATTTTATCAAATCCAGGATTTTAAGTTTTTTATACAGCACCAATAATAATAATTTTCTACCAACATTTTCCAATTGCAATCAAAATGCCCATGGAAGTTTAAGAAATCGGTAACTACTTTATTCCAATTTTTTACCAACTACAAAGAAAAATTTTGTTTCTAGAAAGGTCAATCGAAAATTAAACAAGATGAAAACATTAGTTGCTCCATCTGCAAGCAAATTTATGACTTGGAGTGCGCTAATATCTCTTCGAAGCACTTTCGCACTAAGTTGACTAAGGATATGAAATTAAACTGGAAATGCCATGAGTGCAAGAATAAGGAACCTAAAACAGGGAATGTAAACACACCTGTTAGAAATGATAGAGATAATAATATTATTGTTAATATACTCGAGACTGATGCTTTCAACATAACTATGAGAAACAAATCGAACTTAAATACTAACAAACCACATCCAAAGAGCCCTTCAAAAGTCTGCTCATGCGATGAAAATTTAATATCCTCTATCAGAGATGAAACTTTGAGGGCCATAAAGCAAGAAATTCCATCACTAATCTCACAAGCCATCAAATCAGAATTTTCGTCACTAAACGCAGAGCTCCAGGATTTGCGCAAATCAGTTGAATTTGTTAGCGCTATGCATGATGAGCTAAGAGGTGCATCAGAAAAAATATTAAAAGAGAATGCTATCTTGGTTGCTGAAAACAAAGAGCTTAAAAAGTCTGTGAAGGGCGTATCCGAACGCTTAAACAACTCGGAGCAACACTTGCGCGAGAATAATATAGAAATTCATGGCGTACCAGAATATCATAATGAGAAACTTACACATGTTATGGATCAATGTGCAAACTTTATTGGATTCCTGATCTAACCTAAGAAGGCGACATAATCAATTGCACTAGAGTATCCAAACTGAACAAGGAGAGCAAACAGCCTCGTACAATAGTTGTTAAATTTAAAGATGTGATGTGCCGAGATAAATTTTATTCAGCTGTGCAGAGATACAATAAGTTGAAACCTAATGATAAACTAAATACTTCACATTTAGGATTGGCGGGAGAGAAGAGGTCGGTTTATGTTTCTGAACATCTCTCGCCTTCTAATAAAGTCCTTCATGCTGAAGCTAGATTGAGAGCCAAGAAATATAGTTATAAATTTATTTGGGTGAGGAATGGACGCATATTTGTTAGGAAGACGCCAGATTCTCCTTATATCTTGATTAAAAACAGAGACAGCATAGACTTAATTAAGTAGCTTGTACCATTAATATTTAGTATTTTATTATTATTATCACTATCCTTGGAACGTATTATGTTTGTTAGCAATGGCTCTGTCAATATATTATCAAAATATTCGAGGAATGAAAAGTAAAATCTTAAATATATGTAAAACTATTCTCAGTAATAATTACGATGTTATTTGTCTGTGTGAAACCTGGCTTGATGAAACCATACTATCTTCTGAGCTATTTGATAATAGGTACTGTGTAATGCGTAGGGATAGGAGTAGGGAGTTTCAGAAGATCTTTAACAAGGCTCATGGTGGAGGTGTACTGATAGCTGTGTCCAAACAATTTGAGAGTACGTTGCTTCTTGATTTACAATCCTCCTTAGTTGAGGATATATGGGTTATTGTCAAAATTAATAAGAATAATATATTAAGATTAGGCGCTGTATATTTACCCAATTACTTGCCTCAAAATAATATTTGAACCTTCTTAAACATGTGCGATAGGGTTGCTAGAGATGGTTCACAGTATAAAACATGTATCATAGGTGACTTCAATATGGGCGACCTAACCTGGTCCTTAGAGTCAGGTTGCCCACTGAATTTTTACAGTGATGCTAGTAAATCTTTATATGATCTTGTTCATACTACGAATTTGCGTCAGATCAACAATATTCCTAATACTAATAATAGCTTATTGGATTTAGTTTTGACAGACTGTCCTGAATTATTTGTGATTAAGGAATGTGATCCTATTAGTAAACTAGATGCCCATCATCCATCGCTGGAGATAGATTTTACAGCGACTTCATCGCCGGCTTTAACGCTTAATAATTTGATTTCTAGTAAATTATGTTTCTATAAGACAGATTATGCAAAATGTGTTAATGATCTACAACAGATAGACTGGGAAGGCTATGCAATAGATCTTCATTGTGATGAATTTGTTCAAACATTTTACAATGAAGTCTATACTATAATAGAGAAGTATACCCCCCAAATGTCGAATTAAGCACAATAACTATCCGGCATGGTTCTCTCGACCTCTTATTTACTTGGTAAAGGAAAAAGAGAGATACCACAAGCGCTATAAAAAATATGGTAACCCTCGAAATTACGATACTTTTTCCATGCTGAGATCGAGGCTCAAAGTCATGATGGAAGCTAGTTTTAAAACGTATATTAATGAACTTGAAAACAATTTAAGTATGAATATAAAGTCTTTTTGGAGATACACCAAAAGTAAAAGAATTACAAATGACACACCAAGTAGGATGTCTTTTAATAACACAACTAAAGAAAGTGGGCAAGAAATAGTTAATTTATTTGCTGAGTACTTCTCCTCAGTATATGAAGATCCTACAGTTACAAATAATAATTATAAACCTCAATTTAGGCAATCCAATTTTTCTATAACTAATATTAATATAAACAGTCAAAATTTACTCAAAAAATTAAAGAACGTGGATATAACTAAAAGTGCTGGCCCTGATGGTATTCCGCCTATCTTTATAAAATTATGTTCGTCCGCTTTAGTGTCTCCTCTTATTTTAATATATAAAAAATCCTTGCATGAAGGGTGTTTTCCATCTTTATGGAAAATATCCAAGATAACTCCAATTTACAAATCGGGAGATAAAACGACTGTCACTAATTACCGTCCGATTAGTATTTTAAGCTGGTTTGCTAGAATTTTTGAAAGCCTAGTGCATGATCAAATATATTACCATTTTCGACATATGTTAAGTCCTAATCAACATGGATTTGTTAAAGGTAGATCTACAAACTCAAATTTACTTACCTATACTAGTTATATATGTGATTCTTTTAATATTCGAAAACAAACTGACTCTATCTACACGGACTTCTCAAAAGCGTTTGACAAGGTTAATCATTCAATACTATTGATCAAAGCCTACCATCATACATGGTAATCTACATCGGTGGTTAGCATCATACTTAATGAACAGAACGCAGTTGGTCGCCTTAAGTGGTTATGATTCTGTTCCATTCACTGCGACATCGGGGGTTCCGCAAGGTTCAATTCTGGGTCCGCTGTTATTTTTAATGTTTATAAATGACCTTTTGGATTGCATAAAAAGTAATTGCTTAGCATATGCAGATGACCTAAAGATTTTTAGAATTATATTCGATATCAGTGATTGCTTAGCTCTTCAGAGAGATCTAGATGTGTTGACTGAATGGTGCAAACACATTCTTATGGGACTAAATGCTAATAAATGCCAAGTCATTACTTTTACAAGAAATAAAAATATAATAAGTTATACTTATAACATAAATGACAAGCCTTTATCTCGTGTCTCAGTAATAAGTGACTTGGGAGTTATTTTTGATACCGCACTATCATTTCGGTCGCACTATGACTCCATATGTAGTAGGGCCCATAATATACTGTCATTTATTTCTCGGACGGCTAAGCCTTTTAAGAACCCTAGTACTTGGATTTTACTTTATGTAGCCCTAGTGAGAAGTATTCTTGAGTACTGTTCATCTGTATGGTCGCCAATGTATAGTGTTCATATTGACAGAATTGAAGCAGTTCAGAGAAGATTTGTCAGGGTACTGAGTAGTAGATGTGGTATGCGAAGGAAGTTGCCGGATTATCTTGATCGGATCAATAAATTTGGTCTCCTAAGCCTTGAGAAACGAAGACAGATTGCTGATCTTGGTATTCTGTTTAAAATTGTTAATGGTCTTATGGACACTGGTATTTTAGAGCAGTTGTCATTTAAGATCCCTACTCGATCCGTACGTATTCAACAGCTATTTAGTGTACCACTAAAATATAATAATGTGTCCAAAAATAATCCTTTACATAGAATTTGTAATACGTATAATAAAATATGCCAGGACAAAGATATTTTCAATTGTAGTCTGATTGCATTTAAACGAGATCTAGCCAAGGACTCTAAGTTCTAAATGCTCAATATGTGTTGAAAGCCTTTAACAGAGTTTTTTGTTATGCTTATAGTTCAATTTTTATTTTTATTTTATATAGTTTAATTTAGTATAAATTAGAATAGTATTACCTACTTTTGGATATTATTTTTAATACTTTGTTTTAATTATTGTGGCAAGTTTATATCTAGTTATAGTTTTTAGTTCTATTTTGTTTTGTGTTTTTCCCTGTCGTTCACTATGTAAACCTTATGTTAATATTCTTTCTTTCAATGCTGGTGTAGTTGTAATTGGACCTCAGTCTAAATGCTGTGTGTTGTTAATGTTATTTTACTGTATGTTGCTATTCTGTGGTCTGTAACTGTACCGTAATAAATAAATACCTATCGGGTGTATTGCATTCTTTTAATGAGGATGGAGCCACATATTTGAAGTGTTTTTAATCTATCCTACATCTGTTTTGTGGCCTTTGGTGTGTGTCATGATAGCTAGTTTGGAGACTACGAGGGCATAAAACTACCGAAATATGCACTATCAACGAAAAATTGCCAAAATATGCACTAACGTCTAAAAAGTGCCATTATATGCATTTGCATATGCAAGTATGCAAATGCATATAATCCGATATCTACTTATGAGTAATACACGTCTATGATTTTTTATTATGATTTATGACTTATGTTATGAACTTACAAAAATTATATTTGTTACAGATACCTTATACCAATAATATTACTTACTAGCTGTCCCGGTGAACTTCGTGTCACCTTAAAACCTTCCCTGGACTTCTACGAATACTTTAAGACTAAAATCAGCCCAATCCGTTCAGCCGTTTTCGAGTTTTAGCGCGACTAACACATTTGAAAATCCATTTTATATATATAGATATTATTATTACTGCAACGCTTTCATGCTACAGACAGCATCAGTGTAGACAGTAAGGGGGCGTACACAAATTACGTGAGGTGTTTTTTTGAATTTTTGGACCCCCTGGTGAGATTTCGTGAGGTTTTATTCAACCTCCCAAATCTCACGTGAGATTTTTCAAAATGTGGGTTTCTTACGTAAACGCGTTACGACTAGTTAAAATTAGTAATCAATAATGCTGACTGTGATAAAAATATAACAATATAATACTTAAGGCTCTATAGACCCGAAAATTAGCAGGTCGATGTCTGTCAGTACGAATATCGACGTAAAGGACATTAAAATAACATTCATATAAGCGCGCCTTGTACAGTGGCGGTTACGACGCTCGCCGCGTACTTGATAGGGCGAAATAGGAGAAAAAAACCTTTTTTCTTTGATAATTAAACCAAAATGCAAAATGTAACCACAAATTATTCTTCTTTAAGTTATGAGCTTTTCGTAGATATGATTTTTGAAAGTACTCGTAGAACTATCATAAGCTTCATGAAAAATAAGAAAAATATCACAAAATATTCGAATTTAGCCTCCTCTTCGGAGTTATTTTTGATCGAGTGAAGTTTTCAATATTATGTTTCGAACCACAAATTGTCAAAGTACATTAAGTAAACAACAATGTTTATTTTTTTTTTGACTTTTAAAAATCACTATTTGTTTGTTTATTATTGATTCAAAGTCATGTAAAATTGGGTCTATAGGGCCTTAATCATGACTTCTGTGATAAAAAAATGTTCATAGCTAATCTGATTCAGTCCATGAACATTGGACAATGATGCACGGTCTCAAGAGAGAGTACATATTATAGGAACCAACATGTCCATGATTCTCCATAATATCCATAATATGATTTTTAATAAAATCATCTGCTCCCTCAACTTCATTCTGATCTAGCCACTTCTATAATATTATAGCCGTTGGCTATAAATTACAATATTATAGTCTAGTTTAATAATAAGTATTTAAATAGCATTATGGCGTATTTTCACTGGTCGATAGGCCCGCATGCGGGGTGCGGGAGATCATGCCTCGACCAATCAAAATGCGCCATTAGTTGTCAAAGACTCCCCGTATGCTGTATTATACCGCACGAATTAACGACTAATGAAAATGCGTCCTTAAGGTGTACGTTACGAAATGTTGCGTAAAAACTGGTACGGGTGGATAAAACAAATACTGTTTATTATACCTAGTTAATATGGTGGTTTGACAGTCAGTAGATTTTCTTTCGAACGAATTTGTGAATGATCTTTATCGTATAAGGGAGATCGCAGACGGCACACTTTTTGTGTGATCGAGTCTGAGCGGCGCGCAAAAAGTCGTTCGCGGATTTTTCAAAGACTTAACGCACACGACGCACATCTTCGATCATTCTGTCCGCTGAACTGTAGGGACGTAGGCGCTATGGAAATCGTGCAGAGATCGCGAAGTATTATTTTGTACTTGAAAGTTGAAGTAAGTACAGAAAAAGAAGAAAAAATATAAAATTTTGGGTACATCTTGGGTACATCCCTATAATTTCGGAAAGATTACTCAAGGGACAGTCCCATATTAAATTCTGTAATTTAAATTATTAAAAAAAAAATCCGTATTTTATTTTTTATTTAGACGTCAACGATGTCCAAACAGGAGCTGAATATACATTACAGCACACTTCTTCCCACAATTTTCTTTTTAAATGTCTATTATGATAGCCTTAGAAGTATCATATTAAGGTGACGCAGCGTTAAAGTAAGAAACCGTGTTGGATATGTTTTAGATTGCTTGTTTTCTATGAGAGGCCGGCCCGGCCTCTCATAGAAAACAAGCAATGGAACAGCAAAAAATGGAAAGGGCGTAAGCGACAAAATGGTTTTTGTCGCATAATTTAAAAACCATAAATACATTTCATATAAGCTATGCACAAATTAAAGTGCATGCTTGAACCAATTTATGTACAAATTTTGGAACCTTAAATCACTCTCCTCTGTTGGAAAAATAGGAATCCCTTTTTTTACAGAGGTCTTTTCGATTGATTATTCTGTGCTATAAAAGTTGTCCAATCGTGTTATGCTATGGGCAATTCAAAGACAAAGACATGATGAATACTGATAATGAACTTCAATTTCTTAGCTTTAGTCATTGCTGAGAAAAATCGGCATCGCTACAGCCAAATTATCAAGGCGTCGCCTTAAATTAACATCGTTACATCGATCTCTGGCGCCATGGTAATACATCACTACAAATGCAGATTGCAGACTTAAAAGAGTGCACCGTCTGTGTTAGTGCGTGTGGAAGCAAACGTTTAATTTTTTTCGCACACTTTTTGTGTGTTTTTTTCCGGATTTTTTTGTTTCTAAGAAAAAATCATTGGCTTTTCTATGGATGGATTGGGTTCTATGGAATGAAAACTTTAAGTTTTAACTTATAAGCCTCCCCCCACCCCGGCTCCCCCCGATCGGGCGGGGATTTTAGTATTTTTACCTTTTGGACATACTGAACACATTTCTGGTGAAATTTCAAATTGCTTAGATTGCAGCAACCGCAGAGCGCGAACCTTGCTAGATCTGTGGTTGCAGCTCACGCACTCTACACATTCTTTTGGACTATTATTTAAGCTACCTATAATAATTACTTGTAGGAGAGTTATAATTAAAGGGTGCAAGTACTAGTAATACCTAATTAAATATTTGTCAGGAAATGACCGGCTGAAATAAAAGTAAGTGAGGCATGAGGTTGTGTGAATGTAACAACATGGCGCTTGCCGACAGCCTATTGTAAGCTAATTCGCCTGGCCCAAGCTGCGGGAGGGAGCGGTTTATAGCTGTGCCTGCTAGAAGTGCTAAATAATTTTACCAAAAAAAAAAAATTCAAATAGTATTACCCTATCATTAGACCACCCTCGATTCTCGAAATATCATCTTTGCAACTAATAAATAATCACTAAAATCGGTTCAGAAGCGGCGAACTTATCCTCGGACAAACATAAAAAAGCTAAGATATTGTATACCTCCTCCTTTTTTAAAAGTTGGTTAATTAGTTTTCACTTATATTCTGAAATGAAATATTTTTGCAGCATTGTGACCAGTTGCTAGTTGTAGTGACTTTTTTGGGGTGGGTAAAAATTTTTAAATTATCAGGACTTATTAGTATCGAAAATTCGTAGGTATAGACGTCGCGTCGGTGTGGCGTAGGCAGTAAGGCCCCTTACACACTGCGACTTTTAACAGCGACGCTATCGCGCGTTTTTGAAACGCGCGATAGCATCGCTACACCAGCAATTTTTGCATCGATGCTGTCGCGCGTTTAAGTATCGATCGATAGAGTAGCGCGTTAGCATCGATACACACGCGCGACACCAGCCCCTCTAGACAAGTGGCAAGCGATTATCGTAAACGCTAACGCTAACGCCACAAAATGTATGCGATTTGACATAAGTCATCGCTTCGCTAGCGAATACTAATGTCAAGTCCCATATATTCTGTAGCGTTAGCGTTAGCGTTTACGATGATCGCTTGCCGCTTATCTAGGGGGGCTGCAATGAACAGATTTTTACGTCGATGCTGTCGCGCGCACGTATCGATACAGTTGCGCGTTAGCATCGATACACACGCGCGACAGCATCGATGCAGACGCGCGTTAGAATCGATGCAGAATTGCAGACGCGGGGTACTGGGGGCATAACTTGCCGTCATCACTAAATTTCGTTCACGGTGAATGGGACACACTAAATGGGTGGACCCAATACTTCCTCTGTTTATGTTTACGTTTCTTTTTTAAAAGTAATTATACAGAGCGTGATAGTTTCAATCGAACTCATTGCGCTGTGGCAGTCAACGAATGACTGACCAAAATACGTTTCGCGTCGTGTCTCACGTTAGCATCGCTATTGCATCGATGCTGCATCGCGATCGCATCGATACTGCATCGCTACAGTTCAATGACCAACTTTTGCATCGCGACAGCATCGCTACTGTATCGCGACAGCATCGCGACTGTGTCGATGCTTAAAGTAGCGCAAGTGTGTAAAGGTGGACCATTTGCGACTGCATCGGTGTGTAAGGGGCCTAATATTCCCTCTGCTACCGTACGGTGAAAATGTTTGCCTGCTGCTGCTTTAAAGCAAGCAAGCGTATTCGCAATATTCAGATAAATTCCTGGCTAGTAGATTTTCCGCGAAACTCGTTCAATAGTATTAATTAGATGCGTATGCGGCGCGGCGGCCCGAACGCGCGATTTGGCCGCGAGATCACAAGCAAATGTATGTTATAAATTAATAATATTTATTTAACAAGGGCCAGTCATTTACATACAGCTTGCAATCTCGTGTTGTAGCCGCCAAACCGTTTTCGGGCGGGCGCATAATATGAATATAACCTTAATAAATATAAATAAGGTACGAGTTAGAACCGAGCGACACGCGACAATTGCAGACGACGTGTCGTCGCGACTCTACTGGTTTCTATGTTTTTCTATGAATGTCACTAGTTTCATGTCGCTAGCTGCGGAGGGTATTTCATAGAAATACAGAAACCAGTAGTGTCGCGACGACACGTCGTCGTCTGCTGCAACTTCATGTAGCTTCGTGTGACGTGTCGCTAGCTGGGGAGGGTATTTCATAGAAATATAGAAACCAGTAGTGTCGCGATGACACGTCGTCGTCTGCTGCAACTTTATGTAGCTTCGTGTGACGTGTCGCTAGCTGCGGAGGTTATTTCATAGAAATATAGAAACCAGTAGTGTCGCGATGACACGTCGTCTGCTGCAACTTCATGTAGCTTCGTGTGACGTGTCGCTAGCTGCGGAGGGTATTTCATAGAAATATAGAAACCAGTAGTGTCGCGATGACACGTCGTCGTCTGCTGCAACTTCATGTAGCTTCGTGTGACGTGTCGCTAGCTGCGGAGGGTATTTCATAGAAATATAGAAACCAGTAGTGTCGCGATGACACGTCGTCTGCTGCAACTTCATGTAGCCTCGCTTCGCTTCGCTTCCTCCAGTGCCTTACGCCAGTCGTCATACATCGTCAAGTCAGCGGGGCGGTCCCGGGGCATCCCGGCCGGGGCCCGGGGCCGCCGGGGCCCGGGGCGATAGACACGACGGGGCCCCGGGGACGGCTTAGCGTTTTTCGCCGTAATTGATGTATGGCTACGGGCGTTCAACGCTCGCATTACTGCTACCTAAAACTTCGCAAAAATGTACTCAAATGTTAGTTTTGTGTAAAATGTAAATATTATGTTTTCGGTGCCCTATATTCATAAATGGCTTCTACCGATATATATGATACTCAAGATCGTTCTTGCGATGTTATGTTGACTCAAATCGTATTTTAGTATCGTAGTCCGTATACCTTCGTATGTAATGCGTATAAAGTATAAACTAAGTGCGAACTCCTTTTGCGATTAACCAAATCCAATCTTGATTGCCCACACCATTGAAGCGATTTAGCTGTTTAGTATGGAGATTCTTTTGAGTCCCGGGAAAGGATATAGGACATCTTTAATCCGCGCGATAAACGAATTTTGATGCAACGGAGTTGCGGCCACCATCTTTACTAGATAAATGCTACCAAGTAAAGGCTCAAGACGATGCAATGAGAGCATATAGGGCAAGATTGGTATTGAGTAGGAGTGTGAGAGTGGTTTTAGAATAGTAATACTGGACAGTTGTACGGTATGGTAGTTATCAGTAGTATAGGTCCTAGTAATTATCTCAAGGTGTTAAGATCTAGAGTTCTATTTAAAGTTAAACTTATCTAGGACTCTAGTGGCAGTTAATATTCGTATGTTTCTGTATGCTTTGCTAATTCCAAACCTACAGATCTCTGTAGTCATTCTTTGTCTTTCAAACTTGTGCAGATTTCGTGTGTTTAAGTTGCATAACTAAATTTCAGTCTTAAGCGCGTATTCTGAAAACTATGTTTATTCGGGAACTTGCAGAATAAAACTGTTTTGTTTCTCGCCTGTTATTGTAGATAGGTCTGAACAGGTTATGGTTCATTGGCAGTGCCGGTTTTAGCATCACCAGCGCCCCATACGAATTTTCTTCGGTGCCCTGGGCAATCGCCTAGCGTCGCCCCCCTCTGGCCTCTAACGCCGCTACTGTTCAGTGGTTTAGACTTTAGACTTAAGAAGGCGACTAACCCAAAATTGACGATTTTATAAATCATTTTTGTACATGATAATAAGCCCCGAATCGTTTAATTTTCTAAACATAGATACTACATTATATTTCCAAGAATTTGATCTGAGCGAAAACACGATATCGTGAAATTTTCTCGATAGAAAAAAAACACAAAGATGCATCTAACTTTGACGATTTTTTTCCTATATTCCCAAAACCATGCAGTAAACTGAGTTAATATTTTTACACATCATATAAAATTCTATCACTGAGTGTTCGTTCTAGCGGATTTTTAATATTCTCTATATTTTTTAAGATATTTAAGAAAAACCACATTGGCGCTTCACCGCCAGATTTGTCTCACCTCTCAGTCGCCAACAGTCGCGTTCGCGCGCGCCTGAGGAGAAGACGTACTTCTTTTGCCTTTACACCGGATTGAGAAAATATTTAATCGAAACCATGGGAAACAAACAAAAATTAAATAAACACACTAAAAGCAACATTTACAGGAGAAAACGGGAGCCGAAGCCGATGAACAATTGTAGAAGGCTTTTTAATTTAATGTAAAATATGTATTATTTGTTTACAAATATGATAATATTATCATGACAAATAATTTGTCAAACCCATATGTTGCGACCGCACATGCGTAGTGCTTCGTGCTTGATTGGACGATCTGCGTGTATCGTCCAATGGTATCGTCTCATAGCATCTCAGCTTCGTGACGATGGACGAATCAGCGGCCGCGGCAATAGAGATTGAAAAAATAAATCGGCTTTAAATCGATATAGTTTTGACAAAAACTAGTGTATGACAGCGATTTGAAAATCGATTTGGTTTCAATGAATGTACTCGATACTATGGAAATATCGAATAAATTTCTTTGGTACAACGCCAAGGTCTTGAAATGAAAAGATTAAATTGTCAAACAGTGATAACATTATAATATTATATGCAAAATTCACTACTTCGACCATTCGCTTGATAATAAATATTAATCCTTCGATCGCGGATTCTTGGAAATGCTATTGTATTCTAGTGTCGCGATCACCGGTGCTCGTATGAGGCTTGATGGGTTAATAACAAAGGTGACGGCACATTTATGAAAGGATTTAGAAGAGTACATACTACATAATAATATACTACATAATATATTATAAGGTCTTTTATACCTATGATATTGCCGGTTTGTTTGAAAAATGTTCATTTTAGGGTTCCGTACCCAAAGGGTAAAAACGGGACCGTATTACTAAGACTTCAATGTCTGTCTATCCGTCGATCTGTCTGCAGGCTTTATTTCAATAACGGCTATAGCTAGACTTCTAAAATTTTCACAGAATGTGTATATCTGTTGCCGCTATAGCAACAAATACTAAAAACAAAATAAAATTAATTATTAACGGGGGCTCCCATCCAAAAAAAAAACAGATTTTTTTGCTATTTGTTCCTCGATATCAATAATGGATATAGCTAGGCACTTGAAATATTTACAAAGTCCTTAATTATATTTGTACTTTAATTATGGATACTAAAATTAAAATAAAATAAATATTCAAAGGGGCTCCCACACAAAAATTACAATTTTGGGCTATTTTTAGCTCTGCGGTACTGAACCCTTCGTGCGCGAGTCGGACTCACTCTTGGCTGATTATTTCGAACTTACGTATTTCTGTTTATCAAAGTAATCACCCCTGCAATCAATGCACCTTCGCCAACGCAGTGGCAGTGTATGTGCCCTTATTGAAAATATCAGCTGGACGGCAGACTACACTTCTAAGGCATTTTGTACAATGTACCGCCTCTCACGATTTGAATTTTCTTCCCGGTAAAAGTTTTACCAATTTTGGAAAAGGTTATAGTCGGTATGGCAGATGAGGGAGAGCTTCCAAACAAAATGGGGTCGCGCGTTGTCATCAAGGAGCAGCGGAGACGATCGACTGACAAAAACTAGTTGCAGACGTACGAGCATCGCCATCATTGTGGGCAGTTTTCAATGTACACATCTGCAGTAATGCTCTCGCCGTTTTGTAAAAAGCTGTTACTTATCACACCGGCAATTAGACCACCAAACTCCAAAGTGTGACCATCACATTTCTAGGGGTGATTTTTCGTTTTGCACATTGCTTTGGTGTCGAACCAGGATCTCACCAACTTGCTGAGCATTTTCAAGTGTCAACCGAATACCATTTTTCGTCGCAGGTTTGTTAAGTTGGCTGGTACCGCCTATAAAGTGTGAAAATTGAGTAGAAAAATACATGAATTTTAGACGAATTATGAATAAAAGCACTTTGTACAGAAAAAAAAAATCTAGCTAGTTACGAGTTTCTAATTAAGGCCAAAAGTTCCTGATTTTAAGTTTTTAGCTCTTTAAAACTGAAAACAGTGAGTCGTAAAGAACTTTATGAAAGCTACTAAAATTTACTACGATTTTGTCTTTTAAACTTTGTATCTAACTCCAATCATTGCCTTGCTATGAGCTTGTGGGCGATTTTTCAAATACACATATCAAGAAGGTCTTAGGATATTTGTGTTTTATGAAATATCTGAAAATATCTAAGAATCTATTTGAAAGAGCGTAAATGAAAGAATTTAAGCTTATTTTTAAAGTTATTAATAACAAAAAAAATCTTCCGCATATTTTTATTTCCGATATAATAATAAAACTAGGCCTTTTCATCCATTGTGGATAATTTATACAGTATTTTCAGAGCGAAGTTACTCAAATACTGTAGTAGTTGGGACAAGATTTTTTAAATGTCCGTGTCTTTTTTATTGCCCAAGCACATACGGCATTCTCGCAAGTCGTAACATAGTCGGCCTAGTCCAGAGGAAAGAACGAGTCAATACGTCTGGGACCAACTATGTGCGGGTTTCCTTACGATGTTTTCCTTCACCGTACGAGCGTCCGTATTATGTACTTGAGATCAGAAAATGTCTCATTTATACACGCCTCCACCCGGGATCGAACCTGCACCCTCTTAGAGTGCGAGCCAAAGCTCTACCTATTAGGCCACGGACGCTCTTATATATAATAATAAATATTAATTATATTGGAATTTCAAGTAATCTTTTGTTCTAACTTAAATACTAGAAAATCTTTGAAATTTATTCCAGTACTGCAATCTGGAAAATGTGAAGGGTTGTTTTTTCACGAGTTTGGAAGATTGATAATAAATTGATAATGGTAACACCTAATGGGACGAATAATGGCTCTCCAGAGCCAGTCGAGGATGGTTAATCAATGCAGAATTTCTCGAACACGTGATTTTAGTATATCGAGATGAAATTTGAGCTGGGGTTTTTATCAGCACCAGCATCAGAGACGATTTTCGTGATACCATGGTCCATGGCGGATAACTCCGCCATTTGTTGCCCGCCGTTTGTTGACGGATTTCCAAAATTCTTATGTTATTGTATAAGATGTAGTCCGAATTTCGTAACATGTTGACAAAAGTGGTGATCTGATGGTGCAATTCATGAAAAATCGAAGGGAGCTAAAAGGAGAAAACTAGCTGACCCGGAAAATATTCTTTAATATAAAAAATTATCAATATAAAAGTATATAAAAACCTATAATTGTCAGGCCTAACGAATGTACATAACAATACAATCGGTTGAACCGTTTTGGACGAGTTCGCGCACAAACACTGTGACCCGAGAATTTTTTTGACTATCTGACCCGGCAAACGTCAGTTTGCCATATAAATTATTTCTAGCATCAATATATTATATCAAAAAGCAGATAAAAAATTATTCTCAAGCCAAACGAATGTATGTATGCAAAATTTGAGAATTTTGTATATTTTAATCTGACAAATGTTAATATATTTTACGCAAATACACACAATAACTAACCAAATTCGGACGTGGACGAAGACGCGCCTAGTAGATTATATAAAATAAAGTTATAATATTTTTGTAACAACTATAGCTTAGGAATTCTAACCAGAATCGATCCAGTAGTGTCAAAGCCTATTCGATTTCGATAAATAAACATATCATAAAGTATTACTAGTGTATAAGGCAAAACGTATTAATTTGATTCTCAAAGTGCAGATGGAAAATATGACTCAAACTTCTCAAAATTTTATCTGATATATTTGGTTATACTACGTTCGTACAAAAAGTGGTTACGAGAGTAACTACACAAATTTATAGCCTCGGTGACATTTTGAATGCGTTGGGCGAGTGCGGGGGGTATGAAGTGCGCGGGTGAAAACCGATTTTTTTCTGTCATAGGTCGCCTTCTTAAGTTAAAGCGTCAGGATGGCTCTTTACGGCCATGCCACACGACGCTGTGCGGCACCGCACCGGTGCCCATCTCGCCGGACTACCGGCCACACGGTGAGTGCGGCACCGCAACGTTTTGCAGTACTTTAGCAGCGACGGACTCGAGCTCAACGCGTCCCCGCCTCATCTCGATTCCGGTGTACGTGCGGTGCAGAGCCGGGGCGCACCGGACGTGACGCGCCGTGTGCAATACCATCCATTTTTATATTTTGTAGGACACCGGAGCGGCACCGGTCAGGCGCCGTACCGCCGCCGCCGCACTGCATCGTGTGGCATGGTATTTACTCGAAGGTAGTTTGGTTGTTTAATAAAATAAATGTAATTTTTAAGTTTGTTTAGGACATGATGTCGTAAAAGGCGTCGGTGATACGTACCAAGTACCAACTCCCACTAGATTGTGGCTTGTGACTTGTACATTAAAGGTGATAGATAGTGCTCTGTACTGTGAACACGCTTAGGCTGGTTAGGCACTATAAAGTCACTCTTACCAGGCTACGCTCACCGAAACCGGTGCGAGAGGCGTCATAACAATGCTCTGCCACGCGAGTGGGACAGCCAGTGAATCTCGTCGTGATTCGAGCGTTGAGAATACCCCCGGCATAATATCTGGTGCACGTGAGTAATGTTCTCTATAAAGATTTCTCCGTTTTAATTAGCGCTCGACGTTACTTATGGATTTGGAACTTATTGGGGCGCCTTTACATTGGTTCCAGTAGCTGACCCAAATATTGCGGCTCCTTTACATTGGTCCAGTAGCTGATGCCAGTATCACATTCGCGTAACTTTCTGCCGCGCACTGTAAAACTCTGGAATGCACTGTCACCAGCAGTATTTCCGGACCTATACGACCTGCAAACCTTCAATAAGAGAGCGTGTTCCCTCTTACGAGTAGGCCGGCAACGTACCTGCAGCTCATAAGTTATAAGTTATAACTTATAACGTTGCGAGTGTCCATGGGCGACGGTTAGTTGATTTCCATCAGGTGAGCCGTTTACTCGTTTGCCACCTAATTTTATAAAAAAACATTGAGAACCTTTACATTGTTCCAGTAGCTGACGCCAGCTATTAATTGATATATTATAAATTTTTTTCGGGCTTTGGCTCACTACACATTCCCAAATCCCACCACAACTCCTGTGTCGCCAGGATCGACAGCGGTATCCAACTACGAAAACCCTTTGATATGATCTCAGGGAGCTCGAGAAGTTTTAATACTTGGGATCATAAAAAAGATTAATAGGAACATAGGAATTAAACGTAGCCCCTAATGATATGTCAATAAGGCTGCGGTTTCCACCAGAGATGACGTGACCTCGCTCAGCGCAGCGATTCTATTGGATCTTAAAAATACATTCCTCAACACATCTCTGGTGGAAACGCAGCCTTATAATAATATCATCCATGATCCTTGGTACATGGAATATACAGTGGTAGGTGTGGTGGGCGATACTTCAAATTAATGATTTAACCTTTACATTGATCTTCTCCTGTCGCACTGGAATCCAGTAATGCTGGCACCGGCTACTGTATCAATGTAAATCAACACTCTTATAATATTTTACAGTCATGGAAACTTCTTTAGCCGTGCGATTTTGATTTCATTAGTGGTATAATACTGTGGACGGAATAAAAATATTAATTTATTCGAGAATCTTATGCTCGATCGAGCAATAACGTCAAGCAAAACCCGCGGCTCGGACTTTCGTCCACACATTTAGCATTGCTCGATAGTTTTACTCCAAATCGAAGGAAATTATATTTAGTTCCATCGAAGCGAGCCTTCGAGCTGTGAATTTTGCGGTCCACACAGTAATTATTACTCGATTTGGAGTAAAACTATCGAGCAAAACCGTATGTGAGTACTTAGCATTACAGTACATTGTAATAACGCTGCGAACGGTCTTCTAAACATTGGTATGAAAAATAATAAAAATAAGAAGCGTAGCACTGCTGAGGTTTTCATTTAAAAGCATTTCCGAAATATGATTGCGTGGTACCTTCGTGTCCTTAGCTAAAGGCGCAGAATGACGTAATCATTCTGCGCCTATGCGATGCGATGCGATCTATAAAGTCAAAGATACACGCCGGTTTTCCGAGTGACTATATCAACAACGTGCCCGGTATTACCTTCGTCCATAAACTTATAAAACATGGCTCCGCGCGATCGCAATAAAAATTCCAAATTCGATTTTACGAATTGAAGTTCGCGCCATAAACCTCGCGAATCTAATTACGTTCAGAAATCACAGGCTGGAGGTGCACAGATATAACAATTTCATTATGACTAGCTGACTCTTTTTTTATCGTGTCCGGAACTTTGCCTAAGCGGGGAGTGGAGCACCATGGGATGTGGGAACTTGGGAAGACCGTTCGCCAGGGAAGTTCCACATACCTCGTCCGATTTCTCCCAATCCACCGGGAGGCGGGAAGCATTTCCCCACGTAAAAAGGTTTTCTTTTTTAAGCCGTTAAATGCTGCGAGCCCTCCCACTGCTGGGCTGAGATCTCAAATAAAATGAAATCAAAATCTTTTTATTTCCATTTATGTAGGTTAAAAATTAACACTTTTGGAACTTCTACATGAGGCCTACCACCGGTTCTCACCGGTGTCACGCTACATAATGTTTGAACAATATTTGTATAGGGCAAGGGTGGCAAAAGCGCGGCCCGCGGGCCACATGCGGCCCGCTGTCTATTACCTTGTGGCCCGCAGAGCCGAGCACATTTTTTGAAAGTAAAAAAAGTTACTTAATACTAAAATTACCATAATAATATCATACCTAGTATCTACTGTAAAAAGCAAACAAACACTTCTTTTCTTTTACTTTTAAAATAAAAGCTCTAAACTAAGTTCTAATATGAAAAATTTGTATCCGATTTTGACTGTGCGCAGACTTATCTGGCGCGCACTACTATGTAACATAAAATTTGGTAGTGTGGCCCGGGGTAAAATTCTACTTCCGAATTTTGGCCCAAGTCTCGAAATGGTTGGCCACCCTTGGTATAGTGAATCAAAATATTATGTTCAGTGATTGTTGTAAGTATTTAAAGTTTTTGCTCAAGCTTTCACTTCAAAAAATCACTCTGACTAAAGGTTAATAGTTATAATACCGAAGAAGTTAATATACCTCCCACAACGTTCTGAAAGTCAAACACAACAATCAGAGTAAGTACCCCCTACTCCCCGAGCAAACATCATTACCTCAACGAAACTTTCCAACATGACGTGAACAGACACCCAAAAAGTTGGGCTTCAGCGTAATGACGCGATTAGTCAAAAGGATTTAAACGCGAAATAATGAGGTGGTCCCCGTTATAAAGGCACTAACTATTATCTGAGCTGAAATGGTGGAGCTGAATTCATGTTAGAACTAGGAAACGCATCCTTTGTGGCTACTTTTTCGTACTCAAAGCTATACTTATTTCACCAGTTCAGTTTCGATACGGTTTTAATGCCGGCTCGGTATGATAAAATTACAAAATAGTACTCGTATTATCATAAATGTCTATTACTAAACCGTATATACTATCGTATATTACTAAACGTGATCACGCGGTGTAGCCGCCAAACCGCGCGTTTGGGCAGACGAATATGTATCGAGCTATCTAAAGTAACTGTTTTATGTCTATAAGTAGATTAACTTTTATCCGACAAGCTCATTAATACAATATTTTAGGGAACTGCTAATGAATTCGTGTCTGAAAGTTGGGCGAGCGTTTCTAATAATGTATAAGACTTATTAAACGGCCCGAATTGGAATTAATTCATTACGAGCCGGATCCGAAGCGGGGCCGACGCGACGACCGACTGAAAACTTAATGGCGGCCCTATTCCGATAACGATGCACGGGTACAGCGATATCGAAACGAGATAGGTGCGATGCTAAAGCAGGTTCATAAATCATAATCAGGGTTGCCAACCTTAGAATTTTTATTCTCGTACACGAGCTGCTCAAAGCCTCGTATTTTGATTTTCAAACCTCGTACATTCAATAAAAGGTTGTAAAACCGAAATGATTTGAATTAAGGACATTTTATGCAATAAACTATACTATTTCAAGTTACATTCTACTAAATGAAACATCATTTGTAGATATTAAAAATAATATTTAATAATTTAATCATAAATCGATCCATTTCACTTTATTTCACTTTAAGCATATGCTTCAAATTCAAATATTATGATGTCAGGAAACGGGGCGTTTCATTGCACGTTAAGGATGCGTTCGGTCTAAACTGCACACAATTTTTTTGGTGTGTTCCTAATTTACATGTTTGAATAGATGGCATTACCTATTACTAACAAGTAATAATGGTTATGAAAAATCTCGTACAAAATTGTACGAGGATGACAGTGTCCTCGTACCTCGTACGGAAGACCACAAATCTCGTATTTGTACGAGGAACCTCGTACGGTTGGCAACCCTGATCATAATCAGAAAATGATATAAGGTGGGGTTGCCATGTGTCCGTATAAAGCCGGACGATGACCCGGCCAAAATTAAAGGAAGTCTGGTTTTAGTAGAGCTTAACATTATTAATAACTTTAAATGAAAATTCTACAAATTTTTGACAATTTTACGTCTTTTTAACAGACACTTTGTATACGTCCCATGCTACACCCATTAATATTAATTGATACTGAATAAAATTTGAGATGAGTGTCCTTAAAAGTAAGATGCCCAGCCTTTTTGTCTAACTATATTCACTAATAACCTGTCACCGCTTGATCGCGGTCTACCAATAACGACCGGTTTGATCACTCATCGGCCATAAGCGTGTAACGTCAAAAATAATTAACAAAATAAGAAACCAAGAGGGTTTAAAATTATACGTATTATCTACGCATGTTGAAATAGTTATGTAGTCAAAAACTACATAATATTTCATAAAACATAAAATTATAAGCTATATAGAATCTAACTTTACATTGCTATTTCGCCTCTATCGTGACCACACAGAATAAGACCAACATGCATGGAATGGTTTTTGTTTTTTTTTCGCCGTTATTTTTAACCCGTTGCCGCCAATGAATAAAATATGTCGCTATCTAAAATTACCGTTTTGTCTAATTCTAACCTTTTAACGTCGCAATAAATTTTTGTGACACGGTCCATTCAACGTAGTTATTTTCTGTTTAACACCGGAAATCACTTGAACTAATGTTAGATGTCTTAATAAACTTGTCTGTTCTTCCGAACTTTTTCTTGAGTAGAACAAAATATTATTGTTATTAATATGGTCTAAACCAGTGTTTTTCAACATGTAGGTCGCGACCCCCTGGGGTAGCCCCCCAAGGGGTCGCGAAGCTTTTGCGGGGGGGTCGCCAGAGGTCGAGAGAACTATTATATTTTAGTAAAATCAATTTACAAAAAGATTCATGTAATATGAATTATGTAATATTATGTGGAGGAATTCTAACAAAAGGCTATGTTGACCGATGATAACACATTTACAATCTACATATAAATAAAAATTACTATGTTAAAGCACAAATCAATAGGTGATGATAGTTTTTCCGTAAAGTGTACCACAAAAGTGCTCAGGTTGTGGGATATACTAGGGCTCGCTTCGATCGCCCTGATTATTCTTTCTGTTTGATATGTAAAATAATATTATCTTCAACTATATTTAACAGGTGTTTGAACTCTCGAAATAAACGAAATTATTAAAACGTTAATTAATTTGAAGAGAAAAAGTCATAAAATTTCAATTATTAACAATAATTAATTAATGTTGGTTCAAGCGGACGCTGAACTTGAATATTTGATTTATTTTAAATCGGGACTGAGACAGATCAAATACAGGTTAGGACAGAAAATATTGCTGAAAGAAAAATTAGCTGAAATATTTGAGTTTGTATATAATTACAAGTAGCCCGCAAAAACTATAGAACGGATTTTTATTTACGTAGCAGACGACATGGTGCTACTTAGCGCATCTGTATGTGGCATAAGAAAGCTAATATCCATTTGTGAGTCCTACGCAAATACCCATGGCCTGATCTATAATGTAAAGAAGTGCCAGGTCATGGTTTTTGGAGTAGGGGGCAGGTGTCCACCCAGTGTCCCATCTGTATATATTAACAAAAGTCTCCTAGAAAGGGTTTATAAATTTAAATACTTGGGACACTACTTGACACCTGACCTTAAGGATGACTCTGATTGTTGTTGGGGCTGCCTTGGCGCTGCAGTGCGTCAGAGATGTTCGCTGAAGCACGTGTAGACTGCTTTTATGCAACCATGCGAAAAAGATGCGCATCCTTGGTGCGACGGGTGAGGGGCAGTACCAACAGCATACTGAGAATGTTTGCAGAACGATTGGACTGTCCTTATGTTAATCGATGTGGAGCTGTGTCACATGGACTAGCAAAATAGTTGATAACTTCATAATATTATTCTAGCAGTTAGCGACTATTTTGTTAAATTAAATCGTTATTTATAATTTTTAAAATACTAACATTAGCTTTTAAAAATCAAAGTGTTACTAACAATTGGGCCAAATGTAGTCTGAAAAATAAAATTTATTATTATTATTATTATTATTTTTAACATAGTGGTGTTTTTAAAGTTCCGTACCAAAAGTTTAAAAATGGGACCCTACTCTTCTTCTTCTTTATGAAACTTCGCTGTCAGTCCAGATGTCTGTGTATCTCCAGGCTGTACCTCAAGAACCGCGCTAGCTAGACAGAAATCTCTATAATGGTACGGAACCCATCGTGCGCGAGTCCAACTTTACTCGTATTTTGCCGATTTATATATATTTTTTTGGGAACTAATTTTTTGAGCAGTTATTTAAATATTTGAGATGTTATTATCAGATCAGTTGAAAAAAATATTGAGCAGTTATTTAATTTTATGGCGGTTGATTAATTATTGCGACTGTAAAACATGGACAGTAATAAAAAAATAATTGAGCAGTCCAATAACTGAATGAGCGGTAAAAATGATGGAATGAGTGGTTCGATAAATGAATGAGCGGTAAAAATGATGGAATGAGCGGGTCGATAACGACTTAACAGAAGGCCTACTTAACCACGGATACCGAAGCGGGGGGACGGGGGCGGCGCATCGCCCCCGAAAGGGGTGTTCGAGGGGCGCAGCCCTCCGCCAAAACAAAAACAAACACAATCCAGAAAGTCCAAGAGTAGGTTAGGTTAGGTTAGAACTTAGACCACAACCCAGAGGGAGCCGAGCGAGCGCAGCGAGCGTGCTGCGGTAGCAGCCGGCGACCGTCTTTCTTTCGCTTTATGGTACGGAACCCTTCATGGGCGAGTTCGACTCGCACTTGGTCGATTTTATTATATTTTACCACCTCATTGTTTAAAGAACTGCTTAGAATGAGATTTCTTACTGACAAATTCCGATTTGTTACTGCCCACACGTAACCGCTCATTCATTAATTTTTACCGCTCATTTAATTATTTTACTGTTCAATAACGTTTTCAATAATCCATTTCATTATTTTTTACTACTCATTTTTGTTTACTTTACTGCTTAGTTTTAACTGCTAAACTAGTTATTAAACGTGCCATTTATAATTTTTAACTTACCAAAACTGCAATTTACAACTGGCCCTTTAAATCAGTGCCTATTTTTTTTACTTCCATTGGTATTGTGTATAGCTTACGAAGTAGCAAAAAATACGTTAAGCACCTAATATATACTCATGTTGTCATATTATTATGACAAGACACATATTGTGTAATGTCGTGATGTGTTGTGCACATTACCCTCGCGGTTTTCCCAGCTGATGCTAAGTTACTTGTGCTTAACGGACTTTTGTCGCACAACATACTTTAAACGAAGATTTCACTCTGCTAAATTATGCAACAATAGATGACGCCCGCAACGTTGCGCCAAAATTCGTCTTTCGCGCGGGAACCGTACGTTTGTCCGGGATAAAAAAGTATCCTATGTCCTTTCCCGGGACTCAAAGTATCTCCATGCTAAACAGCAAAATCGGTTCAGCGGTTTGGGCGTGAAGAGGTAACAGACAGACTACTACTTTCGCTAATTACAATAAGTATTATTAGTATAGTACTAGTTTAACCCATCAATCCCCAAGCGGCACCCGGCTGTCGCATAACAATTGAAAATGTTTTTCCCACGATCGAGGTAATATACGAGTAGTAGATATTAAAATGTTTGACTGATTTTCCAATCATCGTCCAATATCTTTAGTCTACCTTGGGCGTTTATCTTTGCCACACGTACACAAACAATAAGATGTACTTAGTGTGATGGACGCCGATGATGGTCTAACGCAATCTATTGCACTGAGTGTATTGAACAAAGACCGATCTGCAATCTGCAAAGTGGAGATACGCTCTCATCACTATACAGTATACACTATACACATACTATACAGTTTACAGTATACACACTAGGTGTATCACGTCTAAAACCAATTACTATTGGGCATAACAATTTGAACAAGTGCTTACTGCTTAGTCTGAAGCAGCGGTTCTCAAACTTTTTGATGGCGGAACCCTTTTAAGAAGTGTCATTTTTGACAACCCCAAAAAAAATGTTTAGTCTTTGAGCAAATTGTCTCCATGCTTGGTATCTGTTGACATTTCTCAAAACAATTATGCATCGCTCGCGGAAACCCTGGCCCTTTCGTTGAGTGTTGACCCAGGGCTCCGCGAAGCACACTTTGGTAAATATAGCGTAACAATTTGATCGAATGCTTAATCTGAAGTATTAAGTAGGTCTAAAATCTAGATTATTTTTAATCTCAGTTTGTTATTTGCAATGTTTTAGTTTTAATTTAGATTAATGTCGTTTTATATACTCACGAGCTTTTGCCCGCGGCTTCGCTCGCGTTAAGAAGCATTATTCTATACAAACTTTCATCCCCTATTTTAACCCCTTGGAGGTAGAATTGATCAAAATCCTTTCTTAGCGGATGCCTACGTCATAACATCTACCTGCATGCTATATTTCAGCCCGATCCGTCCAGTGGTTTGGGCTGTGCATTGATAGATCACCATGTCATTCAGTCACCTTTGAGTTTTATATATGTCGCAGGGAAAAGAGGATATCAGGGATATCACGAACTCCCGGTAGATGCCGAATATTCTTGTTTGTTACGTCTTCTTACTAAAAATATCTAGTGATATGTCATTTCACTAAACTAAATCTAGTGAAATGTCAGAAAACGTGGATACCGCCGAATAAAAATCGAGCCACTCATTTCTCTCGCTCGCTCTAGTTCCCACACGTGACACGGGCATTAGTGGGAGTGAAACAAATGCGTCGCTCGAGCTGGCGCGGCTCGTCTAGCCTGGAGACAGACAGACAGACCAACCCTTTGGGTACGGAACCGTAAAAACTAGAATAATCGAAGAGCTGGAGTACCTGTGCCTGTACAAGACACAGTAATTTGCCTAACCAAAGTAGGGATCGACATGCCACCTTTACAAAAAATATTCAACTTGGTCGGCCGCTTCATTTGACGTCAAAAATCAAATATCTGAAGTATCTGATGAAGAACCCTCAGCTGGTTTCAACTGTATGGTTCAGAGATATGGTGATGCCCCTTCAGATCTGCTATAGTTGCATTACACGTGTGATAATAACTCCCACTCTGGTTTTGGTGACTTTGGCCGGTTTGATTGAAACCAGGCCAAGAGTAATTTTATAGTGCCCAAGTGTGTGCGCAAGTACACAAGAGCAATCTCTATATTCCTTTACTCGCATAACCCGGCGGGACGGAAGACTGACACGACCGGCGAGAGATCAGGCGCAGGACCGACTTTTTACATGCCCATCCGACGCATGGATCATCTAACATCTTACTTGTCAGATTCAGATGTTAGATGATCCTATCAAAGTACCCGTGTGTATACTAGAGCAAGCGAGAGAAATGCGTGGCTTGATTTTTATTCGGCGGTGTCCGCTTTTCTGACGTTTCACTAGATTTAGTTTAGTGAAATGACATATCACTAGATATTTTTAGTAAGAAGACGTAACAAACAAGAATATTCGGCATCTACCGGGAGTTCGTGATATCCCTAGGGATATCGTGAAATCCCTGATATCCTCTTTTCCCTGCGACATATATATAGTTATAGATACTCATTTACACAGCGAAACGTACATATTGATGGATGTGTCTCATTCGAAAATGCATTCGGCAGACATGATTAGTATTTCCCTAAACGCAATAGGTAATATTACGACTGCAATGTTTGACGCTAGAGGCTAGCACCCGCACAGATAGTAAACAAAAAAGACGGGTTGCACTCCGGGAGTGACGGCAGAAGTGAAAACTTGATTATTAACGTTGTGCATTATTTTTTTAACCCATTTTTTATGAAAATCGATTTCTAAAAAATCGATTTTTTAAATTAATCGAAATCGAAATCGATTAAAAAATATCGACAATCGAAAAAAAAACAATCGATTGTTCGATTAATCGATTTCGATGTTACAACACTACTCTCCAACCGTCTTACGGTTCTTCGATCAGCACGAGAATCTGACGCGAGTTTCACACCCATCCCACTAAAGTGCTCAACGCCGCTAAAGAAGTTTTCACTTCAAAAAGTTTTATTCGACGTTTGACAACGTTTCTGTCAATATTCTGATAATATGACGTGTGCAACATGTCGGATTTTGGTCGATTTATTTACCGCATCTGCTATTAGCGCCCTCTACTCCGACCTTTCTGTAATATTCCCAATTACATTGGAAGTATTTGGGGGTAATCGTACGAAATACACAAGACGTAAACAACATCTGCAATCATCAAATAAGTTATTTATTTTATTCTGTGGAGTGGTCGGGCACGGGGCAGCGCCGAGATCATGGAGATTGACTCAAGTATTCTTCTCTTATCGAGCGGACACACGGACGGACGGACGGACGAGCAAATATCCAATCCCGACCCAGAAAAGGGGTGTTATGAGTTTGACGTTTAAGTTTATAACATCCAAAAGGGAGGACGGATTTTGATGTAGTTTTTTTGTGTGAAACGTGTCATGATCGAGAGTGTTCTTAGCTAGTTCATCATCACTGGACACTTGTAAACAATTTAAATGATTAAATGAAAAATGCAAATAATTGGCTCTTCCCTTTGGAAGGGGGAACAAGAGGTCCCGTATAAGGACCGAAAAAAAAACACTGGACACTGCTTTTTTTGCTTTCACCACAGAGATTAAACCGCCGTTTGTTTCTGTTATCTATGGTTTTTACCCGCATACCATTTCTTTAAACGGCCTATCCACATGATCAACTACAACTCATGCAAGCCCGGACCGGCGAGTGATTTTATAGTGCCCACGTGTGCGCAGTTCAGTCTCTCTTTCTTTGCTTTCGTAACTATTGCGCGGATGTTTGACTGGCGAGTGGCGAGAGATCCAGCTCAGAACCGAACCTTTACATGCCCCTCCGTCGCATGGACTTACGGCCTGTCAACGTGGTCAACGTGGAACGGTACGTTGAATTTACGTCTACGTAACGTGAAAATGCACGTCACGGTGTAGCAACATTTTACGTCTTTTTTATTAAATCTCTCTCTCCGTATTCTTAACAATAGCAGAAGAAGAATTACGTATAATTGTGCGGTCGCTATCTAGATAAGTACTAAGTAGTAAAGAATGTATTATGTAGCAGTATTACAAATGCATTTTTACGTTACTTTGGCGTAAATTTTCACGTCACGACAACGTACCGTGCCACGTTACTGCACCGGTCCACGTTGACGACTTCGTAACGTGGACGTGTGGACAGGGCACAGGCCCTTACTTGTCAGACAATCAATCAGCTGTATGGTCGTAAATAAACTTTGAAGCAATTTTTCAACACGAGAATCAACTTCGCTTACACGCTCGTTCGCAACGTATGTAAATACTTGGATAATATGGCATACGCCATCAAAACTGTAGCAATGTTTTTGCATGCAAAATGTGTATCGAGAAAATATTGTCGTCCTTTTTGTCTTACAGTAATAGCATATACTACTTTCTCTTTCACTCATTTTACTCTTTCAATGCATATTTTACGTAATCAATGCATTAAACACGTCCGACTGTCACCGCGTCCTATGGCACACTGCTCTCAGATGAGTGAGCTCACTCATTTCGAGGATGACACATTTTCGCGCTGACGATTGTATGGAATGACTTTTCTAAGGTTATAATTCTATGGACGTTCGTAAAATAAGGATCGCTATCCTGCACGTCCGTGTGTCTCACGGCGGGAGTGTCGGGCCGGCGATAGCGCGTGCCCCAGGGACCGTCGGGTGGGGGGCAGATTGCGGCCGACGCACTGCTGATGGACGACCATTGTGGCGGGGCGGTTATTGCGTGCGCGCCCGGGGAAATGACGAGCTGAGCGAGTGTGGGAGATTGTTCGTTGTGCGTTGAGTGTGTACGGTCGGGGAAATGTACGTTTAGATGAGTGTGTATGCTTAAGGAAATAAAGCGTTGAGCTGAGTGTATTGCAGCCACGATGTGCCATGCAGAATGTATGTGCGCCGCAGACTCGATCACACAAAAAGTGTGCCGTCTGCGATCTCCCTTAAGCTGGGTGTGTACGGTTGGGAAGATGCTTAGTGCTTGCTGAGTAACTTTATACGAATAGGGTTCGAGGAAACGAGTACGGCCGGGGGAATTTATTGTATGTGTTGGGCTGCGTGTGTACGGCCGGGAAAATAGCGACTTAAGCGGTCGGGAAAGCTGAAGGATGAGTGGCATTGCGAGTGTATGTTAGAACTTCGAGAAACAGTCGGAACATTTAAATATTAATTAATTAGTACATAATATGTGAGTGGTTGACCAAAAAGGGACCTGAAGGTAAATAATTTGATTTTGAGTAAAATGCGTTTGAAGTTTCGTGTTTGGACTCGTGCGCGGTTCACACAAAAATTCATAAAAAACTACGGCACCTTAAAATATTCTGGTTAGACCAAAACAAAGCTAAAAGACCACGGATTAAAAAATAATAAAAAAAAGAAGGTAAATAAACAATTTGATTTTGAGTAAATTGCGTTTGAAGTTTCGTATAGAAACAAGTTACGACTCGTGCGCGGTTCACAAAAAAATCATTAAAAAAAACTACGGCACCTTAAAATATTCTGGTTAGACCAAAACAAAGCTAAAAGACCACGGATTAAAAAAATAAAAAAAACCGTTTCCAATCCTTCAGGTCCCTTTTTGGTCAACCACTCACATATAGTGTGTGTATTAGTAGCATAAAGCATTCCAATTTAAAATACAGACGTCACTAGTCTTCGTTTGTCACAAATCACAATTTTTTCTAAATATAACGGGCATTTCTTCGGCAGTATTATCAAAGGGTGCTCGGAACAAATATGCGAATATTAGTAATATCTGTTATATACAGAACTCAGGAGTCAGGAGCTCCCAACAAGTGGAGCTTTATGTTCTGGCATAATAATTAATAAAAAAAATACAATATGTCAAAAACAAAATATTTTCTAGCCGACGAAAAAGGATTTAAAGTGTTTTAAGCAACAAAATGTGCAAAGATTTTTAATTATTTTTTAAATACAAGAGCACACGATGAGACTTGAGAGTAATAATAAAATTAGTAGCTCATGATGACTTTGGAGACGTGCTTCCACTATCATTAGTGGAAGCACCTCCGAAACGCAGGACGAAGTAGCTTTCGACTGTCATGTGACAGGCATGGGCGCCGGCAGGGGGGTGCCAGAGGGGTGCAAGTGGGAATCTCGGGATCAACAGGAATTATTGAAACAAAAAGCATTTTGTAACCCAAAATACCATGCCGTACAAAGATAGTTCGTAATGTTTCGGCACTAAATGTATTCTATTGACGTAAATAGACGGTCACTGTTGTTCGTAAGAAGTAAAAAGAAAAAAAAAATAAAGAAAACTAAAATCTGCACCCCTTGGGAATTATTTCTGCCGGCGCCCATGGTGACAGGCGCTTAACACACATAATTATGTGTGTGGGAATAGACCTGTGCAGTTTTTTGAGCCTGCGCAGGCGACCGGCACAAAATCGAAAATCAATTCTTTCGAATAAGACCTGCGCAGGCATAACTGCACAGGTGCACCCCTCCGGTAGACTTTAGCGTGTATGGCTTACATAATAAGCAAAATTTGTGACAGTCAGCAGCATAGTAGTGCAATATCTGCTACCTGTTGCATATCTGTCGCAAGAATCGCCCCGAAAGCCGAGGGGATCTCCGTAGAAAAGTTTGGGAAACCCTGCGCAAATATTGATACGAATGTAGCGGCAAATGGGCGGTGAAATTAGCTATTTGTGTGTCATTTCCGTCAACATCTAGGGGCACTGGTATAATGTACAATTTTATGAGGTACATCTTGTATGAAATACCACAGTGCTATTTTAAATCCTCGACAAAAAAGAGGGGTGCTATAAGTTCGACGTGTCAGTCTGTCTGTCCGTGACATCGTGGCATCCAATAGTAGGCCGATCTTGATCTAGTTTTTTTGTTTGAAGGCTGACATGATCGAGAGTTAGCTTAGCAGTAGGTTTCATTGGCAGATGGCGGAAAAAAAGTAAAAAGTATCCTTGTCCTTTCCCGGGTCTTAAAATATCTCCATATCTAGCTAAAATTGTTTTAATGGTTTGGGCGTCAAGAGGTAACAGATAAACAGACAGACTGACAGACTGATAGGCAGACAGACACGCTTTTGCATTTACTTATAGTAGGTATTGTTATATGGATCTCCTGATTTCTGTCACTTTGAATCACGTGGTATCGTTTGGTTCCCTAAGGCCGTGTTTCCACCTGCAAGACAACTATCTCGAGAAGTGTCTGACAGTCTGTCTGACAGCAGCTTGCAAGTGTAAACCCCGTAGCAAGTGCTGTCGCGACAATTTGTCAAGCGCTTTCTGCGAGTAGTTGCGACAGCATGTCTTAACATGTCTGCGAGGACTCGCGACAGATCTCGCTGCGGGTCACCGCAGATATACGGTCTAGTTTCGTATGGCATTTATCTACGAGCTTCTCGCACGACATTTATTACAGCAATAAATTGCAGGAATTAGTATGAAATGTAAACAATATTGCAAGAAACTCACGCAAGACTTCCGCAAGTTTGCTTGCAGGTGGAAACACGGCCTTAGCAATATAAGCAATCGTATTTATATCGGTACGTAGCAGATAGCCGTGTAACGAGGTAACAAAGAGTTGGAGCCATCAATAACCAACTCCAATCCAAGTTCCTGATGGATCGCCGCCCGCCCTAGCCTGCCGCACCCCGCACCCCGCCCTGCGTCACACCAACTTGGACAATTAACAGTCTTGTTACAGAACGAAATACGCTAATGCTCGGATTTTGAATCGTACTTGAAAGTCCTCTATCAATTTGTATGATTATTATCTAATTTATTCAAAAAATCTGACTGCTGTATAAAAGATACTAAGGTGAAGATAACAAAACTTAAGTAATTAACTAACTACTGTAAATAAATAAAAATAAAATATATTTTTATTCAAAATAGGTAAGTATCATGATACTCTTTTTGAAAGTCGAACGAAGAAGCTAAGTTGCCTACCACCGGTTCGGTAACTAACCCGCCGAGAAGAACCGGCGGCGTAAGAAACTCGCACGGGGCCATCTTTTACTAAAAAAAATGGAAAATTACAATATTATGGCTTACAGCTATGTAACAAAAATAAAAGAAAAGTAACCTGCATGGAGCCACCCTATTCCCAAGGTGTGCTGTCCTCGATGAAAATATCATTCACTTTATAATACGCTTTAGCACACAAACGTTCTTTAACTGCTTTTTTAAATTTGTTTAAAGGTAGATTTTAAACATTTTCTGGGATTTTATTGACATAGGCGTATACATTGGCCTTTAAAGGATTTGCTTACTTTGGCTAATCTGAACATTGGTATTGCTAACCTTGTTCTTATTTCTAGTATTTACATTATGATTATCACTTTTCTTTTTGAAAATATTTATGTTCTTTCTAACATATAAGAGATTTTCCAGAATGTATTGAGATGCGACGGTCAGAATTCTTATTTCTTTAAATTTTTGTCTTAGAGATTCAAAAGACGACATCTTATAAATAGAACGAATAGCATCTTATAAATATAAGTACAGAGTTCATTGTAAAAGTAGCAACTAGCAGTAGAGTGTAAAATCACGCTTTCAGTGCTGATAGCTTCCACAGCGTTATATGGACAGTGGACCCGTACACACTAAACTATTACCACTTAGTTTTGTTACAACTTACAAGTTGTAGATCTTGAGAGCTTTCCGGATATACGCCTACTCCATAAAAATAATAACTCGTATAATCTACTACAATATAGCTGATTCTAGCTGACCTTTAAAATGTAATAATTGGCCAAATTGTTTCAGAAACTCATAATTCCCGTAATTAATTTCGATCCCTGAATTAGGGAAATATCTTGTGAATGCTAAATATGAAACACGATGACTCGGCTATCCAGGGGTGTACCTACAACCCCTAAACACCTGTTTAGGGGGTGTAAAATACCCTATTAGACCTATGTGAATCAATCGGGTCTTATGGGGGGTTAAAAAGATTCGCAAGGGACGGTCGATATCAAAGGTTGGAGATAAAAAATATGATTGACTGATGATTTAATTTTAGTTTGACTGTAGAAAAAGTAAAGTCAGATTGTGACGACTTACGGCGAGAAAAATATTGCTTAGTTAGTTTTAATCAAACATATGGGTCGGAACTCGGGTATCAAACATAATTAGGGTTATACCTACAATATACTTCCATCCTTTCAAAAAAATAGTTTATACAAGTCGCCCATGACTATTAACAATGTCGGATGTGCAAAATCGTCAATTTTTTTTATTTCATAAAACATGTCCTTGTAACCAAGGCTATCATTGGCTGAAAAGAAAAAATCTATATTTTGCATAGTTTCTGAAATAGCTACATTAGAAATGTCGTATATTACTAAGATAGTCCGCTAATAATGTCGGATAGTCACTACCTACGTTGTTAACGTGACGCGGGGGCGAGTGAGAGCGCTCGATGTGCCACTTCCGACTATGTTAACGGAGAGAATGAACCTCGCGCTGCCACTTGTTTTTTTGCAACCTAAGTTATATTTTTTAACTTTCGACGCCATTTTTAATGTCTACAAGATCAGCACGACTAATCAAAGTAGGTACTATGCGAAATTAAGAAAAATATAGTAATAGGGAAAAAAATGCTGATGGGAATATTATGATCGAAGCTAATGTTAGTGCGGAAAATGGCATTTCTTTATTATATATTTTAAAGATTTTGAACAGTATAGCTTATGTTTTTATTGTTTTAGATTTGATTATAAGATAAACACTTACCTTCATTAAAATTCTATCGTAGGTCATTTAAAATTGTCGGATGTGCCACATCCAACGTTCTTAACCGGTTTTTCAAATGTGTAAAATGTCGGTTGTACCACATACGACATTTTTAATCGGTTTTTTAATGGTTAAATTGTCGGTAGTACCACTTCCGACATTGTTATGGGGATTTATAAATTGGCAAAATGTCGGTAGTATTACATCATAATCATTTCACTTATTTTTCTAATTGGTTTAATGTCACTTGAAGTTTGTTTCATATCTGTCGATGCTTACCGACTTTAACAATTTTCAGAAGGCTTCAAAATAGGTCATTTTTGTACGAACATTAAGTTTTTGTTGGCACACATACACAATGAATGAATATAATTTTTTAATTCAATAATCGTGTTTTGGCGATCTGGTGTCTAATAGCTGATTTTCTCGGCATTTTTCTAATGCATAATAGTAATAAAACATAATCTATACTGTTAAAAATCGTAAAAAAAAGGTATTAAAATGACCCTTTTTCACACTAGGTTTAACTTCAGTCACAAGATTTCCATGAGCATTTTTTTCCTATACTACTATTATAATTTTCTCAAATTCGTTGAGTAAGCTAGTTTGATTGGCCTTGCTGATCTTGTAGACATTGTAAATGCAGAGCTTGTAATATGTCTTAATAAACATATAGATTTACTCAGATTATGTAAAAGGTAAATTATTCTCAAAAAATACCATAGAATAATTAATAGAGAATCTCGGATGAAGAAGACTGCTTTTGATTAATTAATCTAATAAATATTTATCTAAGTTTTTCATGAAAACGAAGGCTTTGGCAGTACGTAAGTGTCCTAAAAATGTAGAGATTTTTAAGAACTACCTGATTCCGCAAACTTCGTTTCGCTGATAAATTAATGAACCTGCAAAACAGTCAGTCCTTCGTCAGTATTTTCTGTATTTCCCACATATTTGGACAAATTCATCTCTCCAGCGCATTTGACAGATGACGATAAGATCCATAGCAAGTTGTTCGACTTATAAAATATAATATTTTCCATTACAAATTCGTGGTAGCCACCGCCGTTGCCACGACGGCGCCTTGTTTTGACCTTTAATCAAACTGCTCTAACTTCTAAAATATTTGCCCCATGGTTATAATTTAAAAGACAATTATATTCTTTACACATCACAATTAATATTTTGATATTTATTTAGGTAAGGATCAATTGTTAATATGCAAAAAAAGCCACGCTGGTAGGAGATGATTTGAAGTTAATTTTTAATGAAGGAAAATATGGTTATTATTCGTTAACCATAAAAGATACATATTATATGCTCTCCCGGATTTTTTTGTAGATAATGATGAATACTATAAGTATTTATAAAATTATTTCTATGAATCAGCTGTATTTTTCACAGCGCAAGCGAAATAATGTAATTTATTGCAAATGTTTACCACTTTGGGTTATATTTTTGCGATTTTCGGTATGATCCCTAATATTTTTCTGAATAATACACTGCCTATGTTCTTTGCAAACAATGTACCTTACTAAGGGTGAAAGTATTTTTAAAATTAGTTTAGTAGTTTTTGAACCTATTCAATACAAACAAAGATACAAAGACTTTTCCAAACAAGAAACAAACTTTTCCTCTTTATGATTGATACAAAAAAATATATTAATTTTGTTAAGTTAATTTAAGTTATGGTATCAAAAAGTCAACAAAATAGTGATGGCAATAATTTTTAATTTTAATGTTTTATGTTAATTTACATTTCGGACGAAAATTTGATTTTCCGAATTATTTACGTCATAAGAAATGTTTTGTATTTTCATACATACGTTTTTACGTTTTATTTGACAGAAGTCCATAAAAAAGATATATTTTCTTTAAATTGTTGTCATTTTTGTTGGTAATTTCTACATGCGACATATTTTTAAATTAAAAGTTATCACTTAACAATGGCGTATGTGCCACTTCCGACAAGTAATCATTGATTTTGTACAAGCAACAACGTCGGTTCTAGCACTTCCGACAAATCAGCATTACTCGTACTCCGTTAAAAAAGTCAGAAGTGACTTTTCTCATATTTATTCATAAAATACGGGATACTCCTAATAATATACTAAACGTAAATAACTTATAAAGCATAACCCTGCATAATTCTACTTGAAATAAGTAAAAAGTTATTCACAATTTAGACTTTGAATCCCTCTCCTGTAAAGTTGCTGTTTTTTTTTCACATCCGACATTGTTAATAGTCATGGGCGAAGTGTCAAGGTTCACTGGGGTCTTCAGGACCCTCCAGCACCTCAGTACGGGTTTCACGAGACCCCAGCACTGTAGGGTTAGGTGAACTGTTTCAAATTTGTACAAATCGCTCCGCCCCCGATTGGCAGAGAGCTACGAAATACGCGATGCGGCAAACGAGAGCTAATTGCCATTTGCCGCACTAGGTCCCGTATCACGAAATGGTTTTGAGACTCAAACAATCGTACGAGAATGCCGCGTCCTACTCTAACAAACGTGAAATGACGTTGTTGAAGCAGGACGCGGCATTTTTCTCCGATTGTTTGAGTCTCTAAAACAGTTAAGGCCTACAGGGACGTATAGTAACTACTAACTACCTAAAAGCCGAGCTTTGTGAAGGCTCGCGTCGTTTTTCTGCGTGATAATAATCTTTAAGGCAGTTTTTTTTATATTTTAATAATAACCAAACCTTTACTTGTTTTTCGCATAAAACGGTAAAATGAAATTTTTATTAGATCCTGGTATTTTGTTTAAGTAGTACAACATAATAATTATAATATTTAAATTAGTCCAGGTTTTTTGTATAAAACTAATTAGAAATGATGGTGCCGCAGATAAGTCTTTCCTTTTTTCGTTGAGTCTCCCACGGGACTGAAAAATTCTGCTCCTTTTTAATTTTTGCTACTTTTCTATTTACACGTAAAGGCTTGGTAAAGGATATTCAACTGTATCGTATCAGCACAGAGTTAAATTTTAAGCGCAGTAGTACTCGGTCGGAGAGATTTTGGATAATATAAGGGCCTCCTTCACCTTCTTCACCTAATATAAGGGACTTCACCACTTCCTGATAAAGTGCCGGATAGGCTATCCACAACTTTTTTGACAGATTCTTCATACTCTATCGGAGAAGTTAAGTGGGGGATAGCCTTTTCGGCACTTATTAGGAAGTGGTGAAACAGGCCCTTAGGCTTGCACCAAGTGCTGGCACGGTCGCGGTTGTGTATTCCGCGTATCCCGTGGCTCTGCCGGAAGAGAACACCGTTGGGGTTTTAGTGGGTATGCCCGGGCGCGGCCCTCTACCCCCAGGTAGTCCCACATACCCCGGTAGCCCAAACTGCCGGGGATGCGTAAACGCATTTCCCCAACGCAAAAAAAAGTTTGTAACAAATACTGAATATAAAGTATCCATCGCGCGGAAACCGTACAATGTACATACTTCGCAACAAAAACTACACAAACAAAATATATCCTATTTACTTTCCTAGGTACAAATAACGCCATAATTCTGCATCGCGCTATCGAAGTTTCCTAAGTGCGTCAGTATACAGGGTGCAATTAAACCTTCCTGCCAAATTTTTTCCAGGGCTTAATTATCATTAGGAGAGTCCTTTTAACAAAAAAAATTGGGTGTTATTTTTTTTCAGTGACATATTTTATCCCATTTAAAATCGTTGCAGAATGGTCACTCGCGGCGTGGGGGAATAAGAGGGGGTGACGCGGGATGAGGCGCGCGCGCGGGGGCACATCACGCGCGGCCGACGCATCGTGTCCATTAATTGTAGTGCTTTGTAGGATAACTTTCGGAAGCTATTTCTCAACATTTTAGTACTGAGTGAATATAAAAGAAAAAATACGTGTATTTTTATTTTAACAAGGATCAATATATCAAAATTTGGCAGGAAGGTTTAATTGCACTCTGTATAAATGACAGCTAAAATCACGTGGGCTTCGGCCTGACCGAGCATAACCTCGCTCGGTCGGAAGATCTTCCTTTGCGGCTTCCACGCATATTCTCCATGGATGGATGGCTTTACCATATTCTGGTAAATAAAATATTTCAATTGGAATTTAACGCCACATCCAACATTACCGGTGCTTGTCTGAATCACAGTTAGGATTTTACAGCGTCGTGAGTTCACTGATGAACGCGACTTATGATTACGTCACATTATTACTTAATTAACAATATGTTAAGTCCGTATTAAAATAAATTATTAATTAATTTACAGTACGCTAAGCTAGCTCGCAACTAACTAAGCATGATTGTATAAAGTGTAGGCAGGCAGACAGGCAAGCAAGCACGCACGCACGCTCGCACACACGTACGCATGCAGGCACGCACGCAGGCAGGCAAGCAGGGAGGCAGGCAACTTGCAATAAATACCAATGTTATGATTTTCTAGTTAGGCTAACAAGCATTTTTTTGTGTTTTGTGTTGTGAAAATGTTTTTTAGGTTCTATACCCAAAGGGTAAAAACGGAACCATAGTATAAGGAGGGGAAGTAAGTTATCTTCGTACAAAGGCACCGCGCGCGGCTTGTATGTGTGCGCCATAGTATCAATGCGTCGCCGCACGCACACTTATTTTTTTTTTATTAACCATTTAAAACAATACACATTACAAAACATTTCATAATATATCACCAAGAAACCACGAAGGTTTATAAAGATGATATAAGTTAACACCAAATAATTTAAAACTTAAACCGTTAAGGGGATAATGATATTATTACATAATATTATAATTTTTAACAAGCTACATAAGAAATTGGCAGTTGCTTATAGTTTGTTAACACAATATTAGTACTTATAAGTAAATACAATTTAAAAATAATTGTCTAGTTTAGGTACTGTAGGAGCTAAGAAATTATATTTTTATCACTATGTTGTATATTAGCAAAGTGCTTTCTTAATTTAGCCTTGATATTGTTTGGTTTTAAGGTATCTCGCAGCGCAGGAGGTAAGTCATTGATAAGTCGAGGCACTAGGTATTGCGTGGTTCGCTTGCCATAGACATTATTCGCACTTATCGTAAACAACCTATTCTGCGTGATAGCTCGGGTATATACGGAGTGGTCTATTTTTATCTTTAGAGATTCATTATAAAAATTTTCTTTAAGAAGCAAATATTGTATTTGATGATATACTGGGATTATTTGACAGTAATTGAATAGTTTATACTCGTTGTTACTAAATTGGCGCTTAATAGTTGGCGGGACAATAGCTTTTAAAATGTTTAATTGTAATTTGTAAATTTTATCTAAGTAAGTCTTGTATGTCCGTCCGTAGCTGGTTAGGCCATATTGAATAAACGATTCTGCCAGTGCAAAATAAAGCATTCTCTTAATTTTAAAAGGGATTTTGTTTTTAAGAATTGTTAAGTTTGCGAGGAATTGTCGGAGTTTATTGCAAACACGATCAATTTGTTGCTTCCAGTTAAACCTTGTATCTATTACTACACCAAGATATGTTTGTTCTTGGACTATCTCAATAGGGGAACATTTACACTTTGTACTTGTTGAGTGTAGGCAGTCATGATTATGAAATATAAGATTACCGACATCATTGGAATGCTTGTTATAAGGTGATTTAATTAAAAGTAGTTTTGTTTTGCTCCCATTGATGACCAAGCCGGCATCGTGACACCATTTGAGAAGAGCGTTAAAGTCTTGTTGCAGAAGGGTTTTTGCTGTTTGAGGGTCTTCTAGTGCAATAACAAGGCAGGTATCGTCTGCAAATTGGTAACAGGTGCAGTGTTTGATACAACTGCCCATATTATTGACGTAGGTCAAGAAATACAATGGCCCCAAAACAGAACCCTGGGCCGTGCCTTCTGTCACTTTTATTGGGTCGCTATGGGTGTTATCAATTTTTACTGAGTAGGTGCGGTTTTTTAGGTAGTTTTTGCGCCATTGTAGTAGGGGCCCACGTATGCCCGACTTTTCCAATTTATCAGCAAGCTTGTTGTGTGACAGTGTGTCAAAGGCACGAGTAAAATCAATAAAAAGCACAAAAACTTGTCTTTTCATGTTCAAGTGACCATTTACTTCATCAGTAAATTTAGACAACAGTTCGGAAGTACTCTTTCCGGCTTGAAAACCAAATTGATTTTTATTTATCACCCCATGATTTTTATAAAATGTATGTATTTGGTCACATATGTGTTTCTCTACAATTTTATCAATAGTAGATAACAGTGTAATGGGGCGGTAATTTTCATAAGCGTTACGTTTACCCTTCTTATGAATGGGTCTCACGTTGCCTACTTTCAGATCGTCAGGGTAAAGGCCCGTTTTAACGCTACAATTGATTAGGTCTGCAATACTAGATGAAACACTTTGAACCGCTACTCTTATGTCGGAAATTTTGATGTTATCTGGACCTGGCGCTTTATTTATATTTAATTTGTTTATGATTTTATGAACACTTTGTGAGGTAGCTTTTTTTAAAAGAATGCTCGAGTTAACGGGTTGAGGCTCGTGGCTTGAGCTATACAATTGTGTCGTACAGTTCGGAATTATATCTTTAACAGACTTTTCAAAGCAGTTTGCAAAATTATTAGCTATATCTTTAGTAGCAAGCCCGTGAGCGTCAAATGCGTTATGTATAGCAGAATCAATAGATAACTTCACTCGTCCTAGCATTTGGTTAATGATATGGTAAATCTTTTTAGTATTTTTAAAATTATTATTAATATACCTAATATAATATTTATTCTTTTTAACCTCTAATAATTTATTTACTTTATTTCTAACTATATTATAGTCTAGTCTTAGTTTGGCATTACCAGTATCGTTTTTCCATCTTGAAAATAATTTATCTCGCTTCTTACATAGTCGATTTATGTCAGTGTCAATCCAGGGAAACTTACATTTAATGCTCTTTTTTGCAGGTGTTAGTAAGTTTGAGCTCGATAATTTGTAAGCATTTTTAAAAGATTGACAAATAAAATTTAAAATATCATTTGGGGATGTAAATTCCTTTGTTTTTACCCATTCTATGTTATTTAATTCTTTATAAAGAATATCAAAATTAATAATGTTTTTGTGAACCGGCTGTATATGTTGCAGGCGCATGATCGATGCAAGCAAAGATAAGGCCGCGGTGATCGGCTAGTACAACATCGAGCACGGCCGAGTACGGACGAAATGTGGGAAACCTGGCAAATATGTGGTCAATGCACGTTTTAGTGACAATATTCAGTCTTTTTTCAATTCTCGTGTACTGTGAAGTTCCACACATTAGTCCGCGCTCAGAGCTTCTAAATATGTTTCAGTGTGTGATGATTTAATTTTTAGGTCTATGTTAATGTCCCCAATGAGTAGAAAGTTCTGTTTTAAGTCATACTTTGAAATATTTACTTAGCTCCCTTACAAACAGATTCTTATTGGTGGATGGTGGCCTGTATACTGCACAGATGACCGCATCACAACCAGAAACTAGTTTAATTGTGCCAATAACACATTCGAACATGATAGTTTTACAATGCATTTGGGTAAATTTTAAGTGATTGCGTACGTAAATAGTAATTCCACCACCTCTTTTATCTGTGCGTAGTTGTGAGTATTGATTATAGCCAGGTAGGTTAAATAAATGAATCATATTGCTAGATATACCAACTTCTGTTAAGACAATTAAATCTATTGGAAACTTACAATCTGAAATAGTTTGCTGTAATTTAGTGAAGTTTTTTATTAAAGATCGAATATTAAAATGTAGGCATGACAAATTAACATAACTCTTAGGTGGTAAACAATTATAAAATTGTTTAGTAGATAAACAGTTATACATTTCTTTTATATCCATTTAGATTTAGATTTTTAGAGTTTTATATAATATTATAACTTTTTAATACAAGTAACAAAAACGGGTACAGATTTTATATTATTTTTAATTACAATGGGGTAGAAGCCTTATATCTATTAATTTGAGTTGAGTGTTCTTTTTCAATTGAGCAAATATCCTGATTATTGCGAATGTAAAATATTTTGCTAGTACCTGTTTTTCTGGCACATACTTTTCCGTTTTTACACCACACATATTGACAAACTTTATTAAGTAACCGAGATTTAGCTTCATACAGTAGCTTCATACAGTATTAAAATCTCGGACCGTTTTCGGACCATACCAGTCGGGGCTACTTTACGCTGCACGCCCGCGTCGCGCCAGGCCGCGCCAAACGAATCAAAAATGTGCGATCATAATCGCAGGAGTAATAAATATTGCTGTGTGTTTGGGTGTTTTAATAGTAATGCAACAGTTCCAGAATTGTCTTTGTTTAAATTACCAGTTGAACAGGAAAGGTAAGTACTATACTCACTTATTCTAGCATAATATAATTTTTATTACTACTTGACCTACTTACTTCTTTTTTATTGTATTAGTTTTCTATCACACAGAGGAAGTACTCGTAGGTAGGTCTACTTTCCCACTAGAACATAGTATAAGAGAATATTTTAGGTACTTTTGATCCGTCAACTAATTTGCCGCTATTGCTTTGTTTACGTTTAGTAATGCCGATTTCTCTGTATTGTAGGTATATTAACTAACTACTTACAGTCAATTACTTATTTTAAATCGTTATTAAAAATAAGTAATTGACTAATTGTAAATCAGATATTAATTATACACATAAAGCAAAGTTCGAATCATAACAACAGATTTGTTATATTAGGTACCTATAAGAGACAGGCGTTAGTTTTTAATGTTGTTTTAAAGGGTATATTATTTATAATTTTATTTAGACATTGGATTATATTATGCACGATCCAAGTGCCGAAATATGCATGAAAATATGCACGAAAATTGGCCGAAATATGGACAATCAAGAGTCACTTATTATTATTAAAAGTCGGAAGACCGCGACGTTGCCGCTGTTCATGCGGTTGCGAACGAAGCGCGGACAGCCGCTTACCGCTCCCACATCACAACGCCGCCACCCCGCCGCCGCCTAAAATTGACAACCCTAAGACAGTAGGTAATTAAATCGCGGATTGGGCCGGAGTTACCCTACTTCCCCTCCTTTTACTATGACGGAACCCTGTTACTAAGACTTCGATGTCTGTCCGTCTGTCTGTCTTCAGGCTGTATCTCAAGAACAGCTATAGGTAGACTTCTGATTTTTTTACAAATTGTTTATGTTTGTTGCCGGCTGCCACTATAACAACAAATACTAAAAAAAACAAAATTATTTAAATATTTAAGGGCATCCCATACAACAAACGCATAAACATGATTTTTTTTTGCTATTATTTGTTCGATATCAATAATAGCCAAAGATAGGCACTTGAAATGTTCACAAAATACTCATTGTACTTATTGTAGAATTCGTGTGCTGTTGTAGGGCGAGTAAATTAAACACAGAATACTGTATCACTGAACGCTCTACTGTCGGCGGTGGCTCGGTAAGAAGTGGACGACAGACCTCACGTCTGGCGGCCATATTCTCCAAGCTCCCATTCCTAGGTAGTGCGGCCATCTTTATTTATCAATATACTACACTTATACTTTAATAATTAATAATAAAATTAAATTAAACTACTTACATAATTGAGGGGGGTTCCCATACAAAAAACACAAGTTTTGGGATATTATTGATCTATAACGGTATGGAATCCTTCGTGCGCGAGTCGGACTCGCACTTGGCGGATTTTTTCTACGTATTAAACCCTTCGTCGGAAGTAACTATTATGTACCTACCCACAGACATAGATCAAGATAGATACCGCATGTCGCTCCATTTGTATGAAAACGAGCGTGCCGCTTTTTTACTACCACTGTGACGTACCGATGATAAGAAACGTGTCCATTATCAAGGCCAACGTGAATTATTTATTATTATTAAATAATTATAATTATTAAAAATACTATTTGAATACCGCTCAATACGGCACATTTAGGCATTTAGGCATTTTTAAAATTCTGATTGACGTCCGATTCCGATAGTAGACTAAAGAAAAGACTTTCGAAAGATGAGCATTGCTCGTCGTTTGGGAACACGATATGGCACGCGAAGGACATACACATGCGGTATCTATCTTGATCTATGTCTGTGAACCTACCAGTCTATAAACATAGTAAAAGGAGGGGAAGTAGGGTAACTCCGGCCCAATCCGCGATTTAATTACCTACTGTCTCAGGGTTGTCAATTTTAGGCGGCGGCGCGGTGGCGGCGTTGTGATGTGTCCGCGCTTCGTTCGCAACTGCATGAACAGCGGCAACGTCGCGGTCTTCCGACTTTTAATAATAATAAGTGACTCTTGATTGTCCATATTTCGGCCAATTTTCGTGCATATTTGCATGCATATTTTGGCACTTGGATCGTGCATATAATCCGATGTCTAAATAAAATTATAAATATACTTACCCTTTAAAACAACATTAAAAACTAACGCATGTCTCTTATAGGTACCTACTATAAACAAATCTGTTGTTAAGATTCGAACTTTGCTTTATGTGTATAATTAATATCTGATTTACAATTAGTCAATTACTTATTTTTAATTACGATTTAAAATAAGTAATTGACTGTAAGTAGTTAGTTAATATAATATACCTACAATACAGAGAAATCGGCATTACTAAACGTAAACAAAACAATAGCGGCAAATTAGTTGACTGATCAAAAGTACTTACCTAAAATATTCTCTTATATTTTATACTATGTTCTAGTGGGAAAGTTCGTGTGATAGAAAACTAATACAATAAAAAAAGAAGTAAGTTGGTATCTGATCATCACCCAAACGCACAGCAATATTTATTACTCCTGCGATTATGATCGGACATTTTTGATTCGTTTGGCGCGGCGTGGCGCGACGCGGGCGTGCAGCGTAAAGTGTAAGCCCCGACTGGTATGGTCCGAAAACGGTCTGAGATTTTAGTAAGTGTGCGTGCGGCGACGCATTGATACTATGGCGCACACATACAAGCCGCGCGCGGTGCCTTTGTATGAAGATAACTTACTTCCCCTCCTTATACTATGCTATAAACATCGGCCCGTCCCGCCGATTTCCTCAGGCCCCGCGTGGCTTTGATCCTCGATCACTTCAAACACGTTTAAAAATATCATATTTTGTACAACATGAATAGAGTGTACTTTATCATGATGTAGCATTCATTTTCATATTTCAATAGAGTAATTTATTTGGTACTAAATGTTTTGCGAAAATCGGAAAGTGTACATTTTTAGAAGGAAAATTACATTTTATCCTTTCCCGGGACGTATGTGAAAATTTATTTGATGTTCGACCTGTTAATAAACGCCAAGTAAAGTGAATTCGCAATTGAATTCATATATTTCTGTAATCAATATTCATACTGAATACTGATGAAATTAGTACCTTAGGAGGCTTAGAAGTTAGAAGAGATAATCGAAATTGACCGAAAATTGCATACTTACTTAGTAGTTTACATTAACAACGCACACGCGTATGGCTAAGTCTACTCTGATAGTGGAAAATACTTGATTACTGCTAATTAAGGATTTATTAAAAAAAAAAAAACACTATTGCAGTAGTACACTGGTAGTCAAATATTGTCCATGAATTAAATAATTAATAAATTAATTAATAAAAAAAAAAAAATTGATTTTTATGGCAAATACCTTTATCTGAAATTTCGCATCGCAATGTCATTTTTAGTATGAGTTTTGTCGCAGATTTTTGCGATGCGATGCGAATTCGCACTTTTGTGTAGGAGCCCTAATACCGACTTCAAAAAATACTGTTGTATTAAAATCGTTCTATTTTTGGGTGGGTGAACACTGAACAATAAATAGTGTCCGACCGAAGCTTCGGTTTCGGCTTCGGCTTCGGCCGCCTTCGGCCGAAAAAAACACCTTCGGCTTCGGCCTAAAACCCGGCCGAAGCCGAAGCTTTGCCGAAGGTCCGAGCAACCGTCGAAATTGAACGAACTGTTAACTGTTACGAAAGACTGAGTGAGTCGTGAGAGAGCGACGGACCGGTCGTGTATGCAGAGGCCGCTGGGAGTCACTATCAAATACAATAAACAAACACTAACTTCATAATAAATCATTTAATTATTTATTAAGAAGTTAGTGTTTGTTTATTTTATTTATTAGTCTAGTTTCGGTCTAGTCGAGTAAAACAAAGACTGATTGATAGGTCTAATGATTGTTATTTGTGAAATATTAAAGAAATTATCATTTTTCTACAATAGTTCAGTCAATAAAGTAGTTGTAGAATGTGTGAGCGGGAACCTAAGAGATTTCTGCAGGAACTTATTTAGGGTGCTTAGGGATAAAACATACTAAAAGTCCTGAAGTCTAGGAGGTGAGCCGGAGTGAGGGAAGAGTGCCAGGTCTCAATTTTTGGTTTTTTTGGCTAATAACTAAAAAACGATGCGTTGTAGCAAAAAATATTCTACGATGAAAAAAACTTATTAAATTCTCTATAACTTTCACAGAACAATAAAAACAGTAGAAATGGTAAGTGGGCGGGGCACGCGTGTCACTAGCTTGCGTTGTAACGCCAGCTCGCTAAGTACTTACGCAAACTCGACATCAGTCGAGTCATTTGTTTGTACGCGGCAACACGTGTAGTACGATTGTAAAAATTCAAACCTAAAACAATCTTATTACCTTAGAAATAAAGCATAATTTTGAAGTAAACATTCGATGAAAATTGTTTTCCGTTAAAATACTGACATCTAGCGTGAAGTAACTAAACTTTTTAGTAAATGCACAATATGTAGAAAAATTCAAACCAAAAACAATCTTATTACCTGAGAAATAAAGCATATTTTTGAAGTAAACCTATTTGGATGAAAATTATTTGCGCTTATAATACTGACATCTAGCGTGAAGTAACTAAACTTTTTAGTAAATGCACAATATGTAGAAAAATTAAAACCAAAAAACAATCTTATTGCCTGAGATATAAAGCATAATTTTGAAGTAAACATTATAATACTGACATCTAGTGTGAAGTAGCTAAACTTTTTAGTAAATGCACAATAAACTGATTCTTGAATACGAAATGTCTTAAGTGTCTGTTTTGTTTATTGCATAGCAAACTCTATTATAAAGGAGTGAAGGTGTGTTTTTGTTTTCAGTTTTAATAAATTTAGGCTTATTTGGGTTTAGAATTACGCGTCCAATCAAAACATTTGTTTGTTAGTAGTGCAACGATCTATTCTCTGTTTGTTTGTATGAGTTTGGCGACAGTGGTTCTGGTAAACAAATCGTGGTATGTCATTTCCACTGTTTTTATTGTTCTGTGATAATTTTGATTCTATACACTTTTTTCGAATTCTCATCCGTTTTCGAACTACACATTTGAGTAATTTCTTAAACTTAATTAATTATTTGAAGACCACAAATTATTAAGTAATAAATAAATCACGAAATCACCAACTTTTATTACCATCAGCTCTAAATCAACTTCTCTATGAGACAGTCAATATAGAGGTAAACCTTCAATATTGAAGTTTTGAAATACTTAATTTTAATATTAATTAGTATCAAATATAGTTGTGATAATTGCCGCGATATTATCACAACAGCCAACGATAAGAATGATCCTTGTTGTATCCACCGGGATTAGGATATTTTGGGATATTTGGGGTAATAGGATTATGGGAATTGGGAATTATTGGGAGTTACCCGGTACTGTCGCTTGACTGTAATCGCTGACGTGTTAAAAATACAATTATTGTGGATGACGCATCACTACATAAAAACAAAGTCACGCGGTGTTTAGGTCCTATAAGAATTCTAAAACATTTGTAGAAGTTGAGGAAAATCTACTTCTACGACTTCTAGAAGCCACGCCACAAATTTTGATGCGATTTTTTAAAGGATGATGATTTTAAGAGTCAAGACAGAGGTTCATAAATTATTAGATGACGCCCGCAACTTTGTTGCGCCATTGTTATTCCGGGATAAAACCTATCCCATGTCAAACCCGGAACTCAAAGTCTCTCCGAACCTAGCAAAATCAGTTCGGCGGTTAGACGTGAAGTGGTAACAGACAGACAGACAGACACACTTTCGTATAAATTGTTATATTAGTAAAGATTAAGATGACAAGTCTGTTGCGCTACAATTCGTTTAAGGCGTTAGGAACCGTTCATTTTTCCGAGATACCTATTAACCCATCAGTCGTGGCAAAACGAGACACAATAGCTTTTTCATTGTTATCGCGGCCGTATGTGGCCGCTTGGGGCTTGATGAATTAAAAGTATCCTAAGGGTGGGTTGCACCAGAGGCGTAGTTAAAGTTAAAGTTATGGTCAAAGTTATGGTTATAGTTAAGCCTAACTTAACTTTAACCTTCACTTTGACCACGGAATTTAGCAGATGTCTGTTGCGTTTATTTTTTTTTGTTAAAGCTACAGTTACAGTATAAAATATGAATAATTATCCGTAAAACTGTGATCCATTGTAAATTTCACAAAAAAAATCGATATTTAAGTAAGCTTGAGAGGTTCATGGCGTCCTTAACCAAAGATTTGACATTTTGCACTGTGGTTATAGTTAAAGTTATAATTTTTTTTTGATGCGCAGGGGAAACCCATCATGGGTGCCCCGGGGTTGGGGATGTGCCTCAGTTAGCTGAAGCACCCCGGGGGTATGTTGGACTCATACCCACTAAAACCACCTGCGGTTTGCCTTCAGCCGTATACGGAGGGATGTCCTGGATCTGTCTAACACAGGGCTCCCTCCACGACTGGACGGTCTACCTCACAAGGGACCGGACAACAGCTGTTATAGTTAAAGTAAGTTACTTACTTTAACTATAACTATAACTTTAACTACAGTGCAAAATGTCAAAATTTGGTTATCGTTAAATATGGCGTCCGACGCCATGTTTAACCATAACCGCTCATACTCATAATTATCTAATTTTTTTCGTGAAAATTTACTATGTTTCACATAGGGAATGCAATAACGGGATACCGGGATCCCGAAATACCGGGATCCCGCATACATTTGGCGGGACTAATCCCGGTCGAAAATTTTGCGGGATCCCGCGGGACTGGCGGGATTACAAAGAAATATGATTCATACGCGTAACTTTGCACGCGGGAGTTCGTGAACTGGCTACAGGCAGCCCGCTAAACAATTTACCTTCAATTCACTTTAAATGACAATTGTCGAGCCAACCAGCGTGGATGCTGAGCGAGCTTTTCCGGAACCGTTTCGGAATCTTTGGGAACGATTTTTAGTTTTTACCTATATTTCGATTTTTTTTATAAAAGATGAAAATAAATAAGCTAGTTTTTTTAGTTTTTTTAACTATTATTATTACGAAGCCATTTCCAAAAAATGATAAGTTTTTCTTTAATTTTTTTATAAAGTCTGAAGTATGGAGGTGTTAATTAACCCTTGAAAAAAGTGTCCGACAAAGTTTGTTTTATTTAAGATTCTAAGAATAAAACGGGCTCTATCAAGTAGGCATTATAACGATTTATTTTAAAAGTTTAAGTCTACCCAGCGGGATCCCGCAAATACCGGGATCCAGCGGGATTGTGATGGTTCAATCCCGCAAATACCGGGATTGAAATTCTCTTGCGGGATTGCATTCCCTAGTTTCACAGTGTTATATTTTTCCTGTCGATTTTTACGGGTAATTCAATTTTTTATACTCTCAATCCCTACAATTTCCAATTACCTGTAGCTTTTAAAATAAACGCAACAGACATCTTTCAATTTCTGTGGTCAAAGTTAAGGTTAAAGTTAAGGTTAAAGCTAAGTTAGCCTTAGCTATAACCATAACTTTAACCGTAACTTTAACTTTAACCACGCCTCTGGTGCAACCCACCCTAAGTCTTTTCCCGTTACTTTTGCATATTTTATAGTATAATTAAAGTTACATAATTAATATGGATTTCGACATTTGCACTGATTCCTCACTATGAGCATATAGTTTTAACTTTTAACACCAGTAACGGTAGTACCGCCGAGTAAAATGCTATTTTAGTTCCATTGTCTGTTCACGCCGGGTAGATTCTATTAAGATAACGCGCCACGCTAAACTACACCCTATTACTACGGTCATACGGGACACAGGTGGGCCAATGTTCTTGCATAATAGGAGTAGATTTATGTTGTTAATTAGTTTTGTTGATGTCCTGGTCTTGTGGAATATCGGCGGGAAATAATGCAGATATCATCTTATAATATGGTGTTAGGTTAGGAGGGCGAATAATGCCTGAGAAAAAGCATCTTCTCTTTTCACAATTACGCCCGTCATTCATATGCAAAAAGAACGACGCGAAATCGGCGTGAAACCAAATTTTTCTTAAGGGCATTCCCTACGGAGATTCCGTAATTTACCGTATTTAGAGGCTTATAAACTCATAATTTGAAAGCTACAGAGTTATAATAAAAATACAGCAATAATCTTCAGTATATCAACATTCCTTTCCACGTTTTAAATTTTCTATTTTTGTTTATTATACTCATTATATCAGCTTCCAAAGTAAAGCCAATTTATTAAAATTCAAGCATACATTCAGCATTTCCTTAGTATTAACAAATTACTTTTATTTGAAACACACGCCAATAGATCGACAATATTATAAACTACATATTCCCCGTTTTAAATTTTTTTTAGGTCAATTTTGAACTAAGATAAGTAAACAAAATAGGGTTTTGGTGCGATCTCGGCAACGCGGCAAATGTACTATGGTCAAGGTCGTTTGCTCGGGGGACGGCCTTAATAACCTTGATAAATACACAAAAAATCCCCTAGTCCAGTCCCTCAGTAGATAATAGAATTTTACATTAATATGTTTTAAAATATTGACTCGGTTGAATGCACCGTTTTGGAAATATTATTTAAGTACTAGCTGTCCCGGCAAACGTTGCTTTGCCGGGAAAGTAAAATACTTTATAATATTATACTTTATAATATTATAAAGTATTTCGAGCATATTATTATTTTTAATTTTATTGAAGTGACTAAATAACTATGTTACCATGGTAACGTCCCGTCCCGTCCCGTCGCACAAACAATGGTCGCCCTCAGTCTCGAGTTGTAATAATTTACTATTATTTATTCAACAAATGCACTTGTTGAATAAATATATAAATAATATATAAAGTATCCAGTAGCCGATTCTCAGACCTACTGAATATGCATATAAAATTTGGTAAAAATCAGTAAAGCCGTTTCGGAGGAGTTCGTGGACTAACATTGTGACACGAGAATTTTATATATAAGATAAAAAATGTGAAAATTAGTTGCATATTTGTGTTTTTTTTTCTATAAGTACAGAAAAGTATATAGCATGCGAGTCTCCAATGAAAATTTAACATTCCATCAATCCACGTGATCGTTCGATTTTTTGCCGTTTTACCTAACAAAAAACAGAAAGTCAGAAAGGTATGTTTAAAACTCCCATCGAAAAGTTTTGCTAATACTTTATTAAAAATGTTTCGGCCCCAATATTTGTGGGACGAAATTAAATTCGGAATTACGAGTACTGAGTAGGGCCAAACGACCCTTCTACTTATAAACTGGTATTTGGTTAGGACTGTATACTCCACGTTGGCCAATGATGGAACAATAGTGATTACGTGTAGAGGGGGATATTTGTCTATGATTGCCCGTGTTCGTCGTCGATTGTGTGCTGTAGACGACTAACACAAGATTTTGTGAGCTAAAGTCTCATGGTTAAGACTTTGTTCACAAATAACGCGAGGTTTTTGGAAGGCGAAAGAGGGTAGATAGAGTCAAGACTCAAGTGACAAAATTGTACCAAAATTTTAAATTGCTATCTATAGGTACAATGTTAAAGCTGATGAGTTTGCTTTAGCTCGCTAATCTCACGAACGATTTTAATATAAGTTTTTTGACAATAATTATATATAAAACGGGAAAGGATACTACTTTTTTAAATAGTTAATGGAATCAGGCGTTACTTTGCGGAAATCCATAGCTTAAAATTTAGTTTGTTATTATTTTTAGCAATATTCCGCGAAATAAACTTCCACCTTTAAGTAAATGAGTGAGTGTACGCATAGGCATGCGTACAGCACCTCCCTCCTCCCACACTGCCTATGCATACACTCGCATGCAAGAACTTGCAAACACCACCACCCCAATACCACCACAGCAATAATATTGGTAAATCCGTGCAAGGCCCCTCACCACCATGCAGGTTGAAAACCTCGACGCGCGTTTCGCTCCAACACCGGAGCATCCTCAGGATGTGGACTCTACGAACAACGTCTTGACGGACGTTGTTCTCTCACTCATTTACTTAAAGGTGGAAGTTTATTTCGCGGAATATTGCTAAAAATAATAACAAACTAAATTTTAAGACTACTTTTTTGCCGGAAAACGTACTTGTAACTTGTAAGGTCTCGCCTCATGGTTCGGTCCATACCGGGACCATTATAGGCAGGCCCCGGGCAGAGCTATCAGCTAGTATGTCTAGAACCTAGGAAATGAAATGAGAGATGTTTGCAGCGGGTTATTTCAAGTTCAATATAAATATTATGTCGGTCTCGTTATAAAATGTTGAGACTTGGGAAAATCTTGAAATATATTAGTTCAATCTTAGGTTTTCGTTTAATTATAACATATTACCTGGATAATATTATTGCAAATCATTTTTAAGTTAAGTAATTCATCTATATGAATAAAAATCCATACTTATATTGTACGGGGTACACCTTGAGAATTGCTGCTAGATGATAAAACTATAGATAGATAATAAAACTATAGTTGCTGATAAGTTGTATATTGCTATTTGCTATGCTATAATAAGCTAATGCTAGTTACAGTGGTCCGCAAGGCGCGACGGTTTTGCGGCAACTGTGCTTAAAACTAAATTATATTTAAAATGAGAGCGATGTGAAATTAACAAATTGATGATTATGTGAATTGATAAAATGGACTTTGTACGGTTGCACCGTACATATATAATAAATTCAAGTGTGTCAGCTGTGACCTCTTTACGCCCAAACCACCGAACCGATTTTGCTGAAATTCGGCATGGAGATACTTTGAGTCTCGGGAAAGGACATAGGATACTTTTTGTCCGTCAAAAATGTACTGTTCCCGCGCAACAAACGAGTTTTGGCACAACGGGGTTGCGGGCATCATCTAGTGAATTATACATTCTGTTAGTTTCTCTAAATACTCAAGAACGGGTGAACTAATTTGGCTAATTTTAGTGTTGAAATGTTCATGGAAGTCCAGGGAAGGTTTATAATATTAGAAGGAAAGTGGTACAAAGTTCACAGGGTCATAGTTTGTAATACAATTATAACTGTAACTAACAAGACCCCTTGCCTACAAGAATTTTGGGAGTCTTGTAGGGTTGTTATAGAAGTAGAAGATCCGAACTTAGATCGACCTTCACCGAGATGATAATAGAATGAAAAATACTTCAAGTACATTACACAACAGATGAAGAATAGGTTGCCTAAAAATCCTGGACAGACTAGATAGGTATTATTATTAATTTTTAAAAATTATTAACAAAAAACAGCCTGTGTTATTACATCAACTTATTAGGCTGTGTTTCCACTGAAGCGGAGCGGAGCTTAGCGGTGCCGAATTTACCAATCACCATGCTCGAAATCTTCGCTGTCATTCCGCTGGAATAGCACGATTGGTCAATTCGGGCTCTTTGTCAATTCTTCTTGGTCAATTCCGCTCCGCTCCGTTTCAGTGGAATCGCAGCCTTAGTGTTGCTGGTAAGGAATCATTTCTAGATAGTTGTCGTATATGTATATGGCAAACTTGAGGAAAGTGTTGTATTTCAATAAAACATTTATTTTAAAATATTAAACAATATTCTAAAATACAACACACCTATATCCTTAAGTTTGCCATATACGATTAAACGCTAGGTATAGAGCATTTATAGTTTATACTAATATTAGAAATGCGAAAATGTGTCTGTTAGTTACCTCTTCACGCCCAAAACGCTGAACCGATTACACTGAAATTTGGTACAAAGATATTTTGAGTACCGGGAAAGAACATAGGATATTTTTTTTCCCGGAAAAATGTACGGTTCCCGCGCGATAAACGAATTTCTGCGCAACAGAGTTGCGGACGTCATCTAGTACTACAATATTTATGGGTTATTCATTATTGGTTAATTTTGCGACCCATTCGTGCCGAGCCCTCCCGCGTTCAGTGCGTCTATTTAAATATGCCGGGAACACCTTTACCTATGTAAATGTATGTAAATAACGATCCTCTCTCTGTGGCCGTGTGGTCAACGCCGCGGTATGATTCTCGTACCACGAATGTCATTGTGATTTCAAAAGGCTTAAAGGCTCCATATAAGTATAGGCAGATCCTATTCGAACTGATTGCTGACGTCCTGAATGGTTAATCAAAATACATTCCCTAAATTATTTAGCGAAGTTACATGTTAAAAATGTATGGGATTTAACATAGCGCATCGCTGTGTCCTGACTCCTGGTGCTTGCGAGACGTTATGTTAAATCCCATACATTTTTGATATCTTACTTCACTTTAGAAACTAGAGAATGTACTTTTACTTTCTTTAAACTGAATCGTTTTGTGTATTTCTCTGTAATTATGCATGAGTCCAGTAGGTAAAATCTGTGTCAGACGTCAGTCCGATACTCCGATCACATTCGATCTGCCTTCTTATACAATCGGTTTTAGCATGACGATTTGAAAAACGATTCTGTCCATTTAAGAAGAAAGACAAAAATGAGTTTTAAAGGGTAATAAGTCCTTACTATGAAGCAAATAAATTCTTAGATACAATCAACCCATAAAATAAAAATTAAAATACACACAGTGAGAAAGCCTGCGATCGTAGCGACATTCGAAGCATAAGAATTGGGCCCCAGGGCCGGGCCGTATCGGTAGGAGTTCTAATCACAGATTAGCGGCCGATTCGCTAAAAGTTTTATCAGGTCTGGTACAGCACCTTTGTCCTCCTAGAATAATTTAGTGCAGACAGATTATTGTTTCCTTTGTGTTAATAATTTACTTAATAATGTTTTATTCAGAAATTCAAAATAATCTTCAATTAAAAACTCTAATTGGCGTCAGGAATTACATGGCTATTGAACCGATTAAAGTCACTGGATGTTACTTATTAACCTTTCATAAAATAGATAAACCTACATTTTTCCAGCACTGAGAGAATTGATGATGATGAACTATTCTTAAGAAAACTCTAGATCTTTCGATGACACACACACACACACACACACACAGAGATAGAGAGAGAGACATAGTCAGTCAACAGATACGTTGAACTTGTAACCCCCCTCTTTTTTCGTCGAGGATTAAAAATACATCTATTTCAGAGTTAAATCTCATGCCTTCCCGTTCTTTTGACATGAAGAGCGAAAGAGTTAACAAGAAATCGAATGGCACGCACTCAACCTAATAATAACAGGTGGATGTAACCGCCATTTTGTCGGTTAGATGGTTCACAAGATGGCCCCCGCCAACGGGATTATGTTATAATTGGAAGCGCAATCCAATTTCACAATTGAACATTTCATTATAATTTTCCACCTTCGTTCGCCGGATAATTATTTTCCGACTTTTCGTATTGGAAATTATGTTTTAATATCATTATAGTTTAAGCGTTGATCGCTTACGAGCAATTGCGACAAATTAAATTTCGTTCTGTGAAAAATTAATAACCGACGATGTAATAATATAGTTAATATTTTGGTAATTAATTATTTTGGTGATATAAGTAATGTTATAATTAAATATGTGAGATATGAGGAGACCCTGCAGAAACTGTACGTTTTGCCATAAAAATGAGATGGGAAAGAAATTAATATTAAACCAAATGCCGTCATTTGTACCATCAAAGAAACCGGTTCCGCAAATTCCATACATTCTGATCAGCAATTCTATAGAATCTTCATAGAATCGCCGATTAAAATGTGCGAAATTGACATGCCAATTACAGTAGTGACATAAAGAAAACGTGTTGGCTAAGCCCCGAGGCAAATTGGTCGACAAGGCCATCTTGGTTATTCCTGAAACCGTACCCGGCCTACTCGTTACAGGCGCCGGAATGAAAAGAAAACATCAACGGATTGGCTCGCTGATTGGCGCATCAAACATTCAGGGTGCCGACGATGTACCAGATACAGACGTCGCACGTAATACTGACGACGTCTGTGGCTCAGTTGGTGAGCCGAAGCTTAAGCTAGAGGTCGCGAGTAATGCTAAGTACTCACATACGGTTTTGCTCAATCGAGCAATAACGTCGAGCAAAACCCGCGGCTCGGCCTTTCGTCCACACATTCAGCATTGCTCGATAGTTTTATTCTAAATCGATATATTTCACTCCATCAATCCGGCTCGATCCGGTTCCATCAATCCTTCGAGCGGCTCGATGCGAGCCTTCGAGCTATCAGTTTTGCGGTCCACACAGTAATTATTACTCGATTTGGAGTAAAACTATCGAGCAAAACCGTATGTGAGTACTTACCGCTCATCATGTTCTCTGGGAGTGCAGTCTCTGGCAGGACGAAAGAACTACTATGCTAAACAACCTATTCTGTACTTCTGGAGTCGCATACTACGGTGATCTCGTGGACAGCGCTAGGAACTTCCGTGCCTTCAAGCGTTTTTGTCTCAATTATTATTGGCAACAGTCAAACACAATAAACTCCAATATTAACTTAGCTTTAGCTTAGGAGTCATAATTATTAACCTTATTTCCGTGGTGCTCCCCCCTTAAGTTCTTTGACTTTCGGTCATTGCAACTTTGTGCTGTCTCCCGCTTTTATGGGGAGGGAAATTGGAATCTTCCTACTCCTCCTATTTTCTTTTGATTAATTTCGTTGCGGGTCCCAAGACAGTTTTAGCATATCCCTCGGGCTCCCTGAGACCATATCAAAGGGTTTTCGTGGTTGGATACCGCTGTCGATCCTGGCGACACAGGAGATACAGTGGTGGGAATGTGTGGTGGGCCAAAGCCCGTTTAAAAAAATGTGAGTACTTAGCATAGAGAGATAGCAGAGCTATTGATGAAGATGTAAAGGCATGACATGACTATGTTTATCGCTTGGCAACCGTACATTTTTCCGTGTTGAAAACTACCAATTCCATGTTCTTTCCCGTGACTAAAACTTTTAGTTTATACTTTACTAGCCACTGAAAAAATGATTAAAATCGATAGTCTATGATCCTTCACGTGGTCTACTTCTTATCTGTGCCAAATAACATAAAAATTGCTCCAGAAGTTCGCGAGATAAGCCCTTTCAAATAATTTCCCCCATTTTTTTCACATTCTCCTATTAGTCTTAGCGTGATAAATTATAGCCTATAATAGGCTTCCTCGATAAATGGGCTATCTAACACTGAAAGAATCATCAAAATCCGTTGCGTAGTTTTAAAGATTAAAGGGAACAAAGGGACATGAGGGGAAAAAAGCGACTTTGTTTTATAATAAGTATAGAATACCAATTTTATCGTAACCGTACAGTGGTTTACGCGTAAACAGGACAGACAGGGCCACTTTCGCATTAATTATCAACTTTATTGTTGATTACGAAATCTCAATAAGGGCCGCGCTACACCGGAATGGCAGCGGCGAGGCGAGCACTTTCAGTGTCATATGATTTTAAACTTTATCTTCATTATTGTAATTAGTAATACATAGTATCGCTTGAGAAGTCTACGGCCGCCCGTGGACGCTCGTGGCCACTGGCGGCCGCCGGTGGCGGCGATTTCCCAAGCGATACTATGTATTACAATAATGAAGATAAAGTTTAAAATCATATGACACTGAAAGTGCTCGCGTCGCCGCTGCCATTCCGGTGTGTCGCGACTCGCGGCCCTTAGTGTCCAGCTGCAACTCCAGCTAGTCGGGGTCTTGCCGAACGCGACATCCCTACTACGGTACGTCAATGGCGAACATAATATTTCGAGCGGAAAGGTAGCGAGGTATTTTATTTTCGCATTCATGACTCCCTACTAACTTACAAATCGCCTTTACACGAAAATGCAAGCCGAATATCCACTTACACGTAATCCGTTTTAACTAATTAAGAACTAATAGAAATCCATACTTACTAATATTATAAATACGAAAGTGTGTCTGTCTGTCTATCTGTCTGTCTGTCTATTTGTCTGTTACCTCTTCACGCCCAAACCGCTGAACCGATTTTGCTGAAATTTGGTATGGAGATACTTTGACTCCCGAGAAAGGACATAGGATACTTTTTATCCCGGAAAAACGTACGGTTCCCGCGCGATAAACGATTTTTGGCGCAACGGAGTTGCGGGCGTCATCTAGTTGTAAATAGAGATGAAAATCGGTTTATAAACTGCGAAGTAATCGTTGAACATACATAAAAAGATCCACAGCCGAACATAATATAACCTTCTTCTTTTTGGAAGTCGGTTAAAATGTTTCAATTTAATTTTTTTCTTGTGTCGTCAATTTATTGTGTTTTCTTTCTTTCATGGTAGTGCACTGTGCAGCACAAAACATCAGTATCATGAGTTGTTGAGTGAGAATAATTTTATGGAAGTTCACTTGTTTATTTAAGAAATCAAGTACTTAAGTATTTATAATATACTTGACAAGTTTTGTTCAACACATTCATTTCTTTCTTTACGGGTGCAAAAGCGATTCCTGGCAATATTGGTGTCAAACCGCGGATGTGGCATTATGAGGGTCTAGGAGGGTCTATCGAGGTCACACCCATTCTTCCTGGGGATGACCTCAGCTGATCACAGGTCAAATGTTTGTAACGCCAGAAACACTATTTTATAGAAATGCGAGTTTTTGTTGTGGCGCGTAATGTATGCAGACTATTATTTTGTCCAATTACTACAAAATATGTCGTTATAATGTATTAAATTTCAATATTATGGTTATTGTGGTCTTTGAAAAAAGGTTAAAACAAAATACCAATTTTGCCAAAACGTAACGACTTTTTGCGTTATGTCTGGCTCTCGCCATAATATTGTATCTAGACTTAAGAGTTTAGACTATTAGTGCAGTCGCCAGAGGTTTTAACCTCCGAAAATTGTAATAGTGAATGGATTTTTGTTTTTGAGGTGTCATTATCTTTTTTACACTATAACTTGCAAAGTTTACCAAAAATTTTTTGTGCTTTTAATTTTTTAGTTACTTTTTAAAAAATTAATATTTCACCATATAAAACCGGTCAAGAAAAAAATTTTTTTTCTTGTTCCTGTTATTTAATGACTCTTATCCGATTGTTTACGTTGAAAATTAACCAAATACACAATTTTTAAAAAAGAAAGTTTGCTTTGCTAAGCTGAATACAACTACAAGGTTTTTGCAAAGTTTTTAGAGATTAACGCTCGTCGTAACACAGATAAAAGGGTTTGGGTGGATTTAAGGGTTGTAACGAAAAGTGTGTTAAACTTTCTTGTTGTGCGTATTTAATTTTTAGAGAAATGATAACTTTTAAGTACTTAAAAACGTTTAAATATCTCCAAAAATGTGTAAAATAAACCGAAAATATTTTTCTATATTTGTTGAAAATTTATTTAAGTGAGAGCTAAAATATTAAATGCATCGACAAATGAAAGTCTTTTTCTAGTCTTTGAAATATATTTATACTTCCTACTTAAAGCCAGAAAAAAAAATTGGGTGCAACAAATCTCACGTACGTACTAAAGACGCATGCTGCGACCTATGTTTGGAAAATGCTTACCTGAATACAAAAAATATCAGTTCTGAACCTAATTTGTATTTTTTTCCTTTAAATAGGTTTTAGCAAATATAATTAATGAAAAAAAAATCAATTTTATTCTGTAAAAACCTAACCAAAAGAAATAAAATTCAGTTTTTCTTCGAAATATCCGTGAAAAATTTGTGCTACATTTTCAGAAAATGTAATAAAGTAAGAGCTAAAAAGTTATACACATTAAGAAATAGAAGGCTTTGTTAAGCCTAAACAATAATTTTAAACTTCCTATTTAAAACCAAAGAAAAATAGGAACGCCATTTACCTGGCGAGGCACACAACAAGCACATTTGGAGGTATGCTCATCTACATACATAAATATTAATTTTAAATCTAAATTATATATTTTTTCAACTTATTTTCTTTCTTTGGAATATAACCAACGATACAAATAAAAATAAATAAATATTTCATTATTTTGATAAATATAAAAAAGAAAGAAATATGCAAATTTTCTTCAAAATTTTACAGTTTATGAGTTTACCTGAAGTGGAAGAGAATAATTTAAAAATCAAAAGCACAACTTTTCAATAGGTAAACTTTATTATTTATATTATCAGCTACACATTCCTTTTTTTCTTTTCAATTTTCATCGACTATTGCAAAAATCGGAGGTTTGCACGATTTTTACGCTCTGGGAACTGCACTATATATTAAGTATGTAGAGTATAGATAGAATGTAGATTTAGATGGTAAACATGTGAAATGGTTAATATGAAGTTTCGTGTCTTATCTCACTGTTTTGACTACACTTTTCTAAAACATGTTGTCAAAACAGTCGCTCTATTAGGCTACTTACATAATATTTTGATAAATAACATAATATTAGTTAGTCCTAACTCCTAGTCAAGCTTTCACTCGTTAGTCGCTTCACTCGCTCCTCATAAAAGGGATGTTCAAATACGCTACTAGTTAGCGAGTCAACCATCCGGCTAGCCGTATTACTGAGAAACTAGCCAGTTAACTAATTGCCCACAGCTTTGTTGGTTCAAAATACAAAGATAGAAAGAAATTCCGGCTTCGACGCCACAAATAGGGGTTCCGCTTTTTCTATCTCTTTTCTTTGGTCTTTTTGAATGGAAGTATCTGTCGATACGGGATTTTTCACCTAAATACTACGGAACCACACTGCTAATGGGATGTTTTCATTTCTAACCTCATTTTGAGTTTATTTTATCGGAAAATTAGTAATAACGTCATCTAAGAACATTAAAATATAATATCTAACTTCATACTACTGAACGGAATCTTATTTTGGTGGATGTTAGTTTAAGTGGTACTGAAGTTGGAGGTCGTAGGTTCGATTCCCCGTTGGAATGAAAAAAATGTACATTTAAGTTTGATTATGAGACCTGATTGTAAGTATACATGTTGCCACATTATTACTCAGTATAGTTGGTGCGACGTGATACGCAACATGAAATCCCATAGGAATTAGGAACCGTACTAAGTGGCAGCTTAACTTCTTCAAAGAACGATACAGAATCTATATCTGCATCACGAAAATCTGTCTAGCAATTTCGAAGCCAATTCGCAAACAAATATTTCCTCTTTAAACACGAGATGCAAAAACAAAGTTCATAAAGACGTATGCAACTTTAAATGAACTCCAAATCTTTATTTAACTCAGACCAGTCTTCAATCCACTCAATGTGGGAAATGTCAATTTGAATTAAAACGCTTATCACAGCCCGGGGGGTGCCGGGGGGTGTCGGGGGGTGAGGAGTTGGAGCTCTTTGTCTGGCCCCGGATTAATTACCACATTGTGGGGCCATGCGGGCCACTATCTAAGGAGGGCCCTATTCCGAACGTCTTGGAGTGAGTTGGATTTTGGGGAAACGATGTCGCTTCGATGTCGTCGGAAAAGCACAGAGAATTTAAAAAAATATTATAATGTGACTAGGTTGATAAATTATATTTTAATTATAATATAGAAAAGAGTGTGCTTTAAACAGTGATTGAAAATGTCTGGAAAATGATTAGTTTTTCCATCTCTATGTGCATCGAACTACACGGGGTTTCCAATGTTGTTCACAACAGTATCGTGTTCTCTGTGAGCGTATAATCAAATAACACGCGTTGTTTGTTACGAATCACATGATTTTCGAGTAGATAGTATTTTTAGAGAGTTGCAAACCGAACAAGTATTGTAAGTCGTCCTTTTTTAAAGAAAACATAATATCTTACCATAAAAATATACATACTAATATTATAAATTACGAAAGTGTGTCTGTCTGTCTGTCTGTCTGTTACCTCTTCACGCTCAAACCCACTGCTGTTTCTGATATCTATGCTCAAACCGCTGAACCGATTTTGCTGAAATTTGGCATGGAGATACTTTGGGTCCCGGAAAAGGACATTAAGGATAGTTTTTCTCCCGGAAAAACGTACGGTTTCCACGCGATAAACGAGTTGCGGGCGTCATCTAGTATTATATACCTAACTACAGATGACGCCCGCAACTCCGTTGCGCCAAAACTCGTTTATCGCGTGGGCACCGTACATTTTTTCAGGACAAAAATATCCTATGCCCTTTCCCGGGACTCAAAGTAGCTCCACGCCAAAGAATCTTGGCCAAATTTGTATAGGAGCTGGACTCGACTTTTATTTTTGATGTCCCAAAATAAACTATAGATAGATTTGGTTGTTCTTATGCTCTAAACATAATTCCGTTTGAGAATTATGTCTAAATAGCCACGATTTTTTATAATAATTATTAACATTTACAATTATTTTGAGGTTAGACTTAAGAACTACCTTTTTCCCGACTGCGGTGTAGCCTACAAGTGTATATTCGGAGATCTCGTTTCTAATTATTTAAATTTCTCTTAGAGTAGTACCCAAAAAATAGAACGAATGCGAATGATCGCCGGCTGTCAGAACATAAGAAAGACAACAACGAAACTAAATATATTGATCTTTTTTTGTGGCTATTTATAGACACATTTCTAATGTTTTTCGATGCCTTAAAATATTAGGGAATTTTTTGCTACCAATTGCATATCGGGACGCCACCTGGTACGATTTGGCCATTGTTCTTTCAGCGAAATCGGTTCAGGGGTTTGGGCGTGAAGAGGTAACAGACAGACAGACACACTTTCGCATTTGTAATAGTAATGTTTGTAATGCTTATTATTATTATTATTAATATTAGTATGGATTTAAGATATATTTATTATTTACTATATTAGTACAGTTAATGAAGGCAAAAATCAGGTGCAACCTCCGATTTCGTTGAACCTCCATCGATTTGGATGAAAAATTGGGTTTAAGTACGTTAAGCCCTCTACTTTAATAGTGACATACGCTCTTATCGTGCTTTTTTTATTTTAGGGGTGAAATCCACCCCTTTTGTTGAAAATAGAAAAAATGCAGATTTAACCATTCTGGCCTAACTAATTGTGTTTAATTTGATAAAATAAATGTTTTTAATGTTTTATTCATGATTTATGATTAAATTATAATTAATTTTTCAATTATTTAAGCAACCATCCCTTTAATCGTGAAGAAAACATTTTTTTTTACATTACATAAAGAGTTTGTTTAGTATTTATGATATAATTTTTGGATAAGACTGCAATATAAACCCCTAAAAGTACCCCTCTATTGCGAAATAACGGTAAAAATTGGGTTCAATAACTTATTTGGTGTAAGTTTTTGAACCCAATTTCTTCAGTTTATTTACTTAAATTTTAATTAATTTCTTATTACTTAAGTTTTTTTTTGCGAAATTTTTTCACCCCTGTAAATTACCCAATGTCTGAATAATAAGCTATAAGTTTTTATTTTAAGTTTTTTATCAGCTATAATGAGTTTGAATATTTCTTCATAGTTAAGATAAATGTTGTTAATATATTTCAAAGATTGATGCTTATTATGTAGTCCAAAACATTCAAATAACGATTTCAAACTACCCTCTGTGCAAAAAATTGACGCGAAGGCTGAATCTGCTACACTGAAAAGATGAAAAGCCACTCTCTTATCTATTTACCGTTTCGTTTACTTTCTGAATCTTGAAAAGATTATTGTATATTTAGTATGGATTAGATGACGCCTGTAATCGCGCTGGAATCGTACATTTTTTCGGGATAAAAAGTATCCTATGTCCATATCCATTCCCGAGACTCAAAGTATTTTCATACAAAATTTCAGCAAAATCGGTTGAACCGTTTGGGTGTTAAGAGGTAACAGGTAGACAAAAGCACTTATAATATAAGTATAGATGTACCTATTGACATGGTTTCCTACAATATTTGAATCCCAAATCTCTACTTCAAAATAGTTTTCAAAAAAAATTTTTCGTTAATATCACAATAGCTCTGTTAATTTTTAAGTTATCGGGTTTATTTATGGACCATTTTAAAGGTAATTTAAAGAGCTTTAAGATCGACTTGAAAAATACTTTTTAAAACCCTTGGTTTAAAAAAAATAGGGTTAAAAGGTCCCGGTTTCATGGTTCTCGCGATAAAAGTTAGGCTTTAAACGTCTCTATCTTCGTTATTTTTCATCCTATAAAAATCAAAAGAAAATCAAAAGATTTCTTAAAAAATGGACACAAATTTCGTTCTTTTTAATTTTTACGAAAGTTCAATATTTTTGAAGTTGTGTTCAAAAGAAAATGATATTTACGAAAATTTGAATAATTTCGATTTTACTAAATCATTTTTTTTTTCAAAACTAAGCATTCTAAACCAAGAAAAAATTTTGAGGTCATTATTTACGCTAAAATAAAGAAAAGTCTTTGGGGATAACCATAAATTTGAATTATTGTAGAAATGGTCAATGTTTTATTTTTCGATTTTTCCAAAAACAATTGTAAGGGTCATCTTATTTTTATCATAACTTGTTCAATTTTGATGCTATTTATTTTTTAAAATGCTTATTAGAAAGGTACTTTTAAGCACTTTAAAAGGTTTAAAGAAAGTACATGTCATAAAATGCATCGGTTTACCGTTATTGAAGTTTGAATGCTTAGACTTAGGTACTCGCCGAAAGAAAATATATATACAATCACCTATAGCTCACTTTAAATGAATATAGGAAGGTATTTCAGGGTAGAAATTAGTTTGTTTTTTTATTGGCTTTAATTGTGGTAATTATACATTTTTCGTAAAAACCTATAGTTTCTTATATAATTATGAAAAACCGCTTTATGACATGTATTTTTCTCATGCAAAAACATGATCTTTGATCTTTAATAACTCCGAAAGTATTAATTTATTCAAAAAACTTTATATAACAAATTTTGCTTATAATTTGTGTGTCTATTGATTCCTGAGTTTATTTTTAATAAAAAAAATTTACTCCCCGAGAAGGGTTGGCATCCACCCCCAGGGCAAAAGCGCAAGTTGGCACTATGTCACTCTTGTTTCTTAGGGTATCTCCCACCTACTCACCAATTTTCATGAGAATCGATGGAGGTTCAACGAAATCGGAGGTGAAAACCTTCATTGCCTCCACTATATTATTAATATTGTAATTTTGGCGTCTATTTCTCCCAATATTCCAAGATACCCCATAATAAGGGCGCGCCTAACCTCAAAAAAACTGTGTCAGCCCCTATACAAGTAACATTTATCACGGAATCAGTAACGACTGGGACAATAGCGTACAGAATAGGCCCCCGGCGTCTGAGATACCGACTTGGCCTTTTATCTGCGAAAGTTTACCTTTGGGACAAGTTTAATTTTATCAGACAACTTCGCAGTTCTGGCAGACGACTGAACCTGACTGAACCGTCTAATTTTTGAATAAACTATTCCATTCGACAGCTTTCTTTCTTTCTTTCTTTTTCTTCTTTTTTGGCAACTTGACACAAAGGATGTGTATGTTGTGCCACAGACAAGGTAAAGAGGTAAGGAATATGGCGGGAAAACCATATTCCTCCTATTATAATTTTCATCATCGTTTTCATGTATCGTCAGGTCTAAAGTCTAGTCAAAGTCTAAGTAAAAGTCAATACAGTCACAGGAGTCAAGTCGGTCGATTCAGTAAAGTGGTAGACGCTTTACTGAAACTTTCGATGGAGTTTTGGAGGGAACACAAAATAGCACGTTTCTGGATATTACATCAATTTCCTACACTTGTGCATGAACAAGAATATCTAATGGTTAATATTCTACAAATATTACACATTAAAAACCCAGCTAACACAATTTTAGGAAAATAATACAAAAACACAACAGTACTCTTTCACATGCCCGCCAAAACTCCCATTCGACAGCTTTTCTTTCTTTTTCTTCTTTTTTGGCAACTTGACACAAAGGATGTGTATGTTGTGCCACAGACAAGGTAAAGAGGTAAGGAATATGGCGGGAAAACCATATTCCTCCTATTATAATTTTCATCATCGTTTTCATGTATCGTCAGGTCTAAAGTCTAGTCAAAGTCTAAGTAAAAGTCAATACAGTCAAGGAGTCAAGTCGGTCGATTCAGTAAAGTGGTAGACGCTTTACTGAAACTTTCGATGGAGTTTTGGAGGGAACACAAAATAGCACGTTTCTGGATATTACATCACTTTCCTACACTTGTGCATGAACACGAATACCTAATGGTTAATATTCTACCAATATTACACACTAAAAACCCAGTTAACACAATTTTAGGAAAATAATATAAAAACACAACAGCACCCTTTTACATTCCCGGCAAAACTCCATTCGACAGCTTTTTGAATTCCGAACTCGTGCGGATGATTCTTCTTCTTCTTCGTAATGGTTTTCGCTCAGCTGTTTTGCCAACGACTTTCGATTGGATTTTTATTTGTAAGTAGAATGATTTAAGTTTTTTTTAATCCTATTTAGAACTATTTCTGATATTGTTAAGTTCTAAAATTATTAACGAATTTTGTTAGAATGAAACAAATCTAGATAAGAACGCACCTTGTATAAATGATACAATGTGTACCTAATATCTTGATACAACTTGTAACATCAATGCTACGTGACAGTGAAGCCAACTCGCTATGGAATGCTCAAAGTCGAATCTATAATGTTACATTACACGCGAATGCTCGTCAGTCAGGGAGGTAGTATTGTAGGTAATGTAATGCTCAATGTCGAATATATAATGTTACATTACACGCAAACGCTCGTCAGTCCTATGTTAGATGTAGTATTGTAATTTGTAATGTAATGCTCAATGTCGAATATATAATGTTACATTACACGCAAACGCTCGTCAGTCCTATGTTAGATGTAGTATTGTAATGTGTAATGTAATGCTCAATGTCGAATCAATGTTACATTACATGCGAATGCTCGTCAGTCAAGGAGGTAGGTAGTATTGTTATGTAATGCTTAAGTCGAATACCACGCGAATGCGGGTACCTACCGGGAGGTAGGGAGCAAATTGGGATAACCATGATTGTCACCATGTTTGCGGAGCTGTCTAGAGCATACACAACGGACGTCGGACATGGGTATTCACTATTCATAGACGATTGATCTACATGTATTCGCCTGAATAGGGAATATTACGCAAAGGTAGAGGGCGCTTCTAGCACATACAATCAACAATCCGACCAACATCGACATGTTGCACACGTCATGTCAGAATATTGATAGAAACGTTGTCAAACGTCGAGCAAAATCTATTGTTAACTGTCTGTGCTGGTGCTGCTTGTAGCGGGCAAACATTGCAGTAATATGTCCTCTTGGTCCATAATGGGCCAACATGGGAAGGTTTTGGCACCAACGAATATTACGATGAAAAGCAACAAAAAAATATATTGTAATTTGTAACCTAAATTATACCAAAAAACTAAAAACATTTATTGGTTCGCTCCGACAATTCACAATAAAATTACCCGAATAGCGTTTTTGTTAATACGTGATAGAAATATCTAGACTTGGACCCAAATATCTGAGACCTAAATATCTTAGACCAGAGATTCCCAAACTCTGTTTTATAGACCACTTTCATTTTGACGGTATGTGGACCTCTCTCCCCCAAAGCTATTTTACTATTCCTAAATCTCCTACAAAATAATTAAAAATTAAATATCTATTGAAAACCTGCGTTTTATCAAGTTCCTAAGCTTCTAAACATTATTATTACTTATATGGTACGATAAAGGCTAAAGCTGATATTAGTCAGTAGGCAGCTATATTATTAGGTATTTGCCTGTATTTATATAGAAGTCAAGCAAATACTTAAGTTCTACACAATAGAAATAATTCATGCCTGTAAGGCCCCCGTCGAGTCTAATGTTGACCCCTGGTGGTCCACATGGACCGCTTTGGGAATAACTAACTGTCTTAGACCTAAAGGAAAGCATTGAAAGGCATTAAGTAAGTAATTGAATGAGCGTTCTGCGAAACCTAACTGGATCCGTCTTGCGTAATTTTAATCTCGCTGGAGACATTTTGTAATTTCGTCGCTTGTTATTCATAGGACGCTCGCTGACTATTTATTAGTTTGTAATATAAAGAGTAAAATATATTGTACTTATTGTGTTAAAATAGTGTTCTACTTTGAAAAGAATCATTAAATGTTCTCAGTGCCGGTTTTAGCACTACCAGCGCGCAGCGCCCTGGGCGAAATTTCTTCGGCAACCAGTACTGTGCTGTAGGCTTTTTTTTTTAATTAAATAAGGGGGCAAGCGAGCAAACGGGTCACCTGATGGTAAGCAACTACCGTCGCCCATGGACACTCGCAACCAACATCAAAAGAGCTGCAGGCGCGTTGCCGGCCTTTTAAGAAGGAATACGCTCTCTTCTTGAAGGTTTGCAGGTCGTATAGTCCGGAAATACTGCTGGTGACAGGTCGTTCCAGAGTTTTAGCATAACAACATTTTTAATAACAATATCAATATAAACAGGAAAGAATTGACATACTGACAGATTTTAGTGATAAACTGGCGCATTATCTTTGTCAATCTGTCACTTTGTTTATTCTTCCGTAGAAAGAAACCGCTTCTATGGTAACCATGCTAAGCTTACTGGTAGTTTTGTTTGCCTTTGGCGCGGGCGCCCCTTTTTATCCAGCGCCCTGAGCGGGACGCCTGGCGGCGGTCTCCCCTAACGTCGCTACTGGAGGTACAATTTTATTGGTACTTACCAGCTATTCATAATACGGGAGCCATAGAACAAATTTTTTGTGATTACTAACAAGCTAATTTTTTGTGAGTAGCTTCATTTTGATAAGACGAACAACATTTTTATTCCGAAAAATCTCGAAAGTGGTAGCTAACAGAGATAGAAAGGATTTCATACTTTGACTCGATGGTGATGGTGGACTCTAAAATATGGATTGTTTTATTTGTAGGACAAGGTTACTCTTACATTATATAACTATTATCCTATCAATATACAAAAAATCAGCTGGTTAGGGTTCCGTTTTAGGGTACCGTAGTCAACCAAGTTTTGTTGATTACAGAACCCTAAAACGGAACCTTAACCAGTTGATTTTTGGTATATTGGTAGGTTAATAGTAATATTATTTAAGAGTAACCTTGTCCTACAAATACAACAATCCATATTTTAGGACCATCAAGTCAAAGTATGAAATCCTTTCTATCTCTGTTAGCTACCACTTTCGAGATTTTTCGAAAATAAAAATGTTGTTCGTCTTATCAAAATGAAGCTACTCACAAAAAATTAGCTTGTTAGTAAATAATAATCACAAAAAAAATTGTTCTAGGGCTCCCTCACTATCAAGGTAAACTTTGCGTTTAATAGGCAGGTAAAGTTTACTGAACCACGCCTCCGTGGTCCAGTGGTTAAGAGCGTGGCTCTTGACTCGGAGGACGTGGGTTCGATTCCCACGTTGGAAACATGTTATTTCCAAGTTTGGTTAGGACGATGCAGGCTAATCACCTGATTGTCTTGACAAGTAAGATTATCCTGGATGCGTCGGTCCTGCGCCTGATCTCTCGCCAGTCGTGTCGGTCACTGGGTTATGAGAGTAAAAGGAATAGAGAGTGATCTTGTGTACTGCGCACACACTTGGGCACTATATAATTACTCCTAGTTCAATGAAACCGGCCACCTTCACCAAAACCGGTGTGGGAGTTATTATTTACTGAAGTGTAGTGTAAGTAGTGTTACCTGATTATAGTATCCCAAATTCCCAAGGGAACTTTGTAGTTCAATACAATAATTTGAAATCTGAATTATGATACGATAATTTTAATACAATTTATACTTTATATTCTTAAGGTGACGCCGCGTTAAAGTAAAAACCGTGTTGGATATGTTTTAGATTGCTTTCTCATAGAAAACAAGCAATGGAACAGCAAAAAATGGAAAGGACGTAGCGACAAAATGGTTTTTGTCGCGTAATTTAAAAACCATAAATACATTTCATATTATAAATATAAGCTATGGGCAAATTAAAGTATATGCTTGAACCGATCTATGTACAAATTTTGGAAGCTTAAATCACTCTCCTCTGTTGGCAAAATAGGAATCCTTTTTTTACAGAGGTCTTTTTGATTGATTATTCTGTGTTATAAAAGTTGACCAATCGTGTTATGCTTTGGGTAATTCAAAGACAAAGACAAGTTGAATACTGACAATGAACTTTAATTTCTTATCTTTAGTCATTGCCGAGAAAAATCGATATCGCTACAGCCAAATTATCAAGGCGTCGCCTTAAATATCAAGGTTTCTTACGGCATAATAGTATTTTCATAATACAGCGATTAGAATTTTAATTGAGACAGTAGAGGACGTGTAGGTGCGTTTCGGCTATGGCGGGTGCTAAGGCGCTCAGCTCGCGCGGCCGGAGCGGGCGACCACACCGGCAGGACGAAGTAGGATAATAGTGGGAGATGGAAAATTGGTTAAATAGTGTGGAGTGGAAAATATGAAAATTGCGCAAAATAGAAACGGAACAAAAACTAGGTAATAGGTATCCTAAATATGTCCGTTCCCTTCTCTCAATAGGACGTATAAAAACGAGTTTTTATATTCTGTCCTGCATATCGAGCCTTTTCAGGAAGAACATTGTAAGCGCCAAAAATCACAAAAAATTGTTTTTATCGTAACCTCCAGATCAGATAATTTTGCACCTTATAGCATTGACTCCTGAGTTCAAAATTGAATGTACATCACTTTTATTAAAGTAAGAAGTTTTTATCGTAAGTTACAGCCTATTCAGTTTTTTTAACGTATCCTCCACCTAGTGACAAATCGCAAGCGCAGTACTTGTCGCTTACGATAATCATACTTGGCGCTTACGATACTAATGTTCGTAGCGTTTGTCATGTACTCGTCGCTTGCGATATGCACATTTTGTGTTTTGCGTTTAGTTTTGCATGAATTATAGAGCATTAGAATTAAAAAAAAATTACTTAATCTTTTATTATTACTGTGAAAAAGCTGCTCTGATAAAGCAATAAAAGTAATAAATTTTTTATTTTTTATGGCCGTCGCCGTAACTGCGACCCAAATACTTCAAAAATCCTTCATTATTTATTTTTTGTAGGTTAGCTACAAATTTTTCTCTTCTCCCGGCATCACGGCTACAGGCTTTTCTTCTTCTTACTCTTAAAGTGGCTGCCCATATCCGCCGTTCTCCCGTCATCATGTGCACCGTGCCGCGCGGTAGTTAGCGCAAATTGTCATTAATGCGCGCGTTATGTCTCCGCGCCGGCTTAATGCTAACTATTTCAACTGCTTCCAATGAAAACACACGGGCGAAGTCTCGCGCAAATAACGCATGAGGGCGTAGAGAAAAAGTCGCGTTTGCTTGCGGCAAAAATCGGAAAGTCACCCTAACAGCGTTGCGTTGCAGACGTACGCGTTTTCTGCGCGTTTTTTGCGCGTACGCGGTATAATTCCGCCCGCGCAGAAAACACCCACGCCTGCAACGCAACGCTGTTAGGGTAACTTTCCGATTTTTGCCGCAAGCAAACGCGATATTTGCTCTACGCCACACTAGCAGAGGCGGTATGGGTCGCAGAATGTCGATAGGAAATACAACTTATAGCCTAGGCCCTACTAGGTCGTAAAGTGACGTTTTATTTGAGTTTTTGTCGGTCGCAGTCGCTCGCGGCAAAGTTCGGAAAGTCACCATTAGTACAAACGCTGCGAACTGCGAAAAAGCGACGATATACCAAATACACAATGTGACATGACACAAGGCCGTTTGACGTGTCAAACATAAGATCCGTCACGTCGAAGACATTTATTAAATTAACTTTCATTTAATAAAGGGTTTGACAGAAAATACTCACAGCATTAAAATTAATTTAATTCATTAAATATTTCCAAGTGCGGCCTTTGCTTGGTGTAATATATTATATTATAAATAAATATGGAATTTAAAATGTGTTTGCTAAAACTCTAGAACAGCTGAACCGATTGGGCTGATTTTAAGTCTAATATTCGTAGAAGTCCAGGGAAGGTTTTTAAGTGACACGAAGTTCACCAGGACAGCTAGTATATTATATTATAAATATGGAATTTAAAATGTGTTTGCTAAAACTCTAGAACAGCTGAACCGATTTGGCTAATTTTCGTCTTCAAATCCATAGAAGTCTAAGGAAAGTTTCAATTGCGAGGGAGGTGATACGAAGTGCACTGGGTTATCTACTTTAATTTAATTAAAAAGTAATCGCTCATCTCTTTCTTTTAGCAGTCGGTTAAAACCCGTTAAAGTCACCGATTTTACCAACAGACCATCAGAGCCTGTAGCCAAGTAGTTTTCGTAATCGCTTCTTTAAAGAATCGCCGATCAAAATGTTATATGGAATAATTGATATTAGACGAGTCGAACGTCAATTTTGAATATTAACGAATTTATGTCAATTCCACACATTTTGATCGGCGATTCTATAAAGAAGCGGTAAAGAAAAAGTCTTGGCTAAAGGGCCTGGACCGATACAAATTTCAGCGTCGTTTGGAGCTAAAATATTTCGTCTAAGCACGGACATCTGTAAGCCGTTTTAAGATATTACAGCTCTCAGTGGATTGCACTCGACGGGGAAAAGTTTTCACACATAATTATTGTATGTTTGACCTAGTGCTTTGATAATCTAGATTCTAGACGGATAAATAATATTATTTACTGGTCTAGAGCTTGGACCAACAGCTCGGAGGTCGTGGATTCGATTCCCGCTTTGAAAGTTGAAACGGCTAAAATGTTTAAATAATTATTATGTTGGGTAAGGACAATAATTAAATTTAAAAAATGCCTAATTGTCTGACAATAAAGTTGATCCATGCGTCGAATGGACTATGTAATAATAATAATATGTTATTGCACGAGTCTTGAGCTTGACGAAATTATTACAAGGTTTGCCGACAAACTATAAGTACATAAATGTTTTTTTTTTTTCATGGCAATATTTTACACACAACTCCTGTTACTAATATAACAAATCTCATAACTAAAGGAGGGCTACTTGTAAGTCGTCTGTCTGGCACATTGGACACGACAGACAAAGGCAAGACCTTGAATATAAGGCCGTGTTCACACCAAACCGACCGTGAGCCGCCGAATGTGAGCAGGCTCACTGTGAGCCCCAGTGTGAACGTGAAATAAACGGTATCGAATGTCCGCGCCTACGCCTAGCGGAATGGCGTATTGGGCGTTTGCACACTGCACGATAACGACACGACACGATACCACAGAATAGAGGGCCACCGCACATACAAACTAAATTGCGTAGTGTCACAATTTAATTGGACAACTTCATCGTGTTACGTGTACGCTGCCAGCCGCAGACTTTTAGATTTAGTTGGTAACGGTGTTGCTAGCCTAGCGACGTGCGTGTTATAATGCGTAAAAAGCACGCTTTTATTGTGGCACTAATAAAACGAAGGCGAAAAGAAAGGAGAATATGTAGGTTGCATTCAATACTAAGTGACAGATTAGAATTAGGAAAACATCATTGATCATACCTTGAATTTTAAACTTCGATATTATCCAGATAAATTTTAATGAAAAAAATCCAAATTAAAATGTGATAATAATCCATAATATCCATACTTCCATACTAATATTTTTTTTATTATGTAATTCGGGCCATTTAATATTTATATTATATAACATTTTTAATTTAGTTTGTACGATGGTCAGCCAACTTGAAATTGTATATTATGTGCGTTGGCTCTTATCTATCTGTGGTATCGTGTTGTGTCGTTATCGTCGCAGTGTGAAAACGCCCATTGTCGGTTAGGTGTGAACGAAAAGGTGCATAGGTACAGTGTGTTAGTGTAAACGCCGTTATCCTTGAAACCATCAAATGAGCCCGTCAAAATGAACAACTTTTTCTGTGAGAACAATGCTGGGAACTCAAAAAAATGCCGTCTTCATACCATACGGATGCCCGTATGGTATGTAATTTGTATGGGTATGAAGACGGATTTTTTTGAGTGCCCAGCATTGTTCTCATAGAAAACGTTGTTCATTTTGACGGGCTCATTCGATGGTTTCAAGGATAACGGTGTTTACACTAACATATTGTATATATTCAAATATGGAAATACAATAAACTGCGTAACGTTCGCTCACGTTCGGCGGCTCACAGTCGGTTTGGTGTGAACACGGCCTAATATCTGTGTTGGTAAAGGGTAAATGTTGCGTTTTTTCATCAACTCGTCAACCGTGTGTCACAATCCGCACTTAGCGTTTACGATTATTTTGGAAACTGAATATTATCCTGAAGCTCGGCCAAACTAAATAACTGATGCCGCTTGTATTATCTCATTCTATTATTATCACATTAGGGATTTGGTTCAAATCTTCCGAGTATGCTTATGTTTAATTAAAATCGGCATATTTTTGTTTGACAAAAACTAAGAGTTGGCTTTGGCTATAATAAAGCAAGTCGCAACTCACTGCAGAATGTACGGTTGCCAACCATAAATTAATCGATAAGTTTTAGCCTGCAGTTGGCCTGGTAGTCTGTACCAAAACGGCGGACAATCCTGAATCGCGCTTCGAAGTTTCTGATAAAGACGCGACTAGAAATGTCGCGTCGATGACAATAGGCTTGATGATATATATTTTTTTTCTTATTGGTAATTGAAAGACCCTTAAAAAATAGAAACATTGCTGGAATAATGACTCTGATAGCTTAAAAATTCACCAAGATATGACAATTCAAACATCTCATAAAATAATAATAATAATAGCTCCCACACCGGTTTCGGTGACGGTGGCCGGTTTCATTGAAACCAGGCCAGCTACGCAGGAGTGATTTTATAGTGCCCAAGTGTGTGCGCAGTACAAAAGAGCGCTTTTGTACTGCGCACACACTTTACTCTCATAACCCAGTGGGACGGCAGACCGACACGACTGGCGAGAGATCAGGCGCAGGACCGACTTTTTACATGCTTATCCGACGCATGGATCATCTTACTTGTCAGACAATCAGGTGATCAGCCTGCATTGTCCTAACCAAACTTGGAAATATCATGTTTCCAACGCGGGAATCGAACCCACGACCTCTGAGTCAAGAGCCGCGCTCTATACCACTAGACCACGGAGGCGTCATAAAATAGACCTGCTCGAAACGCTCCATACAAAAATGCTACGAAAGACTGACGTCACTCTTTCGTAGTTTGTATGGATCGGGAGAGAACTTTGTTCGATAGGTATATTAAATATTGCGTTTATGAAAGTGGTTTCATAACGAAAGTTGCTTTTAATTGCATAAGTTATCGAATGGCATACAAATATTAAGAAATTTAATTGAAAAAAAATTCGACTTGATCATCCAATTTTGAAGGCGCATAACAACAAAAATACAAATGCTATCCAGCTGAAATTTTGGGAACACTTATTTTTTACCGTGATTTCTTTATTTTATTAACAAAATTCGCTAATCTTTGACCTTGTCATCATCCCTATTACCTATGGACGTCTAAAAAACTTCCTATTAGGCCCAAAATAGCCCAACTGAGCAGATCACTCCGCTCTGTCGGACGATCTTGCATTGTACTTTTTTTCTTTAGCATCTGTCCTTATTTTAAAAAGCATCGGATTCATAATATCTAGATTTAGTAAGGATCACACCAAATATCAACAAATATTATGTAATTTTGTTAAAGCAAAGCGAGACCAAAATGTTAAACCTAAAATCTGTTTATCGCACGGGTCGAGCCGTATATTTTTCGTATAAAAATTCGGTGTGCCAGCGATTTGGACTCGAAGAGGTAACAGACAGACCGACACACTTTCGCATTTATAATAACTATTTAGTATGGCTATAAATTTTTTTATTATTAAAGAGGGAAAAAAGGGGGTAAGTGAAAAAAAAATGTCTTACGTATTTAATAGACGGCCCCAGCTAACTAGCGCGTCGCACGTTATGATTGTAATAAACGAAGAGAACGCCGCGCGCCAGAGAATACCAGCGAGGAGGCTCAAGGGTCGATTACATAGATACGACTTGCAGGACACTGAGGGCGCATTTTCAGCGCCTGCAGGACACTTACCCCCTTTTATTGTAGCTAGCTTCTGCTATCCAGTTACCGAAATATTTGAAAAGGTGAAGCTTAGCAGCTTCGCTTATGGTGTGTTTCTAACAGAGTTGATACGCACCTGCAGACTGCAGGACACTTACCCCCTTATCCGGTGTCTGCTACCCAGTTACCTAAATATTTGAAAAGGTGAAGCTTAGCAGCTTCGCTTATGGTGTGTTTCTAACAGAGTTGATACGCACCTGCAGACTGCAGGACACTTACCCCCTTATCCGGTGTCTGCTACCCAGTTACCTAAATATTTGAAAAGATGAAGCTTAGCAGCTTCGCTTATGGTGTGTTTCTAACAGAGTTGATTTATACGTTGTAAAGAGTATGTTGGAGAACCAGAAGAATCGCTAAAATTGCCCGACCACGATTAGCAAATCTATTGGATCTTAAAAATTGTAACAACGCAGTTCCGTTAAAACGCAGGCTAATACGGAAACTTGGCATGCGTTAAACCTACGTGCCTGTTTCTTTCTTTAATTTCTTGTTATTAAAACGTGGATAAGAGATAAAACTACGATATTTTGAGTCTATAATATAGAGGCATAGTCACCATGTGCGCAATAATAATCATCTGTTGCAAAATTAACATTTCAGTACAATCGCAACGTCAATGACTTTTTGATGGCTGTATCTTACCAAAGCAGGCTTCGTCGTTAAATGTGCCAATTCTGCATGCAGGAAGAAATCCAATACTGTATCCTGCATGCAGGTCGTTGACGTGTGAGGGGCGCGTAACCCCGGATGGTGTATTTATTGCCGTGGTGTGGTAATGGGCGCGTGAACACAATAATGAACAGAACGCGACTCCACACTCTTATTGTACAGAAAGAGAGTTGCTTATTAAAAATGCTCAGTATATAATAGAAATAAACGAAAAAATGTAAATCTATCGCATAGCAAAAGCACACGCATGTCGGATACGTCTAGTAGGACGCACACAAACACCGTACCGAAGTCTGCCGAAATAAAACGACTTTAGACGATTTGTTAGGTTCATTTTCGTTACGGAATTTCTTTATTCGGTCCACAATTCAGTCGCCGCGCTCAAAGCCCGTAATAAAAGCTATAATAATAATAATAATAATAATAATTTTTTTTTCAGATCTGCTTACAATTTAAAGTTTGTAGACACTAAATACAAATTCATAGCTATCAGAATATTGTAGTTTTAAAATGGTGCTAACTTAGATAGCAATATGATATGATATAACTTTATCATAATATCATAACATACTATTATCCTTCCTAAATAACAAAATTATATTTTTTTACTATCCTAAGTATCTAATATTTGTGATTTGCTTGATCTCTGCAGATCAGTTTGCCAGTCGGCAAAGGCCTCCTCCAATCTTTTACATTCTTGTCTGTTCTGTGCTACTTTATGCCATGTCACTCCGGCAACTTGTCGGATATCGTCATCCCATCACTTTTGGGGCCTGCCCCTTTTCCTCTGTCCATCTCTGGGATACCATAGTGTTATCATGTTGCTCCATCTATCTTTTTGTCTTATCATGTGGCCTGCCCATTTCCATTTCAGCCTTCTTATTTTGTTTGTTATATCTGTTACTTTTGTTCTTTTCCTGATAACAAAGCTGTTAAGTTTGTCTGATTTTTTTGTTCCTAGAAGGCTTCTTTCCATTGCTCGTTGGCATGTTCTGAGTTTTGAAATTGTCTTTTGTGTTAAAGGCCAGGTTTGACAGCCGTATGTGAGCACAGGCAGAATACAGGAGTTGAATATTTTGCTTTTTGTTTTTGTATGTAGAGTTTTGTCTTTCATTACCTCCTTCAGGCTCCAGTATCTTTTCCATCCGTTAGTTATTCTCCTGTCTACTTCTTTGCGTATGGGTTCGATAGGTGTCATCAGTTGTCCTAGATAAGTATATTCATCGGCGTATTCTATTTGTGTATTCTGTAGCTGTAAGGGATATTTCTCGCTGTTTGTGATGATTTTTGTTTTCTCGGCGTTTAATTTTAGCCCAACTTTCTCACTTTCTTTTGATAGTTTTTGTATCAATTTATTTATTTCTTGTGGAGCTTTGGCAATGAGCGCGATGTCGTCTGCAAATCTAAGATGGGTAAGTTTTGCACCGTCTATGTTTATACCCATTTTTTCCCAATCCAGTTGCCTGAACACTGACTCCAGCACAGCTGCGAATAGTTTTGGCGACAGGGGGTCCCCTTGTCTTACGCCTCTGCGAATGCTAAATGGTTTGCTCGCCTTTTCTAGTTGGATTTGGCCGTACTATTGTTATAAATATTTTTTAATATACGGATATATTTTTGTTCGACTCCTTGGCTTGCTAGTGAATCCCATAAGCATGAATGTGATATGGAATCGAAAGCTTTGCTATAGTCAACAAAAGCAATATAATAGGTAAGTTGATATTCACTGAACTTTTCTAGAGCTTGGCGGACCACATGGATGTGATCAAGAACTGAATAGCCCTTACGAAATCCCGCTTGTTCGATTGTTTGCTGCTCGTCTAATGTCCTTTCCATTCTGTTTAGTAGGATCTTAGCAAAGATTTTATAGGTATTCGACATGAGGCTGATTGGCCTATAATTTCCAATATCATGTTTGTCTCCTTTCTTGTGTAGTAAAATAATGTTCGATTCGGTCCATTGTTGAGGTATATTTTCGGTGTCTAGTATGTCATTAAAAAGCTCTGTCAATATAGGTATAATTGTTTCCTTGTTTTGTTTGAGGATATCGTTATTTATGCCATCAGGGCCCGGTGCTTTGTCTTTTTTTAAGCTGTCTATAGCATTCTCTACTTCTACTACCAATATGTTGGGAACGTTTAGGGCAGGCGGGCTGGGGCCAAGGTTATTGCAGTTGTCGGTGGTCATTATATTGCTGTATTCTAGTGTACTGTTTTCACATCCATATAACATTTTATAGTATTCTGTTGCAATTGTCAATATATCAGACCTGTCGTGATATTGTTTTCTTGAGTTGTTTTTCATTTTTACAATCCAATCCTTTGAATTCTCTAATTCTTTGTAAGCTTTTTTGATGCCACCGGTTTTTAGTATATATTTTTCGATTATTTCCAGTCTGTTTCTTTTTCTATCCTTGCGCATACTCTCCTTGATTTCTTTACTTATTTTTGTTATGAGTTTTCTTCTGTCTGAAGTATTTCTTGAACAGATTAGTTTGTTCCTTTGCTCCAGTAGTTTAATGGTGTCAGTTTATACCCATTTCTTTTGTGTAATTCTATTATTCGTAGTGAGTTGGAGCTGCTTTGTTAATGTGAGCTCATAATAGTTATATTTTTCCTGAATGTTTAAGCCTATGTTTTCTGACTTGAAATTATTAAATTTTTCCTTTAAAGTTCTCTGTAGCTCTTCTGCTTCATGTTTTCCGAGTTTTATTTTTCCTGTCTTGATTTCCGGTCTGCATTTCTGGGTTCTTGTGTTTTGAGTTCAGCTCTTATAAGTCGGTGATTGGTGTTGAAATTTAACCTGTTGATTACACCGAAGTTTGAGAAAAAGCTGGCTTTGTTAGTCAGAATAAAATCAATTTCGTTTTTTGTTCTCCCATCTGGTGACCGCCAGGTCCACATTTTACACTTGTTTTTTCTGTATGTGTTAAGGATAGTTAAGTTGTTTTCCAATGCAAAGTTAATTAGCTTTTCTCCATTTCTACTACTAGGTTTGGCGCTGTATGTGAATTGACCGATTATTCTGTCTTCCTCTGGTCGCCTTTCACCGATTTGGCCGTCGAAGTCTCCCATTATTATCACATTTTTATTAGCATGTTCTTGAATAGCCAAGTTAAGGTCTGAGTAGAACATGTCTATTGTTTCTGTCTCTGATTGTTCTGTGGGTGAGTATACCTGTATGATCGACCAAGCATTTTTGTAGCCTGGTAATTTTATGTTCAGTATACATATGCGTTCTGAGATCCCGATGATTCCTTGTATGTAATCCGAAAGTTCTTTTCTGATTATAAAGCCCACCCCGTGTTTGCCTGGCGTTTCTCCTATTTGGTATAGCAAGAAGTCTGGGTAGGAAATTATTCTCTCGCCTATACGTCTTACTTCGCTGAGGCCAATAATGTCCCAATTTAATTGTTTTAAAGCATATGTAAGTTCTTCCAGATTTTCGTCATTTTTTAGAGTAAGTACACTTAGAGCAGCAATATATAATCTCTGTTTTTTAATTGGTATTGTTGTTGGAGGGTCGTGGTCGCTATCTCCCGCGGGGACCAGCCGTGGTGGGAGAGGTTTGTTGTACTGTTGTGGCTTTGTTATGTTGCAAGTTGTTACCTCCACTTCCTGTTTGTTATGTCCGAAGTTAATTTCTGTATGTGTTTTTATCCGAGAAAGTGCAGGATCTCTCCGCATGTATTGGAAAGCATCAATTTGGTTGACTTCTTTTTGAAAGTTGTTGTTCTTAGTGGTTTTAGGGACCTTTGAAGTTGCAGCGCTCTGGCTTTTGGGGCTAGGAGTGTCAGCTCTTTTTCTTTTTTCGTTTTCTGTTTTATTACTGTTCTGAATCTTGGATTCTTTTCTTTTTTGTAAGACTTCTTTGGGTAGGTCATGGGTGATGTAAGCAGTAGACTTTAGTTTCCTTTTGTTTTTCATAATTTGTGCTTTTCTTTGTTGCGTAGTGGTTGTGAGTAAAGTTGGTCTAACTTTCTTGCTATTCTCGTCTTTTTTTCCGAGGCGCAATAACCTGTCTATCTCTCCTAGTTCCATTTTTACGTCGATCTCGTTAAGTGTGGAAATAACTAGAGAGCTCAAGGTTTCATTGTTTTCCGTTTCAGTTTCTGGAATCCCAGGGATAATTAAGTTTTTTCTTTTGTTGTGAATTTCCAAGTTTAATATTTTGCTGTTGAGATTATCAACTTCCCTTTGAAGTCTCTCGTTTTCATCGATTAATGGTTTTATCTTGTCGTCAATCTTTTGTAGCACAGCAGAAGTGAGATTTTCGGTTATTTTGACCGCTTGTAAGTTTAATTGTTCGGTCATTTTCACGAGTAATAGTGACATTTCGGGTGACAGTTCGGTTGTCAGTTCGGTTGTCATTGTTCCAGTCACTTGACAGCTTACTTTTTTCAATTTTTTTTTAATCGTTTATTATTTATCTCCACAAATAACAAGTTATAAAGTACTTAAAAACTAATAATTGTTTACGTACACATGTTATTGTTGTAACTTGTGGGAGATCTGGAGTCTAAACTAGGCCAAGCCTGTAATATAGATCTCCAGGCCCCCCCAAAACAAAATGATTATATTATCAGTGTACAGTTTGTGAACACCAGTAAGTTACACTACACCAGCAGGTAGTCTATTATCTTTGTTTTGTTACTTCGAAGAGATTATGAAGAGATGTAAAATGGCCGCTCGAATTCAGCGATCCAATGTTTCTCTCACAGTTTTCTTCACTATATTGTCCTTTCACTGATTAATATCTTGACGATTTGTAACACACTTGTATTGGAGACTTGGAGATCAGCATTTTGCACTAAGATTTCTAGTTTTTTAGCACTTTTTTTATTTATTTTACGGGAGCGTTCAGCAGAGCGTCTACTGTTTGTTACACCGCTAACATACACACATAAAAGCTATGCAATAGCGTAAAAAAAGTTAACACTGTATAATGTATAATATCTTGTCTATTATAAAAAAAATGGATTTTAAAATGTGTTAGTCGCACTAAAACTCGAAAACGGATTGGACTGATTTTAGTCTTAAAATAGTCGTAGAAGTCCAGGGAAGGTTTTAGAGTGACACGAAGTTCATCGGGACAGCTAGTCATATGATAGTTATGTGCTCGGCAGAGGGTACTGTCTCGCCACTCCACTCTCTAGGCGCTGGTCTTAAGTGTTTGGTTTTTACCACAAAGAAAGAAACTCAGTTGCCATTCCAGTGAAGATCATAATAATATGTATGTATCATAATAATATTAGTCATGTAAATAACCAAAATGTTGTACCTACAGGCATCTACGACAAACAGCAAAGTATGTTTTTTACCAAAAAACCTTTCCAAATTCGATCGATTTTCTCATTTATTTCCTACATTTGCGTAGACTTTTTTAATCTAGATAAAGTTGGTGAAGTAAAGTATGAACAAATACGTATTTTTATTATTGTCGAAGTTTTCGTCCAAGGCAGTTTCGATAGCTGAAGATAAACAGGGGGTCACGACAGGGGGTCACAGGCTCACAGGCTACAGGGGGTCACGAGGGGTCATGGGGGGTCAAAGGGGGTCATCAGGTTCAGGGAATCTAGGGCTGCTACTCTTAATTCATGCCGTATTGGCCCGAGATGAACTATTTCAAGCGATTACAAACATGCTGAGTCTTGTGGGGCATATTCGTCTTTGACTGATGCCAATAGTGATAGCCCAGTAAGCACACAACACCATTATAACAAACTTATTATAGCATGAGTTAATGTACAAAGCATTATAACCAAATCGTATATCGGCTGTATATCTTTTATACGACTCTTTTAAGTAAAATTTGGGCCCCCCCTTTAGACAGCGTTGAGTTGTATGTCCGGGCTATTTAATAGCATTATAATTATCATATTGCTTCATTAATAAAGTCAGTTATGAGCATAAGAATAAACAAATGGCATTTCTTGCGACTTTAATACAGTTAATTGTATAGCTTTTAAAATTACAATCTATTATTAAAATTTCATAACAATGCTTACTTCCTCTGTAAAAAAGAAAATCATAATGATTTTAAAAATATATTTATTCTGCTGACTGCTGTTGGTCGTGCAAAGTATTGTGTTGACTTGAATTAATTAAATGCAGTGTTAAATGTGACAACTAATATTGAATGGGTAAGTAATGCCTTTATTTCTGATTGTTTTGAGTGAAATTAGGCGCGCACATCATTTTGTCGGGTGAAATATGTATGTTATTAGTAAAGAATACACGCGCCCTCGCTAAAATACTTTATTATAGTATACAATTTTTAGAAAACTTAACCTATAGTTTTAACAAATATAAAAACTAGCCTTTAGCAATAGGTTTAACAAATAAAGTAGCTTATAAAGGTATCCGTACAAAATACAAATAATTTCATTCCCTTTTTAGGCGATCTTACAGTGACTTGTATTCTTTTTGTAAGATAGGAAAAGGAAAGCTAATAGCGACTAATAAAATTAAAGCTTTAGGCATTTGACGATAGCATAATAGTGCTGTTCATTTTAATATGGCCCGTTACAAAAATTAGAGCTTGTTTAAACTCATTATACGTAATAGTGACTGATCGTTATCGAGTTTAGCAGGGTACCGTAATCATTTGGTAAAGCCTATATATAATTTATGTTTTTTTGGTATGTACAATTAATTATAAGAAGGTTAGTACTAACTAGAGTGATGATTTTTCCAGAATAATGCCTTCAAGGACTGCAGAAGAGAGAATTTTGAGATGGCTCGAAGAAGAAGACACTGATGATGGAGATATTTTTTTGTTTACTCCAATTATTAATAAAATCAGTATTTAAATCCTTTTTAAGCTTTCTTTTGAATCCGCCCGTTTTTTTTGTTGTTGTTTTTTCCAAGCCTTTTTATCCTTTCTTATATATTAAATTAGCCAGTTTAATATATTCGCCAATATAAATAACCATTTTGTTAATTCAAATTACGATGTTATTATTGCTCATGGTTCTAACAATACTTTTATTTCGATCATAATATAGCTATATACTGTAGAGATGAATAGATCAGAAAGAAAACGGAGCAAAGGTATTATTTGTTATAAAGTCAATGTTAATATAGGACTAGCATTAAATTAGCACAACCATGGACTATTAGAAAGCTTTTATTCCTACAAAAAATCAATATACGTTCAAAAGCACTATACATTAGTTTATTAATGCTTATTTAAAGCGTAAAGTTTTTCTAATTACCAATGTAAGATAATAGTCTTAGTATAAGTTTGAAAGCTGTTTTAGAAGCTGTAATTTAGAATTATCCTACATTAATTTAAGATTTTTGACAATGTAACAATTTTTTGCTAACTATATTAAAGCAGTAAGCACAATTTGATGCAATAAATGCCTTTATAGAGTATTCATATTTGGATAGTGACGATTAGAAGAATTAATATGACTTCAAGACATGATTCTGTATCTGTTTTGGTTAATATACAAGTTGTGTGCTTGCTGGGAGTAGTCAATACGGCAAGCATTGTGGCAAATGGCAAACATGGTTCTCTATCATGGCATGAAGGGAGGTTTTTTTTTTACTGAATGTTTATTGTTTAATTCCCGGTTTGCAGGTGATTAATGATTAGGAGAAAATAAAGGACTTGCACTAATCAGTCGCTGTCCACACTTACTTTCTCCTGATTACTAATCACCTGCAATAATCGCCTGCACTTGTCACTAATCACAAAATACAGGCCATATAATTCTTTCTTAATATCTAACTAATCAAAGTTATTAATATAAATCTTATTATAACTTTGATTAATTACCCTTTTTCCCCTCTCTTCCCCCTAAAGGTGTCACGTTAGGGCGAAGCCAAACGAGCGTAATTTGTGACTTGTGAGTAGCAGAATTTCTGATTTTAATGAAAATGAAATTTACGCGGCAGAAATTCTGCGACTCACAACTCACAAATTACGCTCGTTTGGCTTCACCCTTACATGTAGATGGACCCTTATAAATGCTAGTAACTTCCAAATAGAATAAACATCCAAATTGTGGCAGCCCTTGTGTCCCGCGGGAGACATAAGTTACCTTGTACTAGTACTCGGCACTCGCACGGCTGAAAATTTTCAAATGAGACTCCGGATTTACCGCGAAAGTTAGTCCGGGGGCGACCACGCGGACGAACTTTGCCGGACTTTGCGGGACTCTTGGCTATTGTTTAAAATGGCAAAGTAACTTATTGGGACTTTGCGGGACTCTTTGGACAATAGTCTGAAGTCACCAATTTTATGTCCTTTTTTATATTAACGGTAAAAATAATACTAAATTTAAAATTATAAACGTCAAATGTACTTTTCGCAGGTTTTGCTTCGTCTCTCTAAGTAATAAAATAAATCTTGTAGGCGACTGAGGGCCGGGACACAAAAACACGACACGACGTCGAGTCGCACCACGACGCGGCGTCGCTTCACGATGCGACGTCGTGTCTTGGGAATCCACGACGCGCGTCATAAAAAACTATGACACGACATCGCAACGTGCCACGGCACACGGCACGACGTCGCGTCGTAGAAAATCACGACAGTTATTATTCAAAATTTAAAGAAGACGCATCGTGAGTTTCTACGACGACGCGACGTCGTGCCGTGCACCGCAGCACGCTTCGATGTAGTGTCGTAGTTTTTTACGACGCAAGTCGTGGATTCCCACGACAGGACGTCGCATCGTGAAACGACGCCGCCGTATCGTGTTTTTGTGTCCCGGCCCTGACGCTTAAAATAGACATTAGAATTTCTTTGCGTGGGGGCCTAGAATTAAATTTAACAGTACGCTAGTAAACTGATAATTGTATATTTTCTCAGTTAAGTGCATTGTGTAAGTAATTCTTATGAGAAATGAAATATGTCTAATATAATCTTTAAATTTACAATTTGTATAAAAATCGAGCGATTCTTCTCGCTATTTCGGCTACATCCACAACATTTTCTTACGAAATTGCCAAAATAATCTTAATCACGTGACCCGTCTCACGTGTGAGACTCTCCGGTCTCCCGCCGCCGTGTGGTCACCGCACAAGATCCAAGTTGTCAAATGAGCGATGCGGGTGTAATGAGAAAAGTTTTTTGATCAGCTCCCTCCGCCCCCCTCCCCCCTCCCCCCGTCATAAGTTTGTCATATAATGTGACATTGACTAATTAATACAAAAACTAATTGCAACTTATATTATCTTCGACGCCTGGAGATTCGTATCTTGATAAGTTTGATGTTTGAGCCCATGAGGGATTATATAGTCCAGGATTGTATTATAAAATAGAGCGCCATCTTCTTTCTGCTACATACCTTCCTCTTTAAGTGTTAAGTGATTCTCACCCCGATGTGACTGCCCCAGTGGTGACATATTTTGATCTCGACAGGCCCCGACCGCAATCAACAGGTTGTAGAGTGTGGCACGTTTAGTTTAGGGCAATTTTCCTGTCATGCGTGTTGTCGCCCGCGGATCTGGTCCGCACGCGGGTGACAACACGCTCCTGGCTGCACGCGTGTTGCCCGCATTACAGGAAAAACATCTATAAAAATTGAAATGACGATGCGGGAAACTTGCAGACCATAATTATTACTTCCAAACATATTGTAGCTTATGCCTAAAGTGGTATTTTATTTAGGCGTTTTGTCGGTCGCGATCGCTTCGTTCGATCGGAAAGCCACCTTAAGACAACCAGTCTTTTAAAAGGTCCTGATTTTTATCTGGTCCCTGCCCCCTGGCCACTTATCCCCGAGTGGGGCAATAAGTTGAGGAGTTTATTGTGTTTTATACTGCCAGGGGCCCGCACCGGTGCCGCGCGGGGTCCAGGAGATAGTTTAGCGGTTTTATGGCGGTCAGACTTAGGGCGTTTGCACACTGCACGATAGCGACACGACACGATACGACAGAATAGAGGGCCACCGCATATTATACAATTTCAAGTTGGCCGACTATCGTACAAACTGACTATCGTACTAATTCTAATATTCTGTCACTTAATATTGAATGCACCCAAAATATTCTCCTTTCTTTTTGCCTTCGTTTTATTAGTGCCACAATAAAAGCGTGCTTTTTACGCATTATAACACGCACGTCGCTAGGCTAGCAACACCGTTACCAACTAAATCTAAAATTCTGCGGCTGGCAGCGTACACGATGAAGTTGTCCAATTAAATTGTGACACTACGCAATTTAGTTTGTACGATAGTCGGCCAACTTGAATTTGTATTATATGTGCGGTGGCCCTTATCTATTCTGTGGTATCGTGTCGTGTCGTTACCGTCGCAGTGTGAAAACGCCCTTACACTGACCACGGGGGACAGAGTACCTACATACCATATACTTATGCAAAACTTATATTTTTACAGTGTTATTGTTATCTAAGATAGCATTAGACGTGCCGCGCGGCTCCGCTCGCGTGTATAAGGATTTTTTAAAGAACCCTTCACACCACGTCAGTCTGGCCCCGTGCTAAGTACCTGGAGGACTGACTGACTGACAGGAAATGAGCGGGAACTGTACATTTTTCGTTGACCTGTCCAGAGTCAACTTATTCTATAGTATTATCATTTATCAGTTATCAACTTATCACTTAGTTTTGTTACAACGTCTTGTATATGTCGCAGCCTACTGGTTAAAATAGCCGTTCAATCAAACAGCTAGCCCTTTGAACAACACCATTCAATCACAGAGCTATACTTCGTTTAGCCGAATTGTTGACACTACAGCTAGACGACGTTTAACCAACTGGGTTACTGACTAATTAACTACGGTGACTTATATTATCTTCTTTTTTTTTTAGTACGTAATTTGAGAGAATAGAAAAACTTTTCTATTTGTAATTTCAAATTAATAATACTCAATTACATTAATTAAAGTTTGTCTACTTTGTGTACATTTAAAGTAAAATTGAATTGAAAAACACTACATAATAATTAATAAGATTGCTCGGGTCTGATGATAGTTAGTAGTAACTAACAGTGTATAATGTATACTTTATAGTGTCTGTAGTGTTTGTAGTATAAACTATAAGGCGTAGTGTACACTGACGTAATTATACAGCAATTTGTGGTACAGTGTTGGGGAGGGCGCGGGTACATTGTCGCCACATCCGTCATACACTTTAGAGTTTAGACCGTTTGGACTAGACGTCATTCTACATTTCAAAATTGAGCTTCGACCATAGAATTATAGCCTTTAGAAAAGGCATTCCATACCATCGTCAGCGCGAAAATATGTCACCCTCGAAATGAGTGAGCTCACTCATCTGAGACGCGGTGACAGTCGGACGTGTTTAATGCATTGATTACGTAAAATATGCATCGAAGGCGTAAAATGTGTGAAAGAGAAAGTAGTACATGCTATTACTGTAAGACAAAAAGGACGATGATATTTTCTCGATACACATTTTGCACGCAAAAACATTGCTACAGTTTTGATGGCGTATGCCATATCCAAGTATTGACATCGTTGGCTTCGACTCCCTGTTTCATCTAGCCCGTAGTTCCTTTTTAACACGCTTTTGTTAGCTTGTATCGGAATCTTTGAGCACGATTTTTACCTATCTCCAGTGACCAGTAGTCTTATTAATTATAAATATAAAATATTACATAATGATATTACGTTGAAAACATGCCAAACTGAAGGGAAGGAAAGTTTGTATATTCTTCTCGTCGGGCTCACGATGCATAGGGGGAACTGTTGTGCAATAATTGTGCATGCTATAAACTTCTCAATTATTATGGTGATCCAACATTCACCAACCTGTGGCGGTAACAACAGTTAGCGCCACATTTCTGCATATCGCGCTAACGAAGTAAGCAAAGTAGAAACAGCTAGCCCTTTGACTGAACAACGCCATTCAATCACACGGCTATACGTCGTTTAGCCGACTTGTTGACTGCAACGTTCATCACTACAGCTAGATAACGCTTAGCCTACCGGTTTAATGGTAAATTAACTAAGATGACCATTAGTTTAGTGCTATTATTCTACACGCGTAATGATAACAAGCAGAATAAAAAAACTTGTATTCTAACTCATTAATATATACCTTGGTGATGTACGCAATAAATACCTTGGTGATGTACGCAATAAATACCTTGGTGATGTACGCAATAAATACCTTGGTGATGTACGCAATAAATACCTTGGTGATGTACGCAATAAATACCTTGGTGATGTACGCAATAAATACCTTGGTGATGTATTTCATAATCCAGTAATTTTTTCTCGAATTAGTTTAAATTTTGATTCACTCGTATGTGCCCCCATAATTTCTGTCTCTTTAATAATACTTGTAAAGTTGTAATGTATATTTATGAAAAATATCCTAATACAGTCACCAAATGGCGGACCGCCGACCTATTGTATGCGGACCAACATGGTGGTTGGTCTCGACATGCTTATGAACATATTGTAGAAACAAAAATGTCACTTTTCTCATTGATAGAAATAAACTCCTTTGTAATTTCCGTAATTACATATTTTTGTTTAATAATTATTATTTTTTTAAATCTGTGAACCGCGAAGGTCATTTTATTTCTTAAATCGGACCCCGAGCGAAACTAATTGGTGACCCCTGCCATATAGAGTGTGTGAGCTAGAACCTATAAAGCAATCCTACTAATATTATAAAGGCGACAATTTGTTTGGATGTATGGATGTGTGCATGCATGGATGTATGGATATTTGTTACTCTTTCACGCAAAAACTACTGAATGTATCTTAATGAAACTTTACAATAATATAGCTGATACAACAGAATAACACATAGGCTACAATTTTAACGGATTTTAAAATGGGGGAGGGGTTATGTTCGTATGTTCGTTTGTGATTTTCAAAATTTTTCTTTTGGCGTACAGAGTATCATCCCAATTTGGTACTATACTCACAAAAGTGGTGATCTGATGCTGGGATCCATGGACCATGAGTAATCGAGGGAACTCCTCAAAATTTAAAATCTAAAACTAACAGGACCGAAGAAACAGAGGAAATGTGGTTTAAACGGAAAATTATTACAATAAATACCAGAATTGTTTTATAAACGGGGGATAATGGGATAATGCTGACTGAAAGATGGCAAAAGGTCATTGATCAAAATGGTCAAAACATTACAGAATAAAGTTAATTGTCTTTGATTTTCTTAAAAAATCTGCAATTACTCAGTTGCCACCCTGTTATTTTATTGTTGAACACAAAACAATTATTATATTCATAGCCCCGGAAATTATGAACTTAGTTCAAATATCTACCGAGAGATGGCACTGTTAGGCGGCTACATCGCGCTAGTGCTTGTATAAATTCAAAAACTAAAACATTAAGTAACCGACAAAAAATATTGCTTCTTGTAAAGTATGTCTATTTTGAATAACTTTTTGAAGAAGCACACGTTGTGGTGCTTCGAGACTCGAGTGAGATTATTAAAGAATGGCCGGTTTACACGTATTAAGTAGATAAGTGATTAACTAAATTTTAACTTAATTTTAAGTAATTTATTGCATATAAACACAAAATTTAGTAGCAAGTAGTAAGTTAAAATTTAGTTAAGTACTAAACAAGGAAATTAGAATTTTGACTATTTTCTGTAAGGTTGGCAGGCACTTCAAATTAAGTTAAAATTTAGTTACTACTTATCTACTTAATACGTGTAAACCAGCCCTTAGTCGTTTATTAGTACTTAGTAGTGTAAAACTCGTTATAAATGTCCTGACAAGTGTCATTCACCAATCAAAAATTTGCTTAGCGGTAATACGGATTACGGAATCCTGTTATTTTGCGCGTGGCCCGACACGCACTTGGCCAGTTTTTTAGGGTTCCGTACCCAAAGGGTAAAAACGGGACCCTATTACTAAGACTTCGATGTCTGTCCGTCTGTCTGTCTCCAGGCTGTAACTAAAGAACGGTAATAGCAGCTAGAGAGTTGAAATTTTCACGGATTATTATGTAAGTACATAGAGATATTGTGTGTAAGTATATCTGTTGCTGCTTGCTGCTATAACAACAAATACTTAAAAGAAAAACAAAATAATATAATAATTATTTTAATGGCTCCCATACAACAAACGCAATTTTTGGCCTTTTTTGCTCTATAATATAGAGCAGGGGTCACCAAATGGCGGACTGTGGTCCGCATCCGGACCGCCCACCTATTGTATGCGGACCAAGCATGTTCGATTATGAACTTCGTTGACGGTTGAACGGTCTCGACATGCTGATGAACATATTGTAGAAACAAAAAATGTCACTTTTCCCATTGATAGAAAAAAACACCTTTGTAATTTCTATAATTATATTATCTGTGGACCGCGAAGGTCATTTTATTTCTTAAAACGGACCCCGAGCGGAACTAATTGGTGACCCCTGTCCTAATACAACCACAAAACACCGGTTAGTTGACACCATATTGTAAATAAAACGCACATAGCGCCGCGGTGGTGAGCGCTGAACTAATTTAATCAAACGGCGGCTTTTGAATCAGCTGTAGTGTTGAACGTTTTGAGCGACTTAAATATTCAAACAAAAAGCTAGATGTGTGATTGAATGGCTTGTTCAGTCAAAGGGCTAGTTGTTTGATTGAACGGCTATTTAAACCAGTTGGCTGCGACATATCTATACTTATTATAAAACAAAGTCGCTTTTTTTTTCCTCCTGTCCCTTTGTTCCCTTTAATCTTTAAAACTACGCAACGGATTTTGATGATTCTGTCAGTGTTAGATAGCCCATTTATCGAGGAAGGTTATAGGCTATATTTTATCACGCTAAGATTAATAGAAGCGAAGAAATAGAGGAAAATGTGGAAAAAACGGGGAAAATCATTTGAAAGGACTAACTTGAACGCGCTAATCTCAGGAACTACTGGTCCGATTTGAAAAATTCTTTCAGTGTTAGATAGCCAATTTATTGAGGAAGGTTATAGGCTATATTTTATCACGCTAAGATTAATAGGAGAATGTGGAAAAAACGGGGGAAATTATTTGAAAGGGTTTATCTCGCGAACTACTGGAGCAATTTTTATATTATTTGGCACAGATAAGAAGTAGACCACATGAAGGATCGTGATAGGCTATCGATATTCGATTTTAATCATTTTTTCAGTGGCTATATATTTTATACCCGTGCGACGCCGGGGCGGGTCGCTAGTTACATATATACGTCAGCTGAAATCAGTCACGTGGGCTCCGGCCTGACCGAGTATACCACCTCGCTCGGTCGGAAGATCTTCCTTTGTGGTCCGCCACGCATATTCTTACAAAACTGCTAGGTGATCTATTGACGCCTATCAAACGGCTTTTGCTGAGTGTGACCGTGCCGTGTGACAATGTACCCGTGCACCACTTCTACGTGACAGTGTCGCCGGCACCTAACACTCGATATATTGACGAGATAACGCCGCGTTATACTCTATAGAAGCTAAGATTAATACTGAATAGTTTATGGGCCGGAATTCAAAGTCAGACATAATAGTTAATACTAAGTGCTGGAAATTGAGCGCTGCGCTGATACAATTGGTTGAGAGGGTGTTTTTACATTGCCATGTTGAGCGAATTTTGCGGCCCGCCGCGACATCGATGACAAGGAGGAATGTGCGCGACGCGCGTACCTTCCGAGTTCGAGTCACCCATAAAGGTAATCGCACATTTGTCCGCACCGCACGCCCCTTACGCGCCGCATTTCGTGATGTCATTTCATACAACGAATTTTAAATTGCACGTGAGGCACATACGGCGCGTGCGGTGCGGGCAAATATGCGATCGGCTTAAAAAGTTTTATTTTCAATTCGAATACGACAAGCGTCTTCATTAACCAAGCGCTAGATAAGAATACTCGTATACAAGTTGATCTACACCTTATATTATAATGTAACATCTAATATCACTGGTTAAGGCCCGCAACTTTGTTCCCACTGGTTTATCGCGGGGAACTGTACAATTTGTGGGATATAAACTATTCTGTGTCCTTTTCCGGGACTCAAAGTATCTTGAATCATAATTCATAATCTTGTTTCAAGCGTTACAGCTATACTAATTTTAATAAAGAGGAAACGTTTATTTGCTTAACTGAGCCGATTTTAATGAAGGCTAGCAAACTTTATAGAAGAACCATGAGGAAGAACGTAAAATACTTTTTACTGTGGAAAACCTTACGGTTTCCTGCGGATAATCTTTTTAGGCGTACAGAGCCGCGACTTGTAAAACATCTAGAATCTAGAGTAACACACAGACAAACAAACATTTTGTAATATTATAAGCATGTATTGCCGTTAAGGCAAGCTGTGCGAGCTATTTATTGTCTCCACGTAGCCGTCCATTTATATTTATTTGTTCATCATCAGCAGTCCGCTCACGTCCGCCAGCTATGTCCGACTTCCGCGGTATTATCCGACTGACAGACTATTGATGCTATTGAATTGAACAGATCGATTCTAGTGCCTCGAATCTCCTAATCTCGAGTAACCGAGAATTGATCCCACACATAATCACCACCATGATCACCACGCATAATCACCAGTCACCACTGCAACTCCTGTGTCGCCAGGATCAACAGCGGTATCCAACCACGAAAACCCTTTGATATCTCAGGGCGCTCGCCTCCGGAAGAAAAAATAATATGCTATAGTTGAGTTTTTTAACCCCCGACAAAAAAGAGGGGTGTTATAAGTTTGACGTGTCTGTCTGTCTGTTTGTTTGTCTGTCTGTGTGTGAATCTGTCCGTGGCATCGTAGCATCTAAACGGGTGGACTGATTTTGATCTAGTTTTTTTTGTTTGAAAGCTGACACGATCGAGAGTGTTTTAGCTATAATTCATCATCAGCCTGCTCATTGCTGGAAAATCACGGTTCATCTGGTTCGTGAAGGGCCCCGTAGCAACTTGCAGTCGTTTGGTGGGCTTTATATTTTGCATTCTAGTTCGTGACATTTATGAATATATACACATTAATGGAAAGTTGACCTGGTGCTGCAGCATCACCTGGTAATCAATAGGATACCCAACTCCTCACCAACTTAGAGCAGAGGTTTCGTGTTTGGGCTCATTTTAATTGCGACAACTAGTAAGACGTAGATAAACAGTAAATATATTTTGCATGCTGCTGCTGCAGCATCACCTGGATTCTATAGGAGCCGAGCTCCATATGAATCTAAAGTGGAGGTTTCATGTTTGGACGCATATTGACGGCCTCGTCCAAGAGGACATTCATAGATGGTATTCATTGAGATATGATCCTGTTGATAGTCATTATTCTGCACATTAACCAACACAAGTTTAAAAAGCATGAAATGAAATTAAATTAAGAAATTTAAAAAAACCCCCGCCAAAAAACATAAAAAAGTAATGAAATAATATTTACTTCTTATATATTATCTTCTTAATCTTATAATTCTTTGATGCTACTTATAAAAAGGTTAGGCAGACCAAAAAATAAATGGCTCCACTTGATCAATTTTTTAGTTTTATTTTTTATTTTTCTAGTTTAGATTCCCAACAAAAATTGAACTTCTGATCAAGTTTTGCTGGGAGTCTAAACTAAAGTAAATTAAATTAAGAAATTAAAAAAAAAACCCGCCAAAAACTTTAAAAAGTAATGAAATAATATTTACTGACTAAAGTCAGTCAGTTCAAATAATTCCTAAGTGTAAAGTGATATTTTAGTCCATAATTATTGTTGTCACAGTGTGTCGGGGGACCGCTAATGTAGATGTTTGATTTCACATAACATTATAGTTTAAGGGTCAGGGCGATACAAAATGCAAAAGTCGTTGTTGGCAGTCCCCCGACACACCGTGACAACAATAATTATGGACTAAAATATCACTTTACACTTAGGAATTATTTGAACTCAAAGTCAGTAAATATTATTTCATTACTTTTTAAAGTTTTTTGGCGGATTTTTTTTTTAATTTCTTAATTTAATTTTATTTAGTTTAGACTCCCAGCAAAACTTGATCAGAAGTTCAATTTTTGTTGGAAATCTAAACTAAAAAAATAAAAAATAAAACTAAAAAATGGATCAGGTGGAGCCATTTATTTTTTGGTCTGCCTAACCTTTTTATAAGTAGCATCAAAGAATTTAATCATAGGCTGCTAACATAAATGGTTCCCAGACATAATGCGAATTCTCTGAGAATTTCTTTTCCTGACCTGACTTATGAGATTTGAAGGTTTTTGCCGCTAATATTTACGATGCCATGCGAATTCGTCTATTGTGGTACTCTAAGGGCCGATTCACACCGGAATGGCAGAAGTGAGGCGAGCAGTTTCAATGTCATATGATTTTAAACTTTATCTTCATTATTGTAATACATAGTATCGCTTGAGAAATGGACGCTCGTGGCCGCTCGTGGCCGCTCGTGGCCGCTCGTGGCCTCTTGCGGCCGCCGGCGGCGTCGATTTCTCAAGCGATACTATGTATTACAATAATGAAGATAAAGTTTAAAATCATATGACACTGAAACTGCTCGCCTCGCCTCTGCCATTCCGGTGTGAATCGGCCCTAACTTGTCATGTTGTTTAGAGTGTGATAAACTGATAAGTTTGAGGACTTCCAGCATATACTGATGGAATGTGTCCGGAACGAAGTAGCTAGACAAGATATATTTTATAACTTAGATACAAATGTTCGTGATGTAAGTGTATTCTTTCCATTTTTGTCTGCTCCTTTATCTAAGCCTTCTAAGGAAGCTAAATGCTTTATATAAATTAGTTTTGATTGGTTTGAAACTAAGAGATGAAAATTAATTGGGAGAGCCATGCTTCGGCACGAATGGGCCGGCTTGACCGGAGAAAAACCACGTTCTCACAGAAAACCGGCGTGAAACAGCGCTTGCGCTGTGTTTCGCCGAGTGAGTGAGTTAACCGGAGGCCCAATCCCCTACCCTATTCCCTTATTCCTTCCCTTCCTGTCCCTACCCTCCCCTATTACCCTATTCCCTCTTACAAGGCCGGCAACACACCTGCAGTCTCTTCTGATGCTGCGAGTGTCCATGGGCGACGGAAGTTGCTTTCCATCAGGTGACCCGTTTGCTCGTTTGCCCCCTTATTTCATAAAAAAAATAATTATGCATGTGTAGTATTTAAGAATGGCTCTCTACGAGAGTGACATGGTCTATTTTGTACCAAAATCTCAATAAAAAATAAAGGTTAAAAAAAACTTGTCATAACCCGACCAAATAACATAGGTCAGCCATTTTGAATCAATTTCTTTGTTGTAGGTTTGTACCTGAAATTTCAATAATATTATACAAAAAGCATAATATAATTTACCCGATTTCACGATAACCAGTTCCATCAATGGGATTAGCCGGTTTCAATTAATTTATCGTTTATTATTAATTTATAAAATACGTTTTGAAACCGATGCCAGTCGCCAACTGAATAATGGATTGCGTGCACATAATATTATGTATAACCATTGTCTATATGTTCCACATTTTGCATTTTTGTGTCAAAACTCAAAACACAGTTAACCGACTACAGCGATCAGAAAGGTACAGGTTGTATGGGGCTTGTGTCAAACACTTCATTTAATTGCGGCCAGTTAAGTCATTCATATTCGTCAGTGAGAGCGGAAGTAAATGCATAAGCCTTAAATGAACACACAACTTTAATGAAGATCCTGTCATACAGTTTCTTTCTGTCTAGCCTTTTATTAAATTAAAGTTAAGTAATCATTAAATATCTCTGAGTGTTGCCGTTAGAGCTTGCTTTGGACATAAAAAGTGTTGTTTAATATTGAGAAAATCAAATGAAAATTGTCTATGAGTATTATAATTTTTGTGGATTCGCTAATCGTGACTCGTTTTGTCGTTGTGATATTTTGAAGGTTTTTTTTGCGACAGGTACATAGTTTTAAAGTTATATGTATTTAAAGTCAGCATAGTAAACATTATAGTGGTTATCTGTAGATCCTGCGTACTTAATCAAATTCGTTAATTTTGGCACCTAAATTATGCAAAGTACCCTTTTTCCTGGCTCACATTGGGTTGCAATAGTGGAATATTATGTGATGACTTCAGTCATGGTGTTCCAATACTCGTTAGAACGTGGTATCTTTGAAAAACTTGACTGCATTTCTGAGATTTTTTGGCAATTCAAGACATTTCTTCCACGTAAGAGTTGGTGAACAATTGACAGAAATAACAGAAATTGGGTAGACGGATCCCTTTAATGCCTCATTTAATAGGGAATGTTACGCAAATGTCGCTAGCAGAGGGCGTCACTAACATATACAGTACGGTAAACAATCTGACCAAAATCCGACAAGTTGCACACGTCAAATCAGAATATTGGCAGAAAATATTGGCAGAAACGTTGTCAAATGTCGAACAAAACTTTTTGTTTACTGTCTATGCTGGTGCTGACATCTAGCCTGAAAACATTGCAGTAATATTCTTGGAGAAATTGTATGTTATTGTCTTCTCTCAAATCGCGAATCTGCCAACACGATGTTTCTTTGTTTACGTTCCACAAAGGTTTGTATGCAGCCTTCGGTCGCACGTGGCTTGCATAGCAAACATCTAGTCATATAGGTGTTCCCGTATCCACTACCGTTGTTAGTACCAGGACTGCGCCCGCGCAGCTCGCTCCTATGTGTTCCACGTGAGTATACGCGATTTTTTATTTTGTCGCGTTTTTTTTTAATTTTGAATTTCGAACAACATGGCGTCTATCGCGAATTATTTGCGTGATAGATTTTGCAACCCTTTTGAATTTCGAACTGCATGGTGTTTTTCTCGGGAGAGTTTTTTTGACGGTCAGATTTTTTGCAGTTTTGACTTGGTTTTTTTGTGGCATTAAATAGTTAAAGTTCTTTCTTAATTTTTGGAAAATTGACAGCCCTTTCGAAATTGGAACAACAATCGCGTTTTTGGTGACGATTGACGAATTCGGAACAGCTGATTTTGACAGTTAGGATTTTAAGTTTTATCTTAATTACAAAAGTTGAAGTTATTTGTAATTTTTGAAAATCGACACCCCTTTTGATATAAGAACAATATGAGGTCCGCGATTTCGTTGACAAAATCAGGTTTCACAGTTTTTTTTTGTTAAATTACTGTTATTTTAGGCCGTGTCCTTATAAGGTTTTTTTTTTAAATTTCGTAATTAACAGCCCATTCGAGAATCGAACAAGTCGGCTAATCAGGCGAATGTTTACAGTGTTTACCGTAATAGTGATGGTGTTTACTAAGGGCAAGGGCATTGATCGGAGTATTGACCCTTGCGGCCGGTTCGCACGCGCCAACTTTATACTTTTTTCAATATGGCGGCCTATTGCGTTTATTGCCAGTTGGACTTGAAATGATTTAATAGTTCTAGAAGATGCCTTATGCACAACTGTTCACATAATTAGTTTTGTACCATCAAGGAAATTGATTCCTAGGCAGTTGACGGACCTACGTCATTTGGTCGGCGTATGTCAATTCAATGTTAGCTGCAGCCTGCAGGTTAGCTGTGATCGGTCGGATGGGTTTGACTTAACGCGACCAAATTACTTAGGTCCGCCATCTGCCTAGGAACCAACTTCTCTGATAGTACAATACAAGTACATTTTTTTTGATCTAGTTACTTTTAATATCGTTTCGTTAAATAGTATAATAATTTATAATATGTTTATAAGAGTGCCTTCACATTACGTCGCAAGCAGCGCGGCTGCAGCGCTGCAGCCGCGCGGCAGCCGCACCACTGGCGACGTAATGTGAAGGCAGCCTTACTGCAATGTTTCGCACCACTGGCGACGTAATGTGAAGGCAGCCTTACTGCAATGTTTCGCACCACTGGCGACGTAATGTGAAGGCAGCCTTACTGCAATGTTTCGCACCACTGGCGACGTAATGTGAAGGCAGCCTTACTGCAATGTTTCGCACCACTGGCGACGTAATGTGAAGGCAGCCTTACTGCAATGTTTCGCACCACTGGCGACGTAATGTGAAGGCAGCCTTACTGCAATGTTTCGCACCACTGGCGACGTAATGTGAAGGCAGCCTTACTGCAATGTTTCGCACCACTGGCGACGTAATGTGAAGGCAGCCTTACTGCAATGTTTCGCACCACTGGCGACGTAATGTGAAGGCAGCCTTACTGCAATGTTTCGCACCACTGGCGACGTAATGTGAAGGCAGCCTTACTGCAATGTTTCGCACCACTGGCGACGTAATGTGAAGGCAGCCTTACTGCAATGTTTCGCACCACTGGCGACGTAATGTGAAGGCAGCCTTACTGCAATGTTTCGCACCACTGGCGACGTAATGTGAAGGCAGCCTTACTGCAATGTTTCGCACCACTGGCGACGTAATGTGAAGGCAGCCTTACTGCAATGTTTCGCACCACTGGCGACGTAATGTGAAGGCAGCCTTACTGCAATGTTTCGCACCACTGGCGACGTAATGTGAAGGCAGCCTTACTGCAATGTTTCGCACCACTGGCGACGTAATGTGAAGGCAGCCTTACTGCAATGTTTCGCACCACTGGCGACGTAATGTGAAGGCAGCCTTACTGCAATGTTTCGCACCACTGGCGACGTAATGTGAAGGCAGCCTTACTGCAATGTTTCGCACCACTGGCGACGTAATGTGAAGGCAGCCTTACTGCAATGTTTTCACGCTAGCTAAAGTCAACACCAGCACAGACAGTTAACAATAGATTTTGCTCGACGTTTGACAACGTTTCCGTCAATATTCTGCTATGACGTGTGCAACATGTCGGATTCTTTTCGGTTCGGATCATAGGACTCTGCTCCGACCTTTGCGTAATATTCTGTAATACTTTTTTTCTTTTTAGTTACTTGAAATAACTTAATATAAAAATGCTGTACATATTGGGGCCGTCCATAAATTACGTAAGACATTTTTGATGAACTTTTTAACCTCTCTGATAAGAGATTCATCTCTGGCTATGGAGCCAAAATATTGAGTAAGTATTAAAAATAATAACAATTTTCTAATTTTTTACTCAAATGTACTAGTATTTAGTACTTTCACGAGCCGTAATTGTGTTGTTAGGTTTGCAGCAAGTCATCTATAAAATGTCTCCTTCAAAAAACTAAGAAAACGTTACAAAAAGTAACTTTTTCATCTGTAAAATGTCTTGAACTTTAAAAAATTAAGAAAACGCAAAATTTGCTACAAAAAGTTTTCTGAGGTTTCTTCAGATTCGATTTGGTTCATTTCGATGATATTTGGCTGCCCCATTCTAAATACCTTGCTTAATTTCTGGACATCCCCCAGTTTATATTAGGTTCGTGTGGTGCTTTGACATAATGAATTATAAGTATTTTATTAAGGTATTTACATAATTATCTATTATATTCTTGGTGATGATTGTGCATTGTTTAGTGTTAAACATTATTTTCCACATATAACCAATAGCACAGTCAATAACGTAGTAATCATAAATGTATGGTGGTGTACAGTTAACAACTCTGTAGTGCTCTTACATCCAAAATATACTGACAAATGGAAAATGTACATTCCGAATTATTTTACCTCTGCCAGGACCTCTATGTTGGATCACATAGGGATCATTTTCCTATAAATTCATACTTACTGTGTAACTCTGTAACAGATATATTTTAATGATTCCATTTTATCACTTTGCATATTGTATTAGGTCGATATTTTTATTCCCTTTTACGGTTTTGTACGTATTTAACCGACTACGGCGAGGAAAGAAGGGAAAAAGGAAAGCTGATTCCTTGCCGAAAAACTTTCATCTCCTTGGAGGATAAATTTTCACATTTTGCCGCAGTAAAACTTATAATGTAGTCTATTTCCCACTGTATACCTATATGTGGTAAATTTAAACAAAATCGGTACAGACTAATGCTTAAATTACATACAAGAATATCTTCTTTCCAATCGCTCTACAAACAAACATACTTTACAACAGTATACAAGCTGACTCAGCTTATGCCCTGAAATGCGAAAAACGTTCCAAATAATGACAGGTAGTAAGGCAAAAAATGGTAGACTTTTCTTCATCCGCCTTTAAATCTCCCGTAAAAATAAATATAAATATTTGTACTAATCCCATTTTTCGCACATCGTTAGCGATGCCAACTTGGCTAAAGGTTCTCCAGTCACTTTAGGCTCTCGACCCGCGTCTCATTTACAAATCTTAATTAAGCCCAACACTAGCTATTATGAGAACTCCCTAGAAATGCACTGACCCTAACGACGTCCGCCATGCTTATAAAAGAAAAAAACATGGCCGCCCGGCTATTTAGCTTGACATAAAGTTAGATGCTACTTGCAATTTCCAGGTATACATTCCAGGGGTGATAAAATATAACTTAATCCTTCGATCGCGGATTCTTGGAAATCAATTGTTATTATATTGTCGCGATCACCGGTGCTCGTACGGGGCTTGATGGGTTAGTTGCAGCAGTGACCGAGCTGTTGATGTACTTAATAACATTTGAAAGCTTCTCAATCTATACATCTATACTTATTATAAAACAAAGTCACTTTTTTTCCCTCATGTCCCTTTGTTCCCTTTAATCTTCAAAACTACGCAACGGATTTTGATGATTCTTTCAGTGTAAGATAGCCCATTTATCGAGGAAGGTTATAGGCTATATTTTATCACGCTAAGATTAATAGAAGCGAAGAAATAGAGGAAAATGTGGAAAAAACGGGGAAAATTATTTGAAAGGGCTAACTTGAACGCGCTAATCTCAGGAACTACTGGTCCGATTTGAAAAATTCTTTCAGTCTTAGATAGCCCATTTATTGAGGAAGGCTATAGCCTATATATATTTTATGACGCTAAGACTAATAGGAGAATGTGAAAAAAACGGGGGAAATTATTTGAAAGGGTTTATCTCGCAAACTGCTGGAGCAATTTTTATGTTATTTGGCACAGATAAGAAGTAGACCACGTGAAGGATCGTGATAGGCTATCAATTTTAATCATTTTTTCAGTGGCTATATATTTTATACCCGTGCGACGCCGGGGCGGGTCGCTAGTAATATTATAAAACAAAGTCGCTTTTTTCCCTCATGTCCCTTTGTTCCCTTTAATCTTTAAAACTACGCAACGGATTTTGATGATTCTTTCAGTGTTAGATAGCCCATTTATTGAGGAAGGCTATATGCTATATTTTATCACGCTAAGACTAATAGGAGAATGTGGAAAAAACGGGGGAAATTATTTGAAAGAGCTTATCTCGCGAACTACTGGAGCAATTTTTATGTTATTTGGCACAGATAAGAAGTTAGACCACGTGAAGGATCATAGGCTATCGATTTTAATCATTTTTTCAGTGGCTATATTATATTTTATACCCGTGCGACGCCAGGTCGGGTCGCTAGTAAAAAATAAATCAAAATAGGCCTTTCTGTTTAGATGCTACCGGTGCCATGGATATTGGATAGTCTATACATGCAGACAGACAGTATCAAACTTTTTGTTGGAGGTAAAAATTCGGTTGACTTGTTTACGTACAGACAGTGACGACCTCTGTGGCTCAATTGGTTGAGTGTGTGGCAGCTCAAGCCGGGGGTCGCGGGTTCGAATCCCGCCGACGGAACAAAAAGTATTCAATGTTCCCGGGTCTGGATGTGTATTAAAATATATGTGTACAATGATATTATATAAAAAAACTCAAAGCAGATATGTTACTACCGCGCGCGTTGTGAAGCCTCAAATACGGGCCAATTGGCCCGTCTTTTATTTAGTCTGTCTCTTTTATGTAAATGGCATTTCGTATCTTTTGTTTCACTTATCTGTCAAATTTGACAATTGAATTTGAAAATTGTTCGGAAGCAATTTAAGCCGGAAAATAGTATGAACGTAACAAATCTGTATTTAGTAGAATATCATTGCATGTGTATGATATAATAAAAATCTTAAATATGTATATATATGTTATGCTCAAAGACCGAAAACGCTCAGTGAGCGAAAAAATGGCTCACAACGCGTTGTGGTAATAGTGAAACGGCCACGACGCGAAATTCGCGTCGTGGTCCTAGTGAAAACGGCCACGACGCGTTCTGGTAATCACAGAAATACCACAAAGCGAAATTCGTGTCGTGGCTGACGTGCTATTCGACCACAACGCGTTGTGGTAATCGAGTAAAGCCATGACGCGTTCTGACCATTTAAAAACAGTCACGACGCGAATTCGTGTTGTGGTCCTAATGAAATCGGCCACGACGCGTTCTGAAACCAGGCCGTGTTACGCAGGAGTAATTTTATAGCGCCCAAGTGTGTGTGCAATACACAAGAGCACTACGGTTTCAATGAAACCAGGCCAGTTACGCAGGGGTAATTTTATAGTGCCCAAGTGTGTGCGCAATACACAAGAGCACGTTACGCAGGAGTAATTTTAAAGTGCCCAACAACCAGAGTGCTCTTGTGTATTGCGCACACACTTGGGCGCTATAAAATTACTCCTGCGTAACTCGGCCTCGTTTCAGAACGCCGTTTTCATTAGGACCACAACATGAATTCGCGTCGTGGCTGTTTTTAAATTACCACAACGCGTTGTGGTCAAATAGCACGTCAGCCACGACACGAATTTCGCTTTGTGGTATTTCTGTGATTACCAGAACGCGCCGTGGCCGTTTTCACTATATTACCACAACGCGTTGTGAGTCATTTTTTCGCTCACTGAGCGTTTTCGGTCTTTGAGTGTAACATATATGTATAGTATAAAAGTATTAAATATATTTCCGTTGTCTGGTACCTGTAACACAATGTCCTTCGGGTACTTAGCACGGGGCCAGACTGACGTGGTGTGAAGCGTCCATAGATATTATTATTATTATATTAGTGATAAACGGACACACTTTCATATTTATTTTATTATTAGTATAGAATATAGATGGATAGCATAATATTCATACTTGAGTAATTTCAGATATCCTGTAGCAATGTAGTGATCTTCTCGGGTGTTGAACTTTCGACTTCTAGTTTTTAAATGCGCAAAGCGCTTAACCACTGAACCGCAGAGGTCGTCAATGGATATAGACCATGGCTTCTTTCGCGTGCATCCTGCAGGAGCCGTACATTTTTCCTTAAAGCACGTGGCATAAATAATATTTGTATTTTCCGCATTTCCGCGTGATTTGGCTTGTTGTTTTTGTATTTAATATGCTGGCTGACATACATATAACATGATACATGTCGCCCATACTAAAATGAGTTTGTTCAGTAGATCAAACAGTATTATATTTACATATTTATATTCTTTATTTAGTATATAAAATACACTGATAGATCATAGATGTTATTATCGGTCAGTGAGTTTACATCAAAATGCAACGCGGCGCGGCGGTATAGTTAGATATTTTCTTATATTTTGTAGTAAATGAAGTATATTTATAATATAAGACATATTATACTCTATTTATAGACAGACAACGGAATCTTAGGGTTCCGTTTCCTTCGGGTACGGAATCTTGAAAGCAAACTGCGCCAGACTCTTCAAACTCCAACGCAATACACCCTAAAACAAACTGCGCCAGTAGTACAAGGCTACGGAACCTTCCTTACCGCTAGCGTCTCGCACACGGAACCCTGCTCATTACATTAACATGTGGAGCAGTTGGCAGCAGGCCCGCTGTCACGTTGCTGGCGCGACTTCACACTTGTACAAACATCTCTAAACTCAATAGGAATACTCTTGATATAGGTAACACGGCACTTAAAAAAGTAAAGAAAAAATTTTTTAAACCCCAGAAAAAAGAAGGGTGTTATAAGTTTTACGTGTCTGTCTGTTTGTCTGTTTGTCTGTGTGTGTGTCTGTCCGCAGCATCCAAACGGGTGGACCGATTTTGATCTAGTTTTTTCTGTTTGAGTTCTGAATTTGGGAGTTTTCCTAGTCATATTTGAGCAGCATCTCGCTTTTTCTGGAAAGTTCCGGGAAAATTCAATTTTTAAAATACTTATGAACAACTATGATGATCCGGTGTGATTTAGCTATTGAGATATTGAGTGATTTAGCTATAGATCATCATTATCATCAGCCTGCTCAATGCTGACAAATTAAATCTTGCGGTCTTCTATATCTACCTGGAGCTGATTTATGGAAGGCCCCTAATAACATGCGCGTGATCACAATATTACAATTGATCCTCAGATCATCTCACAATATATCGGTAACAATTACAATATTATCAGTATTATTGTCATTATGTTGACAAAGGTCGTGGCATTTCGCGACCCGCTGAAATATAGTTTGAGTGTCACGACACAGACACCAATTAGGGTTTTAACTGAGGGTTTAATCTTTGACTGATCGCTTATTACCGGTTAACAGCGTTCTAACCAAACTGGGGTATTTGTCCAACGCGTTGGGCAAATACCCAAGGGCAGTGCAACGCGGGAATCGAACAGGCGATCTACGAGAGAGTGACCTCTAAGGTCTACACTCTACGCCATCCATACTAATATTATAATATTAGTTGCGAAAGTGTCTTCTGTCTGTTACCTCTTCATGCCCAAACCTCTAAACTGATTTTGCTGGTATTTGGTATGGAAATATTTGAGTCCCGGGAATATTGGACATAGGGCACTTTTTATTCCGGAAAATGTACGGTGCGACAAACTTATTTTAGCGCAACGGAGTTGCGGATCTAGTTCTTAATTAATTCGTATTTTGTGTTGCCATGTAATTATCAGTTTATTATGATGATTGAGCTATTTTTGAAGACCTCTGTGGCTCAATTGGTTGAGTGTGTGGCAGCTCAAGCCGGGGGTCGCGGGTTCGAATCCCGCCTACGACCGACGCCGACGGAACAAAAAGTTTTCAATGTTCCCGGGTCTGTGTATTAAAAAATATGTGTATGACATAACAAAAATCTATAAAAATATTAAATATATTTCCGTTGTCTGGTACCTGTAACACAAGTCCTTCAGGTATTTAGCACGGGGCCAGACTGACGTGGTGTGAAGCGTCCATAGATATTATTATTATTATATTATTTTCCGGTGGCAGTCCAGATATGCGAATCTGTAATAACTAATAACTGACTATTATTGAAGTGGGCGGTTCAACCTAGTGTGCTTACCTTTATCATTGACATTGTCAAAGCTGCGAGCTACGGTCAACGACCCGCATTGTATGCTAATGTACATACTGTCACACTGTCACATATAACACGATTAAAGACTAACGGTGATGTCGACCTTCAATACATATAGTTCGGGTTAGTAGGTGAACATATCAGATAAAATATGTGGACTATATGATTGTAGAACAAGATTGATTTAAGTAAGTAAAGAAAAATTAACTCCCTCACTGGTTTTGGTGACGGATAGACATGGCCGGTTTCATTAGAACCAGGCCATTTACGCAGGAGTAATTTTATAGTGCCCAAGTGTCTGCGCAACTATGCAGTACCCAGTGAGACGGGAGACCGACACGACTGTCGAGAGATCAGGCGCAGGATCGAGTTCAGGTGACAATCAGGTGATCAGCCTGCGTTGCCCTAACCAAACTTGGAAATAATGTTTCTAACGTAGGAATCAATTATCGAACCCATGACTTCCGAGTCAGGGGTCATACTCTAAACCACTGGACCACGGAGGCGTCCGAAAAAAATATACAATAGGGAATATTACGCAAAGGTCTTAACAGACGGCGCTACTGGCACGCACAGTACATAATCCGACCACAACCCGACATGCTGCACACGTCATATCAGTGACAGAAACGTTGTCAAACGTCGAACTAAACTTTTGTTCACATATACTGTCTGTGCTGGTGCTGCTTGTATCGTGATAACATTGCAGTATTGTATTGCGAATTAGAATCCTAATTGTATCGGGCCACACTGATCTAGGTTCCTAGAACTCCATCATGTTAACTTTTGTTTACTGTCTGTGCTGGTGCTGCTTGTATCGTGATAACATTGCAGTATTGTATTGCGAATTAGAATCCTAATTGTATCGGGCCACACTGATCTAGGTTCCTAGAACTCCATCATGTTAACTTTTGTTTACTGTCTGTGCTGGTGCTGCTTGTATCGTGATAACATTGCAGTATTGTATTGCGAATTAGAATCCTAATTGTATCGGGCCACACTGATCTAGGTTCCTAGAACTCCATCATGTTAACTTTTGTTTACTGTCTGTGCTGGTGCTGCTTGTATCGTGATAACATTGCAGTATTGTATTGCGAATTAGAATCCTAATTGTATCGGGCCACACTGATCTAGGTTCCTAGAACTCCATCATGTTAACTTTTGTTTACTGTCTGTGCTGGTGCTGCTTGTATCGTGATAACATTGCAGTATTGTATTGCGAATTAGAATCCTAATTGTATCGGGCCACACTGATCTAGGTTCCTAGAACTCCATCATGTTAACTTTTGTTTACTGTCTGTGCTGGTGCTGCTTGTATCGTGATAACATTGCAGTATTGTATTGCGAATTAGAATCCTAATTGTATCGGGCCACACTGATCTAGGTTCCTAGAACTCCATCATGTTAACTTTTGTTTACTGTCTGTGCTGGTGCTGCTTGTATCGTGATAACATTGCAGTATTGTATTGCGAATTAGAATCCTAATTGTATCGGGCCACACTGATCTAGGTTCCTAGAACTCCATCATGTTAACTTTTGTTTACTGTCTGTGCTGGTGCTGCTTGTATCGTGATAACATTGCAGTATTGTATTGCGAATTAGAATCCTAATTGTATCGGGCCACACTGATCTAGGTTCCTAGAACTCCATCATGTTAACTTTTGTTTACTGTCTGTGCTGGTGCTGCTTGTATCGTGATAACATTGCAGTATTGTATTGCGAATTAGAATCCTAATTGTATCGGGCCACACTGATCTAGGTTCCTAGAACTCCATCATGTTAACTTTTGTTTACTGTCTGTGCTGGTGCTGCTTGTATCGTGATAACATTGCAGTATTGTATTGCGAATTAGAATCCTAATTGTATCGGGCCACACTGATCTAGGTTCCTAGAACTCCATCATGTTAACTTTCAAACAATAAACTCGATCATACACATCGAACCTATCGAACTTATAAGTTATAACACCCTCTTGTCGGGGGTTACAAATTAATGTCTTTATTACTAGTAATGGGTGGAGTAAAACTAGTAAGATAGTCATTTAACTAATAAATTAAAAAATAACAACAGCATTAAATTCCTATAGTGTGATTCATATAATAAGTATGTGATCGAAAATTGTGTGTCACATTGGTGATTTTGAGTCATATTGTTTATATACAAAACCTAAAAGGTTTTTGTTTTAGGCTAATCTCAGACTGGGGCAGAATCGAAGCGTCGTGTCACGTTTTTTGCCGCAGCATATTCACCTCTATTGTTATTTAACTTAAGTACTTTCTGCAATAAAAATATGGAAGAACTTTCGTTCTTCGATGCTTCCATATTTTCGTAGCAGAAAATACTTAAAAAATAGAACATTAGAGATGAATATGCTTTGACGAAAACATGACGCATCGTTTGGACTGCCCCAGTGGCCGGCAACGCACCTGCAGCTCTTCTAATGTTGCGAGTGTCCATGGGTGACGGTAGTTGCTTTCCATCAGGTGACTCGTTTGCTCGTTTGCCCCCTTATTTTATAAAAAGTGTGAGTTGAGCTTTAGGAGTGGGGAATACGTGAAATATGTGTGATTTTAAGGGTTTTCAATCCATCAGAAACATTCTGAGATTTTCCTTTAAAATTTCCTTCCCCTCCCCATAAATCACGTCAGGTTATCAATATAAATAAAAAAAAAAAAACAAAATTATTAGTCTCGCTAAAAGTAACGGCACGACCGATTCGCCAAATTTTAGTGTTGATATAATCGTGAAAGTCCAGGGAAATAGGTAAGAAAATTTTGGAGTTAAATGATACGAATTTCATGAGTCATCTAGTAAATATGTAGTTAATATAATATTATAGGGTTTATTAAAACAAAGTGATAATACTTTAGGCAATGTGCGCATTGTGTCACTTATATTAAATAGAACTTATAACCTGTAAAAATTGCAATGCTGATTGCTGAAAGAGCAAATTTTTTTTGTGATTTGTATCTAAGGCAAGTGCCCCAGAGCGTCATGACTCATGAGTTTGCCCATACAAAAGTTAAAAAGTATTACTCCTTCAGCGCTTTTACTTTCACACTATAGTCTGTGTAAGGAAACACACCCCAAAATATTATTACTTTGTTTTGTTTCTTCAGTTTAGAATGTTCGCCGTCCTGATGATGACGATGTAAGTTCACTGACCTCTAACATAATATATTGATCTGTCGTGATCTATGAAGGTTTGTGGATCGCTGGGCTGGTCCTATGACTCATCACCGAGCTTTGTAGATCAAAAGCTTCAGTGGGGTTAGCAGAATCATCTCCTGCTTCGTATTTGGAGCGTTGTAAGAGAATCCATGCTAATATTATATATGTGAAAGTGTGTCTGCCAGTCTGTCTCTTCTTCTAGTCAAGAGGGCGACTAACGCAAAAAATCAAACATCGTCCTTCTATCTTGACACTCATGCCCGTCTTTCATATGCCAGGTGAAAAAGGACGACGCAGATTCATCGCTAAATTAGGCTTATTTTTAAGTAAGTATAAAATTGAATTATAATATTAATCGACAATTATTTAGGGTTAGTCGCCGCCTTCAATACTTAAAATAACATTATGTTTGCAATAATAATATTATTATCTTAACGAAGATAATCGTCGCGCTCAGTTTGATGTCACCTTACCCTTAGTTTACATTAAACGCAATTTTCTTCGAAATCGGCATGATTAGGAGATTTTAAATGATAAGGCCCACTCATTATAATATTTCCAAGTTTTTGAGTGAAACATTACATTTCGAAGTTAACAAGCTAAAATGCTATCAGTGTTAGAATATACAGATTACAGGGTGTATCTAAACAAAGTAATAATTACTTTAGGTTGTGTATGTGTCCCTTGTATACAGTTAATAGTGAAAGTAGCAACTAGCAGTGCTTAGCAAATAATTACTTTTTAATTTTAGTAATTGCAGACCATGAGTCATGATGCTGAGGCGCTTGCCCATAATTATAAATCACAAAATAAAAATCTTTTTCGGCGCTGCTACTTCCACAAGGAACACTAACAACCTAAAGTATGATCACTTGGTTTTGTAACAACCTGTACAGTGTAGATGTAAAGATATTATGTTATCAGTCATGTTCTAGTATTTAGCGATTCCGGTAGCCGACTTCACTTCAATTATAGTCATCCTGAACCAAGTGTTTGATATTAAAAATCGTTTTTAAAGGGTAAGTAGTCATTTTAGTACATAGTATTAACTGATCCATCCCTCTGTCTGAGGTCCCATCTATACTAAGGTTAGTTTGTTTGTTTGAACGCGTTAATCAAAATAAAATAATAGAGTACAGATGTAGAGTAGTCTTGGGGGAAGGGAATTCTCATTTTTAGAGGAAACTTACGGTTTCCGCTCATTTCCTCATAATATAAGCGGGCGCAGCCGCGCGAAACATCTATACTGAGCTCGGCGAAACATGCCGGTAGCGGTCATTGACTCCTTGTCAAAAACTTGTAATTTCTATATATAAAACTCAAAGGTGACTGACTGACATGGTGATCTATCAACGCACAGCCCAAATCACTGGACGGATCGGGCTGAAATTTGGCATGCAGGTAGATGTTATGACGTAGGCATCCGCTAAGAAAGGATTTTGATAAATTCCAAATCCAACGGGTTAAAATAGGGGATGAAAGTTTGTATATAATAATACTTCTTAACGCGAGCGAAGCCGCGGGCAAAAGCTCGTTCTATATAAACCGCGATTGACAACATCTGACAATTCATTGTCAATCGCGCTTTATATAGAAAATGACAAGTTTTTGACAGTGAGGCAATGACCGCTACCGCCATGTTTCGCCGAGTCCACTATAGTGTCTTTTAATATTATGTTTTTGGAGAGATTAATTAATTATTAATATTCTAAATTAAACAAAGTTTTTTTTTCGGAATATCAACAAAATGAAACATCAAATAAAACATTAAATATTAACAATGTTTCCGTGTATAATTAATAAAACATTAACTAATTAACTTTGTTGTTTTGGTAGTGACTAGTGAACCAGTGATCCACATAGTTTTATGACACCTATTGAGTCCACCGAGTGTGACAGATCCGAATGATCTAGGTCACTGTCAATATAATTATATCCTTATATGGAAACTTAATCCATACTAATATTATAAATACGAAAGGTGTTTGTTACCTCTTCACGATTTAAACCACCACTACTGTACGTTCCGGGAACCGGGAAACTCTGGAACCAACTGTCACCAGCAGTGTTTCCGGACCTATACGACCTGCAAACCTTCAAGAAAAGAGCGTATTCCCTCTTAAAAGGCCGGCAACGCACCTGCAGCTCTTCTGGTGTTGCGAGTGTCCATGGGCGACGGTAGTTGCTTACCATCAGGTGACACGTTTGCTCGTTTGCCCCCTTATTTAATAAAAAAAATGTAGGATTCCCGCGCGATAAGCAAATTTTGGCGCAACGGAATTGCGGCCTTGCGGGCATCATGTAGTTGAGACAATTTTATTTGGTTTTTCGGAAACGTCTTCATAAAAATATAATATGTTTAACTATTAAGGTGACGCCGCGTTAAAGTAAAAAACCGTGTTGGATATGTTTTAGATTTCTTATTTTCTATGAGAGGCCGGGCCGGCCTCTCATAGAAAACAAGAAATGGAAATGGCGTAAGCGACAAAATGGTTTTTGACGCGTAATTTAAAAAACATAAATATATTTCATATAAGCTATGGGCATATTAAAGTGTATGCTTGAACCAATCTATGTACAAATTTTGGAAGCTTAAATCACTCTCCTCTGTTGGCAAAATTAGAATCTCTTTTTTTACAGGGGTCTTTTTGATTGATTATTACTCTGTGTTATAATAGTTGGCCAATCGTGTTATGCTATGGGTAATTCAAAGACAAAGACATGATGAATACTGACATGAACTTTAATTTCTTAGCTTTAGTCATTGCTGAGAAAAATCGATATCGCTACAGCCAAATTATCAAAGCGTCGTCGCCTTTTAAAGGGGTTTCGGAGAATAAAAATAACTATTTATATAGGTCTTATGGCTTCTGATAGAATACTCTTAGTCCATTGAGACTTGTTAGAGTTTTGTATTATTTCTTAATTATTATTATTATGTTCGCCAGGCATTTTACACTGCAAATACCCCATAAGAAATTGTGTTTCTTACCTCTACTAGCCTTCATAGTAGGCGTTAAAAAGATCTGATATTAATTGTGGAAAATATATTTAAAGTATAAAAACAACTCGCTTTAGTTACGTATTTGAATATTTTTAACTTTAATTTAGAAAGCAAATTGTTTATTATTTCAAACGGGCAGCGCTGATGAAAATTTTCAGAACAAGCTGGCTTAATTGTAACTTGAAACACTTCAAAAGGGTTGTCTATTTTTGTTTGAAATGCTGATGTTAAAAATGGTTTCGACATATTTCATATTAGATATTGCCGCATTTTTTTTAATATTGCGCGGGAACTTTACATTTTTCCGGGATCAAAAGTATCATATGCCGTGGTTTCGCTCTACAAAATTTCATCAAAATTGGTTCAGCGGTTTTAGTGTGCAGATTACAGGCAATCACAGTTTTGCATTTATTAGCATGGATTAAGTAGCATTAATGTAAAGCTTCATTTTCTTGCATTTTTCTTCTCTAACGTCGTAGGTGTATTTTAGGTTTTTTCCTTTTATTCGACAATAGAATTCATTTAGTTTGGAATAAAATTACTCGAAATCGAAGTTTGGCGCGACGCCATGCTGTTCGAAATTCAAATATGAGACATTACTGTCGCCGAGCAAATACAGTGTTTTAAACTTTTTTTTAAAGTGGACCAAATTGGTTTGTGTTAAACTTTGAAAAGTCTAAAAATACGATACGTCATTGTGGGTGTGTTCCACAACTGTAACAGTATTATATTTTGGTTATGTTTAGAATTGCGGTCCAATCACAATAAATTACAAATTCATACCGCCTTCGAATAAGATTCATACGAAGATGACAGCCAACAATGTTGCTGCGATGACTATGCAAAGGCTTGCAAATCATTCGCGTTGTGTAGTGTGAACATGTACCGAACGAAACGGTCTGCTTTTAATTTGTACTTTAAAACACTGTATTTGCGGCGGGCGAAGTTGTCAACCGATCCCCGTTAAACCGTAACGGGGTACGGCCATTAAAAAACCTAATCAGCAAACAATTAATATACCGGAATGATCTGTGTTAACGACGGCATCTCAAAATCAGCCGCTAGCGGTTGGCCTACTCTACCCCCATATATAAGGCGCGCGCCCCGCGGCTGCGCCAGTGTCGCCCGGTCGCCCGGGTACATGTCATCTCCTGCTGTACGTTACAGAACCATGCGGGTGCTGGTGCTGTGCGCGCTGGCGGCGGCCGCCCTGGCCGCGCCCCCCGGCAAGCCCAACATCGGCTGGGGCGAGCGGACCTTCGCCATCGTCGAGGTCAACCAGGCGGCCACCGCCTACAACCAGCTCGTCACCAGGCGGGACGCCGCGGAAGTCCCCGTCAACTGGAACACGTGGACCGGGGACCCGGCCGACCGGGCCCGCGTGCTCCTCGACGGCAAGGAGGTGTGGACCGGCCCGGGCTCCGCCACCAGCGCCACCTTCAAGGTGAAGAAGGGCGGGCGGTACCGGATGAGCGTGGAGCTGTGCAACAAGGACGGCTGCAGCACCTGCGAGCCCGTCGAGATCGTGGTCGCCGACACCGACGGCAGCCACCTCCCGCCGCTCGACTACAGCATCCTCGAACGGAACAAGCCCTTCAAGCAGACGTCGGGCAAGGTGTGCGGCGCGTACTTCGTCGAGTGGGGCGTGTACCCCCGCAAGTTCCCCGTCGATAAGGTCCCCGTGCCCAACCTCACTCACATGCTGTACGGCTTCATCCCGATCTGCGGCGGTGACGGCATCAACGACAGCCTCAAAGAGATCGACGGCAGCTTCCAGGCGTTGCAGCGCTCCTGCAGCGGCCGGGAGGACTTCAAGGTGTCCATCCACGACCCCTGGGCGGCGCTGCAGAAGCCGCAGAAGGGTTTATCCAGCTGGAACGAGCCCTACAAGGGCAACTTCGGCCAGCTGATGATGCTGAAGCAGAGGAGACCGGACCTGAAGATTCTTCCTTCCATCGGGGGCTGGACCCTCGCCGATCCGTTCTTCTTCTTCGACGACAAGCAGAAGAGGGACCGATTCGTCGCGTCGGTGAAGGACTTCCTGCAGACGTGGAAGTTCTTCGACGGCGTGGACATCGACTGGGAGTTCCCCGGCGGCAAGGGCGCGAACCCCCACCTCGGCAGCCCCAAGGACGGCGAGACGTACGTGACGCTGATGCGGGAGCTGCGCGAGATGCTGGACGAGCTCGGCGCGGAGACCGGCCGCAAGTACGAGCTCACCTCCGCCATCAGCGCCGGCTGGGACAAGATCCAAGTCATCGACTACAACAAGGCCCAGAACTACATGGACCACATCTTCCTCATGAGCTACGACTTCAAGGGCGCCTGGTCCAACGACACGCTCGGCCACCAGACGCCGCTGTACGCGCCCGCCTGGCGGCCCAAGGAGACCTACACCTCGGACTTCGGCGTGCAGTATCTGCTCGCCCAGGGCGTCAACCCCAGGAAGATCGTCGTCGGCGTCGCGATGTACGGCCGCGGCTGGACCGGCGTTCACAACTACACTGACGACAACCCCTTCACGGGCGTCGCGACCGGCCCCTGTAAGGGCACGTGGCAGGACGGGGTGGTGGATTACCGAGAGATCGCGACCGAAATCGCGCAGGGCAAGTGGGAGTTCCACTACGACAGCGTCGCTCAGGCGCCGTACGTGTTCCGCAAGGCGACGGGCGACCTGGTGACGTACGACAACCCTCGCTCCGTCATCGAGAAGGGCAAGTACGTGCGGAACAACAAGCTGGGCGGCCTCTTCGCCTGGGAGATCGACGCCGACAACGGGGACCTGCTCAACGCCATGAACATGGGGCTCGGGAACAGCCCCGCTTGATCATTGGTCTCAGGGCCCTCTGGAACGATTCCAAAGGGGCTCCTAAGTCTTAAAACGTGGTTTCAAGGCTTTTTAAAGGGCTCCTGTCTTAGTACATAGTCTCATGACCTATTAAAGCCTTTTTAAGGGGCTCTTAAGTCTTATTATATGGTCTCAACGCTTCTAAAGAGACTTCTAAGTATTATTACATGGTATCATGACCAATTGAAGCCTTTAAGGGGGCTCCTAAGTCTTAAGACGTGGTCTCAGGCCATCTCAAAGGCTTCTCAAGTCTTCGGACCCCCTAAGGACCGTTCGAGAGCCCTCGTAGTTATATTTCAATAAAGACTGGTTACTGTATATGATATTTCATTTCCTTGTTTGGTGCCAGGCCGTTTGGCGCGGCGCCAGGATATCCAATGTTTAGTAAATACTCTCCAGGAACCGTACAGCAGATGTCGAGGAGTTCATTATAACTCGCTAGAGCCTTCAACTTGGCCTGCTTATACTATGCAGTATAATTAGCTGCGTATACTTACTTAATATGCATAATATATTATACACATCAGCTAATTATTAGAACTTATTATTATTATACGCACTTTAGAGGTGCTCTTACGCCAATCATAATGTTAAAAATGACGAGAACAAGATAAGTAGCACAGTTTTAACTTTAATACATTAATTATATGGGACTCTTTTGGGACACCTAAAAAGCTGACCAGATATACAAAACTTACAACTTTAAATATTTTACACATACTATTCAGGCTTTTTATATGTGCTTATGCCATAATATTACAAGCTACAACTTAGGTGCATTGCTCTTAAATTGGGAGCATATTATATTCCTTCTTGATGCGCTTAGAATAATTCTTTGTTCAACTTTAGACTTAATTTAAGCTTAATCTAAGCCGTGAGTAGTCAGAATTAAAGCACATTATAAGCTTCTTCGCACTAACAAACTGAGTCACCAATTCAGATGTCAAAATGGCATACTCAATTGGTTTGCAAAAAACTTAAGCGTCATCGATACGATTTGCCCTGATTTAAATTTTGCACTCATGACTCACTCCTAACTTAACTCGAGCAGACTTTATGATGTTAGTGACACATGAACTTAATACATAATATTATGGTGCCCGTTCGAAACCAGTTGGCGACATAAATATACTGACCGGTACCAAACTAGTAGCACTGGTTCCAATCACCAATGTGCATGCATCTTGCCCTTAGTGATGTCACAGTGACGTCAAGATAGTTGATTTTACAAAGACCCTTCTTCACGTGGCCCGTGGTGATTAACCATGATTGCGAAGTTGTTAGTACGCGCTATCGAAGACTGTGGGCAGTCAAATACGAAAATGCCTCTCTACATGTTGGTAATCGCTTGTAAGTAACGTTGAGAGGCTACCAAAAGAAAATTTATTTAAATGAAATGATTCATGTCGTGTATGCAGAGCCCCTAGCCAAGACGTTTTCTTTGTCGCTTCTTTATAGAATCGCCGATCAAAATGTATGAAATTGACATAAGCATTCGTTAATATGAAGTTGACGTTCAACTCGTGTAATGTCAATTCCATACATTTTGATCGGCAATTATATAAAGAAAACGTCTTGGCTACAGGCTCTGGATATAATATTATTGCCTGCGACTGTTCGGCTCTAGGCGTATGCAAAACATATCGAGCGTTGTGTTTTTTCTGTAATTACTACTAGTACTGTTACACCTAATTGCCTGTATTGTAGCGACCAACAATACTCCTATTGTTGTTGGTTAAGCGTCTATTACACAAGCCAATCTGCAGCACTACAGGCAGCCATGTTATACCATGATGGACAACTACAAGTGATTGCGAACTTGTAGAGGAGCATATTCGTCTACGATTGACGACGATTGTGCATGCTAGGGTCGGCTGCACCATCATGGTGCCAATCACGATTCACGGCTTTCCATCATCGACCAACGTGAGCCTTTTAGCACCTACCTAATAATCCGTCTAGGCTCCTTATGGGCATAGCTTGTTAAATACATAATATATTATACTTATGTTATATTATAGTTTTTACTTTTTTTAATACAAAATAAATAAGCAAACGAACAAACGGACCACCTGATGGAAAGCAACTACTGTCGCCTACAATCGCAACATCAGAAGAGTTGCAGGTGCGTTGCCGGCCTTTTAGGAGGGAATACGCTCTCTTCTTGAAGGTTTGCAGGTCGTATTGGTCCGGAAATACTGCTGGTGACAGTTCGATCCAGAGAGTTGTAGAGAGAACTTTTTAAGTTTTGATAAAAAAGCTCTTAAATCCTGCAGAACGTATCGTGTAGTCAGACCTTAAACGCTTGTTATAAATATTGACAGTACTAACTCAACATAGACTAACCTTTTCAAATATTTGCCGAGTTCAATAAAGAGTAAAAATATTATAAAATAATTCATGAAGGTGGCCGGTCAAAAGGATTTTATTTCGTTCTTAGATATTGTTTTATTTGGTCTGGGGTGTGTGTTAAGTTAAATTTAAGTAAATATTTATTAAGTTCATGAGATTTAAGTAGAAGAAAATAAAAAAAAAACTAGTAGATTGTACTATTTATTGTAGTTTTTACCCACGGCTGCTCAGAAGGCAGCCTGTGTATTGGCTGTTACTAGACTACAGAATTTTTTTATGAATTAAAGTAGCTTATGTTAATGTATAGCTTCATGTTTCAGCTACTACTATGCTAAGTTTCATCAAAATCCATTCAGGCATTCTTGCGTGAAGTAGTAACAAACATACACATCTATTAATCCCTTTATAATATTAATATTATTTAGTATTGCAATGTTAAATTAATGTAAGAAATTTCCTTCACGTTAACGTTTTGTGGTGATGATGATGATGGTATTTTCACAGTTAGGGATCAGCAAGTGATAAAGTAATACGAATAATGATAATGTTTACAAACAGTGTTTATTTCGCAGCGTGTGGCCACTAAAGTCGACCCAAGTGGGGCGTAAGCGCGAAGCGATAGCGTTTACTGGTTTACTTGTAGTTTTTTAAGCAAAATTATATATTATTGACGATATCTTTCTGAAATTGTAGTTTCTTGTATTTATAGTAGACTAATATAAAGGATTGATATTTTTACAAAGTGCAGCTGTAGTAGCCGCAATCAAAATTTGTCTTAATACCATAAATAGCTCAATCAATTCTTGTTTTAATTCTTGAAAGTTTACGTTTTCATTTACGTCAAAATAATTGAAAAGTGGTCAAATCTCCAATTAAATAAATCAGAAGTTGTTTCCTGTACGTACCTACCAACTGTTCACAGACATATTTGAGTAGCATTTTAATAAGCGGCTACCAAGATATCCACCAAGATCTTCGATCTTAGCAAATTTTTATCTGGTAACCCATACTTCCAGCACCTAACTGTCTTTTAACCGTCCAAAGTCGTCCGCTGCGCTAGTGGCCTGGTACCGGTACGGCCTAACGGTTTGTCACCAGCTGCCCTCGTTATAGTACCACTCCCCACTTCCCCATTCCCCACTTCCCCAATACAATGTATTAATGTACTCATCATCAATCAGCCTGCACTAACCCACTAATATACTTACCTTAACAGTGTCAAACGGAGAACAATATTATGATAATGTATTTGTGTATTAAAAATCTGTATTCTTTAAAACTTCACCAAGACAATCTTGTGTAACTTCTGAAAAAAACAGATAATTTTTCAGTTATGACTTTCCTGTTAATGTAGTTTCAGTGAAGCTTAACTTTCCATCTATCTACATAATATCTACATTTAAATCAAAAGGTAAAATGATGTTCGTATGTTTTTGAACAGTTGATTAAGTATAAAATTTGGTGTTCTAGTGTTATAATTTTGAGTAAAAGATGAACCTTTTTTATACGATTTTCACACGTCGAACGGAAAATAACATTAAAAGTGCCTACATGTGTTACACAAGCAAATGAACGCTTTATCAAAACGGAAAATTCTCGGCACCGAACACAAACAGAACGACACCAACTTGTCAAAAGGGCAATTAAAATTTATTCATACGAGAGAGATAGAAAAAGATAAAAGCGGTTTACGTCTGGGCTTAATATTAAAGTTGGGGAGTTTTTCTCTTATTAAAAGATATGTCCAGATCCGAGGTTTCAGTCCCCGATTGTAATTTAAACACAGAACTTGGTACACAAGTTTTAATCTGATAAGTGAGTTCAGATAGTGCTCTATACTCTGTGCCAGGGGCTCCCAAACTATGCGACGACGCCCTAGGGGCGTACGTGGTTACATGGGTGCTAAATATACAACTTCCAAGTTTTTACCTTCGTCATAGTTGATAATAATATTATGCCGAAGGTTTTCGCAGGTCTATATTCACATGTAGGTTTTAGCATAGAGTAGTTTTAGATAGGATTATCCTAGTGATTTTAAGTAAAAGAAACCCCGCTGCTCGCATTTTGTTCTAATTTTTAATTCTAATTTTTAAAATTATGTGATAATATTATATTATATAGGAAATGAGAGAGTGAGAGAGAGACCTTTCAGACGGCTGCATGAAAGATCAAATTTATCAATGTTGACAGTTTTGTATAGAATGACGATCTAAATTACGTAAGTACTGCTGAAATGTGAAATAGGTGAACTTAGAGAATTTACTGTGAGCCAAATTTGGAAACATTACGAATCACTAAATATGGGGTATAATACGAGACCTGCTGATGTTTATAGCTCGATTTCTGACGAATATGATAATTCGTGCCCCTAAAATTACGTTCCATAGGGCGTCGCAGTAAAAAGTTTGGGAATCACTGCACTATACCTAAGTGGCAAGTTGCATATTTTTCTATTATAATGGAAAATGCAGTTTTGAAGTAAAATAAGTTTGGGAAATAATTCGTCCGTAAAATAGAATATTTATACTTGTTCTAACGACGCAAGAGTTGCATTTGTTTAGCAATAGTAATGACTATTATTATTATTAATTTTTATTATTAATATGAAGTTATTATTAATATGACTATTATTATTAATATGAAGGGCTATTGTGCTATATTTTAAATATCACAGCCTATTTTTGAGAAATAGAGGTTACTAGATGACGCCCGCAACTCCGTCTGCGCCAAAATTCGTTTATCGCGCGGGAACCGTACATTTGTTCGGGATAAAAAGTGTACTATGTCCTTTCCCGGGACTCAAAGTATCTCTTTACTCATCGGTTCAGCGGTTTGGGCGTGAAGAGGTAACAGACAGACAGACAGACAGACACACGTTCTCATTTATAATGGACTAGATGACGCCCGCAACTCCGTTGCGCCAACATTCGGTTATCGCGTGAGAACCGTACATTTTTCCGGGATAAAAAGTATCCTATGTCCTTTCCCGGGACTCAAAGTATCTCCATACCAAATTTCAGCAAAATCGGTTCAGCGGTTCGGGCGTGAAGAGGTAACAGACAGACAGACAGACAGACAGACAGATAGACAGACATTTCGCATTTATAATATTAAGTATGGATATGGATGGATGGTTACATTGGTAGGTACAGATAAAAACAAACACTATATCAAATCGCTTTATTCATTATCCTCAATCGTTATGGCGTCATTGTCAACTTGCACGTGCGATCTACTCCTCCTTCTCTGGCTCCTTGTTCAGCTTCTCTGGCTCCTTGCCCAGCTTCTCTGGTTCCTTGTCCAGCTTCTCTGGCTCCTTGTCCAGCTTCTCCGGCTCCTTGTCCAGCTTCTCCGGCTCCTTGCCCAGCTTCTCACAGTCCTCAAGCTTGACACACGTCTTAGTGGGAGTGTGCCTCACTGTGCCGGGCTCGCAGTAACAAGCGCTGTAGTCGCAGATATGGCCTCGCTGGTCTGCCACCGGGTTGGGTTCCTCGCAGGTCGCCTCTGGGGTGAGGTAGCCGCAGCCGGTGGTGTACGCGCGGGTACCGACCTCGCAGTCGCGGGAACCTGGGGTGGGAAGGTTAGGTCAGAGCTGATCGCACATTTGTCAGCATCGGACGCGCCGTACTCACCGCATAGTACCACAGAATACAATATATTAGTTGATAGTACACGGAATGCGGCGCGTACGGTGCGGACGAACGTGCGAGGTTTCACATCATTTCATACAACGAATCCTAAAATGCGGCGCGTTCGGCGTGTGCGTGCTGATAAATGTGCCATCACAATTTAAGGTTTTGTCTTCATATTCTTACGGAATATGAAGATAAAACCTAGGTAATTTAAATTATGAAATCTTCTTTATGGTGTAACAAAACTAAGCGACAATACTTTAGAAGAAAGAGCGCTCAAAGAGTTACTTTTTTTTTGTTTCGCAAATTCATGACGTTCTAGAACTTCAGCGCTGCTACTTTCCCGGTAAACTTTATACAAGCCTAAAGTATTACGGTGGTAATCTCTCTGCTGGAACTCTACATGATGATGTAGAGTTCAAAATGAAAGTAGCAACGTAGAGTGAGTTACTTTTGACAACTTCGAGTTTTCTTATAGAAACATTCATAATGTTAATTTATGAAATAAAATAAAATAAAATGAATTTTCCCATGTACTATAATAAAAATTAAGTGAATCTTTCAGCGCTGCTATTTTCACAGTAAACTTTAAACAAGGGACACAATACACAATATACACATACTAAAATATTATCATTTATCACTTTGTTTTGATACACTCTCTAGGACCGGTGTAGTGGCCAGTAGGTTAGGTAGCGACTACAAATCACTAATGGCAGAGGTCAAGGTGAAGATAAGCTAACGAGAATAATTAAAATAACAACAAAAACATCAAAATGTTTCTTCGTAAAGAATACAAAACAACAAGAATGTAATAGCATCGTAAAAAAGGTTTCCTTTAGATAAAGGGAAGAAAGGTTTATTTTTGTTATTTACATTATAATTAATGTTCAATCAGTTTTATCATAACGACATTAAATGTTGATTGTTAGGTGTATTGTCGTGTTGTGAGGGAATGATTCGATTCGATCTGAGAGAACTACATTAAAATCGATTCATCCATTTGGATATATATATATATATATATATATATATATATATATATATATATATATATATATATATATATATATATATATATATATATATATATATATATATCGCCGGGGGACAAAATTATATTCCTAATAAAACATTTAGTCCATATTCTATTCTTCCTTAGAAAGGGAGAAGACACACGGGTGCGGCGCGGCGCCGGAGCGGTGCCGGAGCGGTGCCGCTGCGGCGTCTTGCATATAAAAAGCGCCTCATTGCACCGTATTGCTGTATATATATTATATATAGGTTTTGCTCGATCGAGCAATAACATCGAGCAAAACCCGCGGCTCGGGCTTTCGTCCACACATTCTAGCATTGCTCGATAGTTTTATTAAATCGACATATTTCATTCCATCAATCCGGCTCGATCCGGTTCCATCAATCCTTCGATCGGCTCGATGCGAGCCTTCGAGCTGTCAGTTTTGCGGTCCACACAGTTATTATTACTCGCTTTGGAGTAAAACTATCGAGCAAAACCGTATGTGAGTACTTAGCATATGACATTTATTATCATTGATTTTTAAATGCAGGACCGCACCCGTGTGGCTTCTCTCAAAAGAGACCCAGGTTTCTTTAGTTGCCATATTTAATAATATGTATTTATTTACTACTAGATGACGCCCGCAACGAATTAATGAGAGTGGATAACAATAACACGTATCTATTTACTATTTCGATAATAGTCAACAACGGACCACTGGTATTTGCTAGTTAATTGGCGATTCAGCCTGTAATAGGTACTTTACTCACAATGCCCATTGATGTAGATGCAGCCTCTTGGATGCAAGTCGATGCCGGCCAGCGCCAAACCGACCAAAGCCAGCACACAAACTATGACGGTCTTCATTATATAGTAGTATAATATTATGTCCGATTCCTCCAAGCGTGTGTCTCACACTGTGCTTATCTTGTTATTCTTATCTATATACTTGTTGGACTTGATTCTAGCTGGATTCTAGTATAGTGGTGGCCGGCTACTTTGTCCTTAACCTGTTAGTGACTAAGCAGGGTATTTAGATAAAATGCTTAAAAAAAGTTTCCACAGCGAAGATATTAAAACTCCTCCGTGGTCCATCACCTGATTGTCTGACAAGTAAGATGATCCATGCGTCGGATGGGCATGTAAAAAGTCGGTCCTGCGCCTGATCTCTCGCCAGTCGTGTCGGTCTTCCGTCCCACTGGGTTATGAGAGTGAAAGGAATAGAGAGTGCTCTTGTGTACTGCGCATACACTTAGGCACTATAAAATGACTCCTGCATAACTAGCCTGGTTTCACTGAAACCGGCCAAACTGGTGTGGGAGTTATTATAAGAGTGTGTTAAGTACACCTATTTGCGCTGATATTAAGGACATAATATCTCATTTTTACAAACTGGGAACGCGCGAAGCGCGGAGTTTCAAAGACTCAGTTTTCGCGTGAATTTTAAACGGAATTGCGAACAAAATTCCGGCTTCAAGTAGTAAGTAGTTAGGTCGGGGAAAATTGAAGGTTTTATATGCGGTGCTCGAATATTGTTCACTAGAGTCCAGTGGTTGTAAGGGCCATAACATTCTTTTGCACCTTATAGCTATGTCCACATTATGCAATTTCATCTTCAATTTTCGTCATCTTCTTTTTATTCAACTTTCGTTTGGCACATTCAATAATTGAATGCGTCAAAATCCACCCGCGTTGAAAAAAAAGTGTCATAGCGAGCGCTACGATTTGAACGCGCGTCACGGGCATGCCTCACGTTCGCTGTTGACTGCGCTATAACGCATGCCCTTGATGAACAAAAAAAGGCCCAGTGTGGACAAAGCTTATGGTGTGCATTGAGTATTGACTGAAAGTTAATTCACTCATTTTTGACATTCGTTTTAATTAAAATAATATTATTGTAAGAAAGATTAACAAAAACCACCTAACGGTAATATAATATAATAATCCTTGTACTTATAATTTATAACACAGTAATAAAGGTAGTATGTAACACAATTTTTTCTTCTTTCTTAACCGACATCCTATAGCACTAAAAAATATTTGTAGAACTGTATAAAAGCAGTGTATTTAGTAATTCTCAAAGCTATAAAGATAACTATTAGCTTTACATAGTAAATAATTTGATAATACAGTACTTAGGTTATGTTATTTGGTATTCACGGACGCTAATAGAAACTTCGGCTACGAACAAACAAACCTACGCGCTTGCTTTAACATAACGACCTTTAATAACATAATATAATAACATAATACTGGATTCACACACGCATCTCTTCGACCAGTTCTATTTCGGTTTGACATTTAATCTAAAATTGGAGATATTATTTTTTTAATTTATAGGTTTACTAGCGACCCGCCCCGGCTTCGCACGGGTACAAAATATAGGTATAGCCTATGCGTCGCTGAAGAAATGAGTAAAATCGATTCAGTAGTTTTGATTTATACTAAGTATAAATTAATTACATGGCCGTGGCCCGCATTGGCCGGTATCGCCGCCGCAAACGCTACGTCCCGCAATTTTTAAATCTGTTCAGCTAATATCTTCGAAAATAATATAGATAAGTAAAGTTTTAATTATTTAATGAGTCATCTATTATTTTGTTTTGTTTATTTATTAAAAACTAGATAACGCCCGAAATACGCATAAATTCGTTTATCTCCCGGGAACCGTAAATTTTTCCGGGATAAAAGGTATCCTATGTCTTTTCTCGGGATTCAAACTATCTCCATAGCAGTAAAATCGGTTTAACGGTTTGGGCGTGAAGAGGTAACAGACAGACAGTCAGATAGACTATTATATAATATTACTATCCAGGATACTAATGTATAAAAATTAATGGTGATAAAATTGCATAACAGTTAACCCCCCGAAACCGCTCTGGTACAAAATGTCACACATTAATTCCCCCGTTATTGAATTACGTCGCATCGCCCGCCGATAAATTCATAACGCGATACAAAAAGTTAAGCCGCGCCGTATACCACCGCCATCGAGCTGCTGATTAACAGCGGCATATTACACTTAACGAGCGGCCGTACACATGATGATAATGATAATTAATAATCACATGACAGATCTCTGAGTCACATCTTAATTTCGGATTAGGAAAAAATAATGATTTCGTCGAATCAAAATGTTTGCTTACAGATCAAAGTTATTCAAAATTTTGAACCTAGTATAGAAATAATGAAGCTGAGAGGCGCTAAAAAGAATATAGACTGTACCCTATCATAGGTTACAGAACATGATTTTTAATAACCATTATTAAGAACACATTGATATTTTTATTTACCTCTTAATATTTTTTATGGGCTAGCCGCTAGGCGCTATGGTATAACATAAATACCCACAAAGGCTTCGATTGCAGTCGGGTAAGCTCGCTACCGCTGACGCTGCGGCCATATTTCACGAGCTAATTATTGAGTATCGACCAGCAGTAAATAACCCGCGACTGGCCGTAATGACCCCATACATCACACCGCACGTGTCGCCGCGGCAGGCGATGTTAGTGTTTAGGTTACACTGCGCCTGTGGAGGGTTAAAGACACCCGTCACTCATCAAGACGGGCTTTGGCCCACCACACATTCCAACCGCTGTATAGCTTTGTCCACACTGTGCCTTTTTCTGTTCGTCAAGGTCATGCGTTATAGCGCAGTCAACAGCGAACGTAAGGCATGCCCGCGACGCATGCGCTCTGACCGTATCCAAAAAACAAAAATAACAATGTTGGCGTTGCGTTTGTTGACGCATTGAATGCGCCAAAACGAAAGTTGAATGAAAGAAGATGACGAAAATTGAAGACAAAAACGCATAGTGTGGACATAGCTAATCTCCTGTGTCGCCAGGATCGACAGCGGTATCCAACCACGAAAACCCTTTGATATGATCTCAGGGAGCCCGAGGGACATGCTAAAGCTGTTTGGGTTTTTGTTGTTGATGTTTCAATATTATTTCAATTATTCTTGGTGCGAAAAATCTAAAAAATTAAATAACAAAAAAAGGATATATGGGCGAACAGCCCATAGACGGACCCAATTTTATAATTAAAAAAAAAAGAAAAAAAAAGCTGTTTGGGACCTGCAACAAAATTAATCAGAAGAAGATAAGAGGAGAAGAAGTGTGCAATTATCTTAAAACGTCAACTGACAACTGAGGACATAATATAAGAAGAGTTCAAATTAAAAATAAAAAGAAATACAAATTGAAATACGCGGTTCCACTGGGATAAAATATAGCTAGACCATTTAATGTTCCTCAAACTTCTCTCTATAGATATAAAATAATTATAAATACAAGATTGACTCAAAGATTAGCGGCCATCTTTCTAATTGGAATAGACTTTTATGCATGGACGTATAAAAAAAGGCGGACGGAGTCCCACCATACACAAAACTGTGTCCTTCAGAGTCGGCCAGCTGGCTGTATGTACACGGTCCGCACGCACACATTCTTGCGCTAGGGTGAATCTACTCAAAATGTTATTTTTGGCCAAAAATTGTGTTTTTTTAAAAAACCCTTAAATATTGCTCTGAAAGTTTCTGGTGTTAAAAGGCACCGAAATAGAATTCCCTTTCTGTAAGAGTCACGAAAAAAAATTAAGCAATTTAAGAGATATTTAATATTAAGTAAAAACTGTTGTTCATGACAATGACGAAATTTGTGGAAAATGACGTGTTTACTTAGAATAATGACAATTTGTTGAGAATAATGATTATTTTAAAAATCTTATCCATATTCGTTCTGATTATATTATTATTATTATTATTATAAACGCCTCCGTGGTCCAGTGGTTAAGAGCGTGGCTCTTGACTCAGAGGTCGTGGGTTTGATTCCCGCGTTGGAAACATATTGTTAATTGTTGTTTCCAAGTTTGGTTAGGACATTGCAAGCTGATCACCTGATTGTCTGACACTCAGAACAGGAAAATAAAGTCTGACAAGTAAGATGATCCATGCATCGGATCACGGATGGGCATGTAAAAGTCGGTCCTGCGCCTGATCTCTCGCCAGTCGTGTCGGTCGTCCGTCCCACTGGGTTATTAGAGTTACAAGGAATAGAGAGTGCTCATGTGTACTGCGCACACACTTGGGCGCTATAAAATTACTCCTGCGTAACTTGCCTGGTTTCAATGAAACCAGCCACCGACACCGGTGTGGGGGTTATTATTATAAGTAAAAAATGGGATTTTCAATAAAACTTGTAATGTTAGTAAAAGTATTGATTTATAATAAAAATGTATTCCCTACAATATAGCTAATACCAAAACCTACCTTTAAAAAAATATATTCTATTTTTTCGAGTCACCTGCAATAAAAAATGTACACCTGTTAAATAATAATTCTGATATTTATTATTTCTCAAATAATATTTTATTACCAAACGTTCCGCGCGGCTTCGCTCGCGTAAATTAGATATTTCACAGACAAATTAGTCCACAAAAAATAGCGTATGATCCTTCACGTGGTCAATTTCTTAATTCTTATCAGTTATCTGTATCAAATAACAGAAAAATTGCTCCAATAGCTCGTGAGATAAGCCCTTTCAAATAATTTCCCCCGTTTTTTCCATATTTTCTTCTATTTCTTAGCTCCTATTAGTCTTAGCGTGAAAAATTATAGCCTTATAGCCTTCCTCGATAAATGGGCTATCTAACATTGAAAGAATTTTTCAAATCGGACCAGTAGTTCCTGAGATTAGCGCGTTCAAATAAGCCCTTTCAATTAATTTCCCTCCATTTTTTCCACATTTTCCTCTATTTCTTCGCTCCTATTATTCTTAGCATGATAAAATATTGCCTATAGCCTTTCTCGATAAATGGGCTATCTAACACTGAAAGAATTTTTCAAATCGGACCAGTAGTTCCTGAGATTAGCGCGTTCAAACAAACAAACAACCTCTCCTGATTTATAATATTAAAGTGTAGATAAAATTTTTACTACTTTTCTTACTATTCTACTACTACTATTCGAAAAGGTGTCAAATAATTACCTAATTGTAATATCGACATTGCATCGATTCGATATATTTATCCCTGTTTTCCAGAAATACAGTTACAGATTTGGTCATTATTCTGAATGATCGTCATTATGCTTTTAGGGCTATTCAGGAAAATGACGTTCAGGAAAATGACGGATTCACTAAATTCTTTTAATAATTAAGTATTCATATAAAGAAAACTAAGAAAATTATTAAGAACTTAGAAATGTTGCGGGCCTTTATAACTTGGTATAAAAAAAAGTAGTGAAAAACAGACAAATGTTGGCACACATCGAGAAAGGTAAATGACGTCTTATTTGGAAATTTTTGTAGAACGTATTTCAAAGACTCACCTGCATAAAACGAAGACCTCTATCCACACCAAAGCACTGCGATCATATAAAGTAAGCCAGCAGATTTTATCGCAAAATAGTTTTCAACCCGTCACGTAGAGTATATCGGCAAGGCATTCAAAACAAACACTGTGTTGAACAATGACGCGAATTTTATGAACATTTTAAAAATAGAATTTTTAGTTATTTAATGTAAGTTGATGTGTTATTTGTTGGTATCGAATAGTTTATTAGTTCTTTATCTTCAAATTAACACTAAGTTTTTAATCCTTTCTATCTCATTTTTTTTTATAAATAATAAATTGTAAGCGGCAGTATCGAAACGACACGCAAAAATTTCACAATTTGGTACTTTTTTTTATAATTACTTTTGAAATATTAACTCTACTTTAAAATAGTTTTAGCAGCATTTTCGTAAGTTAATTAGACATTGAAATGTGTAATGTTACATCAAATTTACGAAGGCGTTTTGGACCCAACTTCAAAGACATGAATTTTGTTTCTCTCAAATATTCGCCCGCCAGCTAGTCCATGCCATTTGACAGGCGTCAGAATGTGTGCGTGGCCGACTCTGAAGAAAAGTGAAGACACAGTTTTGTATATAACAAGACTCCGTCCGCCTTTTTTTCTACGTTCATGCTTTTATGACAGAAAAAAAAGATAATTTAAGTATGTGGTTAAAAATCAACAATTATAATTTTTCTATTAGAGCGATTTTAATGAAACACTTAATTTAGAAACGGAGACATAATATTATAGAGGAATAATATAATATCACACACACACAAGGATGTAGTCAATATTATTGTTGTAGCTTTAAGCATTAAAACCTGCTTAGTTGCTTACCTATCAAAAACAAGTCCAACAACACCTATGTTTGTAAATAACATTGTAATATTATGATAAAACTAGCAGAATGCTAGTCGATATTCATTCATTGTTACAAAATACAATACATTATACACTGTAATAGAGTATAGAACAATACATATATTATTTTGAACGCTCAAATATTACACAAAACTAAGTATTAATACTTTAAGGTGTGTATGTGTCCCTTGTTTTATAGAGTTCACTGTGAAAGTTGCAGCGATGAAAAACCAAATTTTTTTGGTGATTTGTATCTAGGCAAACTCATGAGTCATGAGTCATGACGCTAGGGCGCTTGCCCATACAAAGTTGAAAAAAAAACTCAAGTATTATCACGTTTTGTAGATACAGTTAGTAAAGCGGCCAAGTGCGAGTTGGATTCGCCTATGAAGGGTTCCGCAGGAACTATATAAATATATTATGTAATTTGGTCGAGTTTATGTCAAACCCAGCCGACAGATCAGGAATTACATTGAATTGAAATGATCCGACCAAATGACGTAGGTCCGTCAACTGTGAACTGCCTATGAATAAATTTCTTGGATAGTACCTACATGGTACCATCCAATAAATATATAAGACCTAATTTTATAAACCTATTTAGATTTACATAATATGCATGTTACTTAATTAATATGACTTCCATAAAAAAATATTTGCATGCCATAAACAGACAAACATGTTTGTAACATCCAATTTCACCATGTTTTGTGCAAATAAAGAATTTTGAATTTGAATTTGACTTTGAATGTTACATAACTTCCTCTCCTACGATGCGCCGGCTTTAATATTGTATAATATATAATATATAATATATGTCTTATCAAAAAAAAAGTGTATAACACCTATAAGTTTTTTCACTATTTTCACTCAAGAAAACGTTTAGTCTTTATTTTTTTTTTTTTTTTTTTCTTCTTTTTTGGCAACTTGACACAAAGGATGTGTATGTTGTGCCACAGACAAGGTAAAAAGGTAAGGAATATGGCGGGAAAACCATATTCCTCCTATTATAATTTTCATCATCGTTTTCATGTATCGTCAGGTCTAAAGTCTAGTCAAAGTCTAAGTAAAAGTCAATACAGTCAAGGAGTCAAGTCGGTCGATTCAGTAAAGTGGTAGACGCTTTACTGAAACTTTTGATGGAGTTTTGGAGGGAACACAAAATAGCACGTTTCTGGATATTACATCACTTTCCTACACTTGTGCATGAACACGAATATCTAATGGTTAATATTCTACCAATATTACACATTAAAAACCCAGTTAACACAATTTTAGGAAAATAATATAAAAACACAACAGCACCCTTTTACATTCCCGGCAAAACTCCATTATTTTGTTTACTTGATAGGAAATTGAACCATCAGAAATATAATCATAATAATAATTATTTTAGTGAACAAAAACATCTGAATCATCGATTATTTTTAAATTTTCCAATAATTTCCTTGTTTTAGAATCGTTTTGCACAGTATTACAATATTTACCCTATAGGAATAATATGGAATATTGTAGTTTAGGGGGGAGGAGGTAACCGTGTAAGTATCCAATTTTCCGGAATCTTTGTACAATATTCAATGTTAAATATTATACCGTACACAGCAAGATCCGCAAAACTATCTATGTAACTAGTACTGAAATAAAATATACAAAACTAGATGACCGCAACTCCGGACTCCGCAACTCTTATTAAAATTACCGTTAAGTCTTGATGTTTGTAACTCGTGGTAGTGGTCATAGGTAGAGACGATATTTATTATTTACTTATCATTCAACTAGGTACATATAGTCATATAATATTACTTAACTTTTTATAATCATTAAGAGTGACAGAAAATAAAACCTATGTCAAAATCTTCCTTAAAGTTATTTAAAGTATTCACTCAATCCCCTCTAACAAAGGGGATTTAGCAGTGGCGTGGGGTGAAAAAAAAAAGGTAAAGCCGGACCAAAAAACGGCTAACTCGTGAATAAGCAAAATTTCAATTCTTGTAAAAAAAACGTGCAATAAATTACATACCTGTATTAAGTGTGTTAGTTTACCTTTTCCATAACTACTAGGGTGCTTTGCTTGCATTGTGTGCGTTGCATGCAGTGTTAGTGTTGTTAGTATTCACCACCTTCACCATACATGACATCACTGGTATTATATGAACAGTGCATGTCGAGTATGATAAAAGTGGCTTTAAAAAAAGCCGTTTTAAGCACACGTCACTCACACTCACACACCAAAAATAAGTGAATCCTGACTTGCCAGTGTAGATGTTTGTTACTCAATCATGCAAAAACTGGATTTAGATGAAATTTTGCATGCATCCCATGTCAAACATGGAAAGGAACATAGGCTACCTGTCTGAAGTCCACGCAGACGAAATCGCGGGCAAAAGCTAGTAGCAAAGAAATATCAGCAGAAATACGTACCTAAATGTTTAATTTTGTTATTTGTCGTCTGTCGTCGTTATTTAATAGAACGAATTTAAGTCATTTAATAGGTAATCCGTAAGACAACAGTCAATTTGTACTAATGCTACCATTTCTCACTTAACCGTGTCACGACTAATTTCAAAGTAAGTAAAACAAACCAACCTTTACGATGTAACAAACAAAAACACAACACAACACTTGGCAAGTAAAGTTTCACTACTTTCGATTCTTTTAAACTATATAACATTACAATCAAGCTAGCCCACTAACTTAATAAACAAAATTTTGCATATTACAGTACAAAATGAGTGCAAATGAACGCGTAATATAATTGTTGTGAATTGAAATGACAGCACCAGTGTTGCCACCTTGCCCAAAGAAAAAGTTGCTAAGCATACGGTAAAAAGTGGCTAGTTTCGAAATAAATTACTATGTTAAAAGTTGCCAAAAGTGGCTAAACAAAAAAAGTTGTAATTCACAACAAGTATCAACTTAATACACAATTGAAATACACACAACGCAAGTGGTAATGCACCGAACCAACTAACTACCAACTCACTACTCACATTTTGATTCACATGCAGGGTATTCCCCGGCGAAAAGGAAATAAAATACGGCAGGATTAAAGGGCCCATTCACGGCAGTCCGTCGTGGGTACTTAGACGATTAGACCATAGACATAATATTATGTAGGGTTACACATCTCATAATTTAAAAACTTACCAAAACAGCTGTTGTTCATTCGCGCCTAGGTACGTTTTACATAACAAATTAAAATTGATTGAACCAATACCTAGTGGTAACTTATTTAATAAGTAACAGTGTTGAAAGTAGCTATAAAGTGTGGCTAAAAAATTTAGCTATTATATTTTTAAAATGTAGCTAACTATTCTGTAAATGTGGCTAGATCTAGCTAAAAATTGGCTAAAGTGGCAACACTGGTCACAGCACGCGCCGGTCGGCCGTTGCAATTAGCTCTGTTGTGATTGGACGAAATCTTTTAAAGCGAAACATGCGAAACTAAACCTTAACACATGACAAATAAGGACTAGGTAGGCTATGTGGGATCGGCTTGTTGTTCGACAATATCGACGAGTCGTTTGCATGTAGTAGTAATGTGTATGTGTGCGTGAATTTCATACATTTCAAATGTTTGGATTCCCGATGTTTTTAGCGAGTTCCCCGGCAGTACGTACGCGTTCTGAGTGCGATCGTAAAAACGGGTATGTGTGCGTTTGCGTGATTTTAAATACATGGCGAATTATTTTTATGAAATTGTAGGAAGCGGGGTAAGCTATAATTATTAATAATAAAAAATGTATATATTAAAATTGGCCAAGGTAAGCCGGTAGGAATCGTGTTCTATGGAGGCTTCGCCACTGGGATTTAGTGACTACTTTCCTCCTAAAACTCTCTGTTATTACAAAACCAAGAACAGAAATGAAACAATTGTTATTCATACCGAACGAATCTATTTAGGTCTAGCCCAGGCACAGGCCAGGTTTATCCGGGATCTGGACTGAGGAATTACCGGTGAATTATGTACCGGGTGACCCGGATACCCGGATATCCGGCCGGGAACAGTTTTTGCCGGATATTTTGCAGATAGCGAATATTTTGCGCGGGGCCGCCGGCTGCGCCCGTCATAGGGTTACCCGTATATTATTATTGATTTATAACCGATTACCAAAAGGAGGTTATGTTAAATAGATGTTCGCATTTGTTGATCTTATTTCGCTGAAAAGCTTGGAAGTTTTTCAGGGACTCAAAGTGTCTGTAATTTCATTCAAAAAGACTCAGCGGTGTGAGCATGAAGATTGAGCAGACAGACATACAAAGTACACAGTTACAATATACAGGGTGTTTCTATTTCTTAACATTTTAGTACTGAGTGATTATAAAAGAAAATACGTGTTTTTTTTTATTTTTAACAAGGACCAATATATCGAAATTTGGCCGGAAGGTTTAATTGCACCCTTTTACGTCACATTCGGATATTTTACAATACAAGTATAGAGTTTTTTGAAAGTTAAGTTCATTTTTGGTACAAGTACCAGTGAACTGACATACAGACATACACTTTCGTATTCATAAAAATGATTAATCTACCAGTTGTATGTAACAAGTTATATTCCTCGCGAGTCGCGATCGATCGAAATAATTCGTCGCTTGCTTCTCTAACTGACGTATCTGACATTTTTTTCGAAACTGAGTTATCTACACCATCTGACTTCTTTTTCGAAACTGAGTAAAACTACGTAGATAACTCAGTTTCGAAAAAAAAGTCAGATACGTCAGTTAGAGAGGCAAGCGACGAATTATGTGGCCGCCTTAAAATACACCTAAAGCATAAAATATTAAATTGTCGAATAAAACGCAGCTTTTAGCGGACTTTTCATTCGTTACATTTTATTTACGTGATAATCTTTAACAGCTTCAGAATCATAACGTAGCTACGTGACGTAGCGCTCGCGTCACGTACGCCCCACGTAGATATCACGTAGTTTACGTTATGGAGTTAACGGTTTTCAAAACATGACATTTTTAAAACTGCGGTGCTTTTTATTAACCCCGAATTTTTTATTAGCAACTCGCACTGATTTTAAACGGGTGCTTAGCCCATCAAGACCCATAAGTACACCGGCGACCGCGACTGCGACAACAATAGAATAACAGTAGATTTCCAAGAATCCGCGATAGAAGGATTAATAGGAATATCACACAAAGGTCGGAGCAGAGGGCGCTACTGCCACATGCAGTAAACAATCCGACATGTTGCACTCGTCATAATATCAGAATATTGACAGAAACGTTGTCAAACGTCGAACAAAACTTTTTGTTTACTGTCTGTGCAGGTGCTGCTTCTAGCGGGCAAACATGGCAGTATAATAATGTCCTGTTGTTCATGCATAATATATGAACTATTCTCTTGAATCAAGTGTTTTTTGTGCAGGTGCTGCTTCTAGCGGGCAAACATGGCAGTATAATAATGTCCTGTTGTTCATGCATAATATATGAACTATTCTCTTGAATCAAGTGTTTTTTGTGCAGGTGCTGCTTCTAGCGGGCAAACATGGCAGTATAATAATGTCCTGTTGTTCATGCATAATATATGAACTATTCTCTTGAATCAAGTGTTTTTTGTGCAGGTGCTGCTTCTAGCGGGCAAACATGGCAGTATAATAATGTCCTGTTGTTCATGCATAATATATGAACTATTCTCTTGAATCAAGTGTTTTTTGTGCAGGTGCTGCTTCTAGCGGGCAAACATGGCAGTATAATAATGTCCTGTTGTTCATGCATAATATATGAACTATTCTCTTGAATCAAGTGTTTTTTGTGCAGGTGCTGCTTCTAGCGGGCAAACATGGCAGTATAATAATGTCCTGTTGTTCATGCATAATATATGAACTATTCTCTTGAATCAAGTGTTTTTTGTGCAGGTGCTGCTTCTAGCGGGCAAACATGGCAGTATAATAATGTCCTGTTGTTCATGCATAATATATGAACTATTCTCTTGAATCAAGTGTTTTTTGTGCAGGTGCTGCTTCTAGCGGGCAAACATGGCAGTATAATAATGTCCTGTTGTTCATGCATAATATATGAACTATTCTCTTGAATCAAGTGTTTTTTGTGCAGGTGCTGCTTCTAGCGGGCAAACATGGCAGTATAATAATGTCCTGTTGTTCATGCATAATATATGAACTATTCTCTTGAATCAAGTGTTTTTTGTGCAGGTGCTGCTTCTAGCGGGCAAACATGGCAGTATAATAATGTCCTGTTGTTCATGCATAATATATGAACTATTCTCTTGAATCAAGTGTTTTTTGTATTTTCCTAAGCTACTGAACGGATTTTGATGCAGCTTTAGCACTAGAAGAGAACAGTTTATATTCCTATCTTGAAATACATATAATACTAGCTTTCCCGGCAAACGTTGTTTTGCCATATAAAATATTACGATTTTCGCCCACACTATTTTATTGAAGTAACTAAATAAGTAATAGCACCATGGCAACGTCGATCGCTATCCCGTCGCACAAACAATGGTCGCCGTCAGTCTCAGGTTGTAATAATTTACTATTATTTATTCAACAAATGTACTTATCAATATAAAAAGTACCCAGTAGCCGATTCTCAGACCCACTGAATATATGCTTAAAAAATTTGGTAAAAATCAGTAAAGCCGTTTCGGAGGACTACGGTTACTAACATTGTGACACGAGAATTTTATATTATATATAAGATTATAAGATAAGATAATATGATAAGTGGTATCTTGCACCGTGTGCAGCAAAACAACGTTGCCGGGTCCGCCAGTAAAAAAATAATTTGCACCCGCATAGCAAGTACACGTAGCTGGCCTTTTACAAAGTCTTTGTTCAAGTTGACTTGTTCTTTTGGCGTTGGTTTTGTTCAGACTTCGAACTTGTCTAGTTCTAATATCTTAGCTACTTTTATGTAAGAAGCTGTTAGACAAAGGATTTCTTTGGAAGGTTCTCATTGACAATAAGGATTTTCTCTCTGGGAGGGTTATAAGAAATTAATACTTTACTAGACCAAGAAAAGACGGCGAACAAAACGCAATTTTTGATGATTTTAGATTGCGTACACGCCTTATCATTCTTCTGTAGCCCCGCTTCTTTCTTCCTCTATTGAAATGCGTGAGCAACCATTTTTTTATTTCATCATCATCATCATCACATCAGCCTATATTCGTCCACTGCTGGACATAGGCCTCTCTCAAAGAACGCCAAGATGGCCGATCTCCTGCTACTGGCTATTTTTTTATTTATTTGGTCAAAATAATATTATATTAATAGAAGCCTGCTTCACAATCCCTAATTGTAACGCGTTACGTTTTTTTATGCCTGCCAATTGTAAATACATGAACGCTCCCTCTTTAAGCATTAAAAGAATAAAGATTCGTTAAATCTTTCCAACTTCTCTATCACTATACTCGTAACAAACTAGGTTGTTTCTTCCCGCCGGTTTTGTGCTAGACCGCGTGTGCGTGCGGGGAACGAATTGTAGACTTTACTGCCGCGGTTTTAACGATCGCACTAAACCGCTGAATAATAAAAATAAAATTAAATTTGGTATAATTTGAGCCGTACGTGCCGGTTGTCGTTGGCCTCTAGTTAGTCAACTCTCGATGGGGGTTTTAACCCGAATGTTACGACTCTAACTTACTTATGACTGGAATATTGACTGAATTTTTATGTATGTGTAGTAAAAAATAATATATACTTACTAATAAGTCCTGGTAACTGTACGTTTTGCCGCGGTAAAAACTATCCTATGCCCATTAACGGGCCTACGGTATCCATACCAAATTTCATCTTAATCAGTTCAGCGGCTTAGGCGTGAAGACAGGTAACCGATAGACATAAAGACAGGCAGACACACTATCGCATTTTATAATATATGTATAAACACACCCTCCTTTTTATAAAATTAAACAAGTTGAACAGGACTAATATTACTAGCATTATGGTTAAATAGTTTATAGAGAGTAAGTCAAGATGCAGACTTTTATGCAATTTTTAGCGATATTTGCTAATATATTACTTTTGCGTTACTTAATAGGTATTAGTAGTTACAGCAGTAAGGATAAGGCCAATTCTAAAGGCACCTAATCTTGCCATTTCAAAATATATTAATTTCACGGTTTACTAACGGAAATGGGCAGAAACGGCCGCAATCGAAAGCCCATACTAATATTAAAAAATGCGAAAGTTTGTTTGTCTTTTACATCTTCACGCTTAAACACCTTAAGCAATTTTAATAAAATTTAGTATGGAGATGCTTTGATTCTTCCGGAAAAATTTACAATTCTCGCAGAATAAACGAATTGCGGGCAACCACTAGTAATGTAATAAATGCCAAAGTCAAAAGTGTGTTGGTATTTTACCTCTATACACTAAAACCGTTTAACCGATTTCGATAAAATTTTGTATAGATACATTTTAATTCTCGTGAAAGGATATTGGATAGTTTTAATCCCGGAAAAATGTACGGATAGGTTAGTCCACAAATTACGTGAGGTGCTTTTTTGAATTTTTTGACAATTAAAAATTAAAATCTTAATCATACGTACAATTTGGATGAAATAGACCAAAATAACTAGTAAGTACCTATTATTTTGTTGAGAAAAAAAATTACGTGAGATTTGCCGAGACCCCCCTCTCCCCAACGTGAGATTAGATGAGATTTGACTAAACACCCTCACCCCCTAAACACGTCACGTAATTTGTGGACGCACCCTTATGTAAATTTTTGCAAGCCAAAGTCGCGCGAAAAGGTTAGTCCGCAATAAATGTTTGAGTAACACCGACGCCGGTCATAATTTACCAGATTCCTTATCTTACAAAAGGCCCAAAGGGAAAAACTATAAAAGACCGGTTAAGACGATAAACCATCATTATAGCCATCGATCCGCAGTACCCGGGTAATCGCAGGAGCGGGGAACGACCGGCTTTGTCCCTTCAAACTTGTTATTTGACTCATATTTCATTACGTCCTAGTTTGCCAAAAAATAAATGTTTCAGCTCAAATCTCGAGAGATCCTAAAAGTGCCCTAAATTATTGATATTAGTGTTCAAACTTTTAATATCAGAATTGGTTGCCTTGGGGCAGTTCTGACTCGTCAAAATATAATTTGGTTACTTTTGACTTTTATGTTTCTAACTGCCCCACTCAAACATTAATTAGGTACTTAATTATAATTTTAATTCAAAGTTTTGACATTAGCTCCATACATTATCTGTCAAACTCTTCATTAACCCCATAAGATCACCGATGATCGCGACAACAATAGAATAACAATAGATTTCTAAGAATCCGCGATCGAAGGATTAAACTGAAGGTTAATCAGAAATAAATATGTCTCTGAGTACGGCGGTATAAGGAATATGACCCAACGTCATAAATTAACCCAATATAATTGTCAAATTATTAAAAATAAGTGATATTTCTTTACTTCTTTCACAGTAAACAAGGGTACATATTTTTACATCATACACCCTGTATATTTCAAACATAATAATATCTATTATTAATCTATATATAAAAATAGATCTTCAATTGTGTTAGGTAACTCGATAGCGGCTGAACCGATTTGGCTAATTTTAATATTAAAATAATCCTTAAGGTCCAGATAAGGTTTTAAAGTGACACGAAGTTCACCGAGACAGCTAGTACATTATAAATTGTACCAATAGGAGCAACAGGAATGGTTGCCAAGAGCATCCGTAGGTATTGTAACATACTGGATGCTAAATTAGATCTAACCATAATGCAAAAACAAGCAGCTATTCACACAAGTACAATTGTTTCAAAAGTTTTGGGAGGTAAAGTACTAACAGACGAAGGCGAATCCGCTGTACCCTCTCCCTGAAAGCTTCGGGGCGGGACTGAGATGGATGCAAGCTAGAGCTGAGAGAAGCCAAATTTCGCTCCATATTACATAATACATTAAACATTATAATCCATATCATATTATTATCATCTGTGATATAATATTATAAAAAAAATCATTGATTATCATAGTTACAATAAAATAAACACTAGTAATTTTTTCATTCATGGTAAGTGCTTGTTTAACTGCCTAACAATTTCATGTCATAGCAATAACATCGATCCTTAGGAACCGTCCATATTGTTCAGCACCGCTTTACAGACAAAGCAAACCTGCGGCGCGGATGCGGAAAGAAATTAATTTTTCATGAACATCACGGTGTTTAGGGCCGCCCTTTGTAGTACTAGGGATGTACCCGCTAGGGATGTCCTGATAGTGATGTGCCGACTAGGAGTGTACAACTAGTGTTGTGCTACTCGAAAATTACTCTTGGCGCCCTTTTGAGTTACCAGATTTTTATTGACGTAGGGATGGGCATGATTATCGATGTTACTAAGATTTGATTCCTACTAATTACTATTTTATCGATAAAGGTTAAGAAATTAACGAACGTAAAGAAGTAACGAAAGTCACTTCACATTGCAACGTGACGAGACGCTCCTATGAATTTTGTAATGAGCCATTCAAAACAGAAATTTATTTATAACATGAAAAGATACAATATAATGAATTTGCAGAATTGTCGAATTGCATCATCGCGTCGTAATGAAGCTGTAGTGTACATATCTAAATTTCTTTTATAAAAACCTTTTTTATATTATTTTGTACTCTTTAGTTTATGGTATTTTGACTTGTTTACTTTTTGATAGATTTTGTCATGAGATTATAATAATTCATCTTGAACATCGAGTGCGTTATTTTACAAGATTCTCCTTTGCACCTTCTAAACTGAAAGTCGGGCAAGCGATTCACCTCGCAACGACGCGAGGACCGTGCTCACTATCCCTGTATGTTACGAGTACCTACTTTGTAGTTAATTATTAAGGGAGATCGCACACGTCACACTTTTTGTGTGATCGAGTCTGCGGCTTACATACAATCTGCATGGCGCGCGCGATCAGATTGTATGTAAGCCGCAGACTCGATCACACAAAAAGTGTGACGTGTGCGATCTCCCTTATCGTTCTTGCGCCATATCACAATAAAAACGTGCGAGTAAAAGTAGAAATTTTCGACATCTCGCAATTTATAGTTTTAATTATTTCTAGGAAGTTATTTAGTTTCTTTATTCCGGTGGCGTTTAGTGGGTTCGTAAAGCTAGTTCAGCTCGGGAGTCCGGGTATAATTTCGTTTTCATGTCAGCCAATAAAAAATACAGCATTCATTCGTTCCTCGCGCTTGCTATTATATAAAGTTAGGCGTCGTAAATTTATTCTTTATCGGAATTCGGAGTCTCAAAAGTTTTATCGATTTTATTTTAGCATTAATATAAGCGTTGAAGTTTGCTATTTGTATTTAATTTTGCATATTTGCCAACTGTGTTTTAAATGCAATTAATTTATTGAAAATGATTTAATATGTATTTACAATACTAATTATTATCAAAATTCCCAGCAAACTAAATTTTATCAAGAATTGCAGCAGTTGTATTTCATTACTAATAACAGCTAATAAGTCAAGTTGGTCCAGAATTTTAAGCGTCAAGTCAAGATAAATCGATAAAATTAAAACTATCACGTCTCATCACTAGTAATAACAAGTGCATTTAGAAATATCGTTTTTAATTAGAGCACGCGTTGGGGGAATGCATTGTAAGATATCGATTATCGACACTTTTTATCGATACCTCATCGTCCCCTCCCTAGGGCGAGATTGAATACTAAATGTTTCCGTTCCAATCAAAAATAATTACTTTTATTAATGAATTGCTCTATAATAATGGATTTTTTGATCAGGGGCGAGTTACAAATTACAATCTACTACATGGTATGGTTCTGTTAATAAGTTCTTATAGCTTTTGTCCGTTTTTTGTTCAGTTTACGTAGCGGCGAAACTTATTAGTCTAACAAGCAGAAACTGGTCTTAGGGTTCCGTACCTAAAGGGCGAAATCAGGACCCTATAGCTTAGACCAGTGGTCCCCAACCTTTTTTTCACGCGGGCCACAAGCATGTTTTGGTCTTGGTATCGCGGGCCGCAACAAAAAGTTTATAGGGTTAAAAAATAACATTCTTCAAAATTAACGATTTAAAAGTGGAAAAAATTTAACGACTATCACGTATAATGATTTCTTAAGTTTTCGCGAGTATCACTCATGATATTATAAGTTTAAACACTTACGGATTTTGTCGCGGAGCACTTTTATTAATCCCGACGTTTCGTTGAACGCAAACAAATATTGATGAGTCGTCGGGTAGTTGGATAACTTCAAGAAATTGGACACCTGTCACCTCAGTCCGCCCGTGACCACGGCCACTGTAAAGTAGCCGAAACGTCGGGATTAATAAAAGTGCTCCGCGACAAAATCCGTAAGTGTTTAAACTTATAATATCATGACTATCACGTAGACTACGTTATTTTGCCGGTGGGCGTGAATTTCAAAATGGTTTAACATTACGCGGGCCACAAATAAAGTCCCGGCGGGCCGCATGCGGCCCGCGGGCCGCGGGTTGGGGATAGCGGGCTTAGACTTTGACTTGACTGTCCGTCCATCTGGCTGTCATCAGTCTGTATTCTTAATAAAATGAAAAAAATATATCCCCAGCCGAACATTAGCTTTTTAGGAAGTCGGTTAAAAAACTGCGATAGCTAGACTGTTAAAGATTTCACAAGTGATAGTATTTCTGCTGCCGGTATTTTTAACTAGATATTTAAAATATTGAAAACAAAATAAAACCAACAAAAATAAAATTTACTTTTTAACAGCCATTTGAATTTTTCTATACGGTTAACTGTAAGTGTATTCTAAAGTCTAAACTTATAAGGGTGCGTCCACATTTGTATCATTTGCGCGATCAGATCCCCGATCAGATCTCCGTCGCGTATCATCGAAGCGTGTCAAAATGATACGCGTATCATGATACGCCCCGATCGCTATTAACCGCGTATCTGATACATGCCGTATCAAATACTCGCATGATCGGCAGAATGATCTAATAGGCGTCCACACTATGACACGCATACTTGATACGGCGCGATGATCGCGACGGAGATCCAAATGATACAAATGTGGACGCACCGTAACGTTCAATTGTCATGAGCCGACCAAACGTCGTAGGTCTGTCAACTGCTTAGGAATTAATTTCCTCGATGGTACATTTTCTGCAAGAAAAAACAAAAAATATCCTGTCTTTTTTGTCTCTCAAAGCATTTCCATGTAACATGATTGCATCTAAATCACTTTAGCTGTTTAAGCATGGAGAGGTAACAGACAAACAGACAACCTGTCGCATTTATAATATCATAATAAAGAGAATAAAAGAACCCTCGCGTCGTCACTCGTCCGTGTGTCACACCTTGTCCGTACCCTCAAGATCACAATTCAATAAATCATTGTCCGGGGGCCTGCTGGGGGGCCGGGGACCGCCGGGGGCCCGCCGGGGCAATATCCGGGCAAATGATAACTAATGTCCGGCCGGCGGTATTGAGATGGATCGACGCGGCCGATTAACCCGGATAAAACGTTTAGCGCACCTGGATGTAAGAATCTAGAATGTAGCTACTATAATTAGATTTTTAGCAAAAAATAGCAGATAGGAAAGCAACGTTGTTTTCAGCTGGTGAAAACAACGTGGCTTTGAGTTTCTTTGGAAATATGTTGTTTCCAAGTTTGGTTAAGGCAATGCAGGCTGATTACCTGAGTAAGACGATCCATGAGTTGGATGGGCATTGGGCATGTAAAAAGTCGGTCCTGCCATAGTATAAGGAGGGGAAGTAAGTTATCTTCATACAAAGGCACCGCGCGCGGCTTGTATGTGTGCGCCATAGTATCAATGCGTCGCCGCACGCACACTTATTAAAATCTCGGACCGTTTTCGGACCATACCAGTCGGGGCTTCTTTACGCTGCACGCCCGCGTCGCGCCACGCCGCGCCAAACGAATCAAAAATGTGCGATCATAATCGCAGGAGTAATAAATATTGCTGTTTGGGTGTTTTAATAGTAATGCAACAATTCCAGAATTGTCTTTGTTTAAATTACCAGTTGAACAGGAAAGGTAAGTACTATACTCACTTATTCTAGCATAATATAATTTTTATTACTACTTGACCTACTTACTTATTTCTTATTGTATTAGTTTTCTATCACACAGAGGAAGTAGGTAGGTCTACTTTCCCACTAGAACATAGTATAAGAGAATATTTTAGGTACTTTTGATCCGTCAACTAATTTGCCGCTATTGCTTTGTTTACGTTTAGTAATGCCGATTTCTCTGTATTGTAGGTATATTAACTAACTACTTACAGTCAATTACTTATTTTAAATCGTTATTAAAAATAAGTAATTGACTAATTGTAAATCAGATATTAATTATACATATAAAGCAAAGTTCGAATCATAACAACAGATTTGTTATATTAGGTACCTATAAGAGACAGGCGTTAGTTTTTAATGTTGTTTTAAAGGGATTATTATATATAATTTTATTTAGACATCGGATTATATTATGCACGATCCAAGTGCCGAAATATGCATGAAAATATGCACGAAAATTGGCCGAAATATGGACAATCAAGAGTCACTTATTATTATTAAAAGTCGGAAGACCGCGACGTTGCCGCTGTTCATGCGGTTGCGTACGAAGCGCGGACAGCCGCTTACCGCTCCCACATCACAACGCCGCCGCGCCGCCGCCGCCTAAAATTGACAACCCTAAGACAGTAGGTAATTAAATCGCGGATTGGGCCGGAGTTACCCTACTTCCCCTCCTTTTACTATGGTCCTGCGCCTGATCTCCCACCAGTCGTGTCGATCGTACATCCCACTGTGTTGCAAGGGTAGAGTAAGAGGAGTGATCTTGTGTACTGCGCACACCCTCGGGCACTATAGTATTGACAGTGAAGTTATATGTCAGAAGTGTATGCAACAACGCCAGCGCCAGAGTAGACAGAAGTAGAACTATATTCTCTCTAGAAGCTTGTAAAATGTCATACCTTTTGATCACCACCTGAATATTTTATGGGTTTGGAATGACTTAATATTTCAGGTTAAAATATTATTTTTACCTATCTATTTTTAGGGCAAACTACCCCATCATCGGCAGTCATCCAATTTTTGGCACCTTAAATTTTTGTGTGAAAGAATGTTGTATGAATTCCAATTAAATGATGTTGTATGAACTCTAAGGCCGGTATAAATAGTCAGTACTCAAGATGCATCTCGGTCTCAAGACACGGTTCAGGCTCTGTGATTGGTTGGCTGTCGAAATTTGGACCAATCACAGAGCCGAACCACGTCTTGAGACCGAGATGCATCTTGAGTACTGACTATTTATACCGGCCTAATAGTTCCAATAATGGGTGTCTTAAACGATATGCAATTTTAGCCCCTGTCCTAAATTACAAGGGTAGTCAATGTTTGCGAGGTTTTAATGTTTAACACAATAACCTCTACCGTTTTCGATGTGATTCACCGTGAAGTATACATGTGACACGGATTTGTCACGAGTATTGATGTGCACCGCGGCCTCTAATAAGTGTTGTGTGATTTGTGTGAAAAAACGTTGATATATCACTCCCCGGCGCGCCATACGTTATTCGCGCGGACGATAAATTCCACCACTGCTGTGTGGCTGGACAGAGGACAGCGTAGCTATACTTCTATACTAATAATATAATAAATATTATGAATGTGTCTTTCTGTCTGTCTGTTACCTCTTCCGCAAAGATGTTATACTCTATACAAATATAATTTATAATAAAAAAGAATGTGTGTCTTTTTGTCTGTTACTTTTTGTGCAAAAAGGTTCTTTATTATAATAAAGAATAATAAAGTACCTCTTTATGCCCAAACCGCAAAATTGATGTTAATGTTTGATGTTTGAGTCGATGTAATACTTGTAAAAGCCTTGTAAAAATATATGGGATGCTTTTATCCCGGAAAAATGTAGAGTTTCCGCGCGATAAACATATTTTGGCGCAACGGAGTTGCAGGCAACCTCTGGTACCTATAAATAATGATAAAATATATTTCCCGAAAGTTTTCTACGTACATTTTCCGGGCTAAAACTATCACTTGACTATTTTTCTTCAATTTAATTTGAAATCAGTTATGGATGGATGGATGTCAGATGTATCCCTTGTATCTAAGAGTTCACTGTGAAAGTAACAGCGATGAAAAAGTTACTTTTGACTTGTATGTTTCTATAAAAATTGCCCCATTCTATAAAAATTACCATTAGCCATTCAATAACAATTATTATTAAAAAAACGCACTGCTAATTGTATACTGAACTCTTCGTACACATTTTAAAGAACTATCACTTTGTTTTGTTACATCCTGTAGAATTTTTAACTTTTTTTTTTTGATAACCGGACACGATAATGCTATTAACCAATATTATTCCCGTATCCCGTGTTAATTTTGTGAATAAAAGTCTGATATCACGTGGAAAATACTCGGCCGGTACAGCTTACCTGAGAGAAACAACGTCCAATTAAAATCGCGCATCCGGCTCGAGGGACCAGCGAAATTAAAATGGCGGCAATCAGTGTTATCGTCTCGCCATGAAATTGTTAATGGACATACATACTTGTATCCTTTTTTTGTATGGGGAAATCACGTGTTCTACTCCCTGATTGAGAAAAACTCACAGTAATAGTGGACTAACATAAATACTAATAATATAAATGTGAAAGTGTGTATGTCTATCTGTCTGTGTGTCTGTCTGTTAACTCTTCATGCCCAAACCGCTAAACCGATTTTGCTGAAATTTGGTATGGAGATAGGATACTTTGTATCTCGGAAAAATGTACGGTTTCCGCGGCAATAAACGAATTTTGGCGCAACAGAGTTGCGGGCATCTACTTTAGATAACTATAGTAATGACGAATCTTTGATGAAGAAAATACCAATAACGTTTCCATAAGCCAAGGTTCACATCAATAGTGCACTGCTCTTTGTCAACATCACAATATCTGCCATGGTGATATTATCACGCCTACATTATACATTTGGTGACGGTTATGGGTTGCATAGGCGGTGGTTATCGCTTACCATCAGGTGATTTGTAGCTCGTTCTCCGGTTCATTTTACTAAAAAATGCCATTACTTATGTTATAAAATCAGTTTAATCTTAAATTAAGCAACACTAGATCAAAATTGGTTTTCCCGTTTTGATGCTACGAAATACGAATGCTACGATGCAAGGGACATACTCAATACATAGTAACATAGCGACATGTCAAACTTATAACACCCCTCTATTTTTACCGTCGAAAAAAGAGAGGTGTTGTTACTTGGGGGGTTAAAAACTTCATAATATTATAGTTTAACACAACGGCAATATTTTAAAAGTAACCCAGCGCTTGGCTCCTCGCCAGGTTGTTCCAGATATCCCCAGCACAGGATATAATTAAAACGCATAATATTTCATTAACATTTAATTAAAGATATCATAAAATTTACATTATATAATATATGTTAAGCTATAATAAAGAAATATTAAGATACGCCTAATTTAATTCTATAGGATCTCGCCGGTGCTTTTCACACGCTATTCACCTACCGTAGAAAAATAGGCCGTATTCGCAAAATAAGTTTTAAGATTTCGAGTATAAATATTTATCTACCTAAATTTTATTTTGATTACCATAACTTACAACCTACTTATTAAGTTACCTAGAAAATTCGATGTTTAACAAAAGTTGCACTACTTATTCCTTAAAAACTAGTCCGCTTATTTCGTGCTTTTCAATTTAAGCTAAAACTAAGCGGACTGTAAAATCCACAACGTCAGAGTCCCATCAGAGGACTGTAAAAACAGCGCTAGAAAAGCGACCGCCGGCTCCCGGACTATGATATGGAAGAATTCGTCTAACGATTACTCTACACCCGAGAGAATAATTTATGTAAGCAAAGAGCTTCGCCGAAAGACGTTAAAATGAAAATGACACGAAATTAAGGCAACATTTAGTATTTAATATGCGTCGGTTGAAATTATAAGCCTTTTCACTTGGTCGGATTAACATTTAACGTCCGACAACATAGTGATTGAATGAAATAACAAATATAAAATATTAATATGCCATTTTATAACTTATTGAGATCAAGGCATTTAGTTAAGTTGCACTCAAAAAATTGTGTTGGATTTGACATTTAGAAGTATCGTCAAACGTTTTGTTTTCCGTATACGAAACAACACAAATGGAATCAGTACAAAATTCATAGCAACTAACGCACAGGTTCGCTTTTTTTCCGAACGGGACGAATTCCGCGCGTGCGTTTCGCGAGTGAAGAAAAAGCGAACGTTTGCGCTAGTCTCACGGAATAAAATTCCAAATCAAAATTCCACATGAGGAAATTGAATACGGAAAACGTGTGGCCAGCCTAAGGCTGCGTTTCCACTGACGCGGAGCGGAGAGGAGCTTAGCGGTGCCGAATTGACCAATCACCATGCTCGAAATCTTCGCTCCGCTTCGCTGTCATGCCGCTGGAATAGCACGATTGGTCAATTCGGGCACCACTAAGCTCCGCTCCGCTTCAGTGGAAACGCAGCCTAATGCTTACATACATTGTTCCATCTCGTGAAGTTGGCTACAGCCGAGTATTATACTAGAGTATAAATTGGCAATCGTCGAATGTACACGCGGTATTTACACCAAGACCTGCCTGCCCACCTCCTGTTATCTCTGCGGCATCTGAAACAAGTAGTCACGTGTAACTTTTACTAATATTTATACATAAAAAAGTGTGTATGTCGGTCCGTCTGTCTGTTACCTTTTTACGTCCAAACCGCTGAATTTTGCCAACGATGTCAATACTTGGATATGGCATACACCATCAAAACTCTAGCAATGTTTTTGCATGCAAAATGTGTATCGACAAAATATAATATTGTCGTCCTTTTTTGTCTTACAGTAACAGCATATACTACTTTCTCTTTCACTCATGTTACGTTTTCAATGCATATTTTACGTAATCATTGCATTAAACACGTCCGACTGTCACCGCGTCCTATGGCACACTGCTCAAAGATGAGTGAGCTCACTCATTTCGAGGGTGACACGTTTTCGCGCTGACGATTATATGGAATGTCTCTTCTAAAGGTTATAATTCTATGAATTTTGCTGCAATTTGGTATGGAGATACTTTGAATCCCGGGAAAGGATATAAGATTTTTATCCCGGAAAAATAACGGTTCTAACGCGATAAATGAATTTCGGGCGATAAATGAAAATGAAATTGCGGGCGTCAACTAGTGAATTTTAAATGTTGTTAGTCACGCTAGAACTCGAGAACCGCTGAACCGATTTGGCTAATTTTAATGTTGAAATATTCGTGTAAGTCCAGAGAAGGTTTATATTATTAGGAGGGAAGTGATAAGAAGTTCACGGGTCATCTAGATTACTATAACGATGGGCGCAGCGAGCGAGCTTTACAAGTTGGCACGTCATGATCGCTCGCTAAGCTGGCTCTTTTTAATTAGGTTCTTCGGCAGATGTTAAATGATAAATAGAAAAAAATTATGCTATCATATCTTTAAATACATATATTAGCTTAATGTTTTACAAATCATACATAACTTGAAGATGAAATTGAGTCAAAAAAGCGTCTGTAACCTCGCTCGCTTCGTACCGAATAGAGTGGCCAGGCAGTGCCTCGGCCGAACACGTAATATTCAAAAACCTCTTAGGCTGCCTTCACTCTAGCGTTTGTCTAGCGTAGGCGTTCGAGGAACGTATGCGCAACGCAGACGCCGCTCTGTTCCTGAAGAAATTGTGTAACGTCTGCGCCGCGTGAGCGCAGCGTTTAATTAATTTTGCAGATGAAACGTTACGCACGCGTCGCATTGACGCGACGTCTGCGTTGCTCATACGTTCGTCGAACGCTTACGCTGGACAAACGCTAGTGTGAAGGCAGCCTTAAGTCACCCAATATTTTATTCGCTTATATCAGTTTTATTGAAAACATCGCTTGTCTATGTCTTTGTCTTACCATATCCTCGTCAGGTGTGTGAGTGGGGCGCGGCTCCCGGATGACGTAGGTCTTGTTGTCGCTCGACTCCAGCACCACGCGGGGCGGGTCACCCTCTGGTATACAGAAGGATAGAGATGATTAAGAAGATGGTTAAGTAGTCCGAAGATAAAAAAAAAACGGCAATAAGTAGCAACGACGTAATTGGACAAATTGAAAAATCTTGATGGCAGTGGACCTTGGCCAAGAATTTCGTTCGTTACTAAGGCTAGTTTGCGACAATCTGTGTAATTAGACAGATGAGTCTCAACTCCCAAACAATGAGAATATTGTGTCAGAGTCCTAACACTGTGACAGAAACCCCAACAACAAACATGAGAGGAAAAGCGCAAATACTCAACCGAGTATTTGCGCATTTCCTGTCATGTTTGTTGTTGCCCGCGGATGGTCCTCATGCGGGTGACAACATGCTCCTGGCCGCGCGCGTGTGACAGTTTCCTTTCAACGCGGGTGGGTTTTGACGCATTCAATATTGAATATGCCAAACGAAAGTTGAATAAGAAGAAGATGATGAAAATTGAAGATGAAATTGCATAATGTGGACGAAGCTTATGAGCTTTTTCTCATGCATCCTTCAAGCAGTTCTAAAGCAATCTGTGTCATCATTCTCACCATTCTTAGGGTTGAGTATATCGGGCTTGGTCTCCTGCTTGTCTGGCGCGGGGTAGGCGATGAGGAACCGACGGCCGTGCGCGTCCACCTGTACCACGCTCTGCGACGGCCGCTTGCTGCTCGACCTGGCCTCGTGACGCCTGGGGGGAAGGGAGAACAGTGTCTATTTGTAGAAGAACTAACAGAAAGGATAAAGTCTATATAAAGCGCAATGCAGACGACAGACTATCCGTGACGCACTTTTGTCTGTGGAAATAGAACCTATGCAATTATATGCGGACTTTTTGCGCGTCGTGTGCGTACTGCATATAATTGCATAGGTTCTATTTCCCACAGACTAAAAAGTGCATCACGGATAGTCTGTCGTCTGCGCTGCGCCTAAATTAGGCAAAATTGCGATTTTTGTCTTTCGCCACAGCGAGTTACGCCACACAAAGTGCAGTAACTACGGCGATACTAAAAAGAAGGCTTACGATTTTTGCGCTCCATTTCAAGGCATAGGCAATAGGCAATCAGACAAACAATGCTACAATCAGTATATTAGTCGTAAACCATCCGGATTTTGTGTCCTGCCACAGTTACAGCCTATTAATCTCCGGCTGCCGCCATTTTTATCCGGCTGGTCCCCGCGGGGTGAAATTTTAATGGACGGAATTCGCGAGCCGATTACGCGACACTTTTATAACGCTCGTGAAAATATTATTTCAATCGATGGGCGGATTCCTGAAATCCGTTTTGGGAACGACGGGAATGTTGTTAAATTGTTTTGTCGCATTCTTTTATCGAGTTATTAAATTCATTACGCCACGTTTGATTTTATTGGCGGAATTTGAATACTTTTTGGATGTTTAAACATTTTTTCAATTGGTAAATGGATTACGTGAATTATTTAAATCAGGCGCAAAAGCGAGTTAATCTAGCTATGTCTGCCAGTTTATTATTTTGATTTTTAAATGATTAATGCCCGTTTTCACTAACCGATCCGACCTATGAGTCCCCTAGCGGTCTTTTAGGGCCATGTATATTATCTTAGGCCAAATACTTATTTGGCCTAAGATAATATACATAGCGTACTTACGCTTTTAACTTAACCTATGTGTTACCTGAGTTCTTAGACCCTATGAATTTTGGTGACTTATTATAAACGTTATATTATTTATTTATAATACAAACGTTTTGCTTGATGTAGAGTCTGGTAGTAGGGATGTGTATTGTGTACCATCGAAGAAAATTATTCAAACCTACGTTATTTGGTCAGATTGTGTTAAATTAATGTTAATCGTGATGTATCGGCTGGGTTTGACATAATATGTGACGAAATTACGTAGGTCCACCTTTTTACCTATGAAACAATTTCTCTGACAGTAGCTTTGTATAGAATACTGCCTGTGGTAAGTGCTTACCGTCTCAGCACCACTGCAGTGATGGCAGCGACGGCCGTCAGCAGCGCTGCCAGGACCGCGATGGCCGCCGGCGCCGGGAACCGCCCGAGACGCGTGTCCTCTGTCACAGACAACACACAGACATGCAGACATATTGTGCTAGTATAGATATACAGCGTGTAACATAACAAAGTGATAATACGTTAGGGTGTGCAAAGAGAAATGCCCCAAGGTCATTTGCCGAAATAGTATTAAAAACTTAGATAGGTTACTCTTTCAGGCTTCAGCGCTGCTACTTTTACAGTAGTCTTTTGTTATACCCTGTACAACTCAAACTTATTGGCTGCCTTACATATATTTTAATGATGATACAAATCTTTCCCTATCAGAGGGCTAATATTTTGTGTCTAAAACATTATGAATATTGGCGTACATCTTAGAAATCAGTATTAAATGTACCTGAGAATTAGATTTATCATTTGAATCCTAGTAATCCTTGTATTCCTCTAAGTTAACACTAGCATAATACGTATATTTTGTCTTATATTATGAATTGTCTAAAGGTCATATCCATTATCCAAACTTACGTTTTCATATTACATGTAAAAATCAAAGTTTGTGTGACGTGTCTGTTATCTCTTTACTCTTAGTCCACCTATGAAAGCAGGTGTAGAGTGCGTGAGCTGCAACCTAAGCAATTTCTTCAGAAATGTGTTTAGGATGCCTAGAAGATAAACATACTAAAAGTCCCCGCCCCTAGGGGTTGAGCCGGAGTGGGGGGAGGGGGTTAAAGTTCCCGTTTTTGAGTTTTTGGCTCATATCTTTAAAACGGTACGTCGTAAAGAAAAAGTGTCTGCTACATAATAAAAGCTACTAAAATTTACTACAACTATGTCATTTACACTATGTATCTATCTCCAATCATCGCCATGCTATGAGCTTCTAAAGTGGTCGATTTTCAAAAACACACATCAACTAAGTCTAGGGACATTTGTATTTTATGAAATCTATCAGGATTTTTGAAGACAGTAAATGAAAGAATTATAGCTCATTTTATAGCATATCATAGAACATAAAAAAAATCCGATTTTTTTTTGTTTTTAAGAAAAAATCATTGGCTTTTCTATGGTCACAGAAAAGTTATATGGCAAAAAATCTTTACTTCGTTTTATAAAACCGAAAATTTCATTCGAATGAGAGAAAATCTTTTACGTTTTTATTGCTAGTAGTCAAATTAATAATAATTAATTTTATTCGATACTTAGTATTGAGTATTTTTACCTAAAATACATTTTTAAGTCTTTCTTTGGTAAATGCGCTATGTTCTTTGTGATTTCGTTTTTTTTCTGGTATCTATCTTACTAGAAAATCTCTGAAATGTATTTAACACTGCATATTCTAGTCGCAGTAGATAGATTTCATGTCAGAAAACCCTGGAGACCAGGCCAAAACCAGCATAATCTGGTCGAATCAACCCAATATTAAGTCGATGCAACTAGTAAAAAGGCTCCAGGAGAGCAACCAGTCTATAGAAACCGACCAAACCGTGCAGAGGAGTTTCCATGAAGTTAGTCCTTATGATGACAAAACATTTTGTATTCCAGCATTGAAATGTGGAAAATGCGGAAGGTTGCTGTTTCATGAGTTTGGGAGATTAATAATGGTAAAACCTAATGGGACGAATAATGGCTCTCCAGAGCTGGTCGAAGATGGTAAACTCACCGCGGAATTATCCGAACAAGTGATTATAGTAAATCGAGATGAAATTCAAGCCGGGATTTTCATCAGCACCAGCGTCAGAGACAATTTCTTAGTGATACCATGGTCAATCTCACAAACTCATGAAAAAGCAACCTTCCGCATTTTCCACATTTCAATGCTGGATTACAAAATATTTTGACGTATTAAGGACCAACTTAATGGAAACTCCTCTGCATGGTTTGGTCGGTTTCTAGAGATTGGTTGCTCTCCTGGAGCCTTTTTACTAGTTGCATCGACTTAATATTGGGTTGATTCGACCAGATTATTCTGGTTTTGGCCTGGTCTCCAGGGTTTTCTAACATTAAATATATCTACTGCGACTAAAATATGCAGTGTTAAATACATTTCAGAGATTTTCTAATAAGATAGATACCAGAAAAAAACGAAATCACAAAGAACATAGGGCTTTTACCGAAGAAAGACTAAAAAATGTATTTTAGTTAAAAATACTCAATACTAAGTAACGAATAAAATTCATGATTATTAATTTGACTAGTAGCAATAAAAATGTAAAAGATTTTCTCTCATTCGAATGAAATTTTCGGTTTTATAAAACGAAGTAAAGATTTTTTGCCATATAACTTTTCTGTGACCATAGAAAAGCCAATGATTTTTTCTTAAAAACAAAAAAAAAATCGGATTTTTTTTTTATGTTCTATGATATGCTATAAAATGAGCTATAATTCTTTCATTTACTGTCTTCAAAAATCCTGATAGATTTCATAAAATACAAATGTCCCTAGACTTAGTTGATGTGTGTTTTTGAAAATCGACCACTTTAGAAGCTCATAGCATGGCGATGATTGGAGATAGATACATAGTGTAAATGACATAGTTGTAGTAAATTTTAGTAGCTTTTATTATGTACAAGGCACTTTTTCTTTACGACGTACCGTTTTAAAGATATGAGCCAAAAACTCAAAAACGGGAACTTTAACCCCCTCCCCCCACTCCGGCTCACCCCCTAGAGGCGGGGACTTTTAGTATGTTTATCTTCTAGGCATCCTAAATACATTTCTGAAGAAATTGCTTAGGTTGCAGCTCACGCACTCTACACCTGCTTTTGGGCTATTCTTTGGGTGGACTATCTATATTATGACGATATTTAGTAATTTTGGGCTCAGCATAAGGACATAGTGATAGGTTTGCCGCGTTACCTTGCAATAAAAGAAGTTCCGCGTTGAATCATATCGATGTCTAAAACTATATTTAAGTTAATCTACTACAAAAAAAATTGCAAATAATTTATACTGCGTGTTATAGTGTAAACACCGTTGTCCTTGAAACCATCAAATGAGCCCGTCAAAATGAACAACTTTTTCTATGAGAACAGTGCTGAGAACTCAAAAAAAATGCATTGTTCTCATAGAAAAAGTTGTTCATTTTGACGGGCTCATTTGATGGTTTTAAGTATAACGGTGTTTACACTAACATCTTGTATATTATCTAGATGACGCCCGCAACTCCATTGTGCCGAAATTCGTTTATTGCGCGGACACCGTACATTTTTCCCGTATTAAAAGTATTCCATGTCCTTTCCCGAGACTTAAAGTATTTCCATACGAAATACCAAAATCAGTGCAGCGGGTTAATCGTGAAGTGCAACAGACAGACACACTTACGCATTTATAATATTAGTACGGATTAACATCGTTCGGTAGCCATGAAGATTATGACCAATTAAGCAAAGACATTATATATTTGGTCATCATCTTCATGGGAAAACTCCCTTACCAATATGTTTGGCAGCGTCCTTCAGGCCCACGTCCCTCAGCAGGACGGGCTCGGAGCCGCCCTTGGTGTTGCGCGCCGTCACCGCCAGCTGCACACCACCACCACCACCACTCAGCTCGGGGTACGTCACGTTGAACCAGACTATGTGATCTGGGGAAGATACCAGGGGTTATTGAGAGAGCTTGGGGAATGGTCACATTGAGAGAATAGGGGAGTTGACAACTTTTTAAAAATAGTTTTAAGCGCTTCAGTTGTTTACAATAATACCTGTAAATTAATATTTTATTCATTATTATTCCCTAGAATGAGTTAAAAATTATTTTAAATACTGAATTCAAAATATGTCACAAAAACGCGGCATTATGGTCACGTGATCACGTGTGACGTCATAGTTCATGAAACGGCCCGTATTTTTGGTCAGTACTTAAGATGCGACCCGGTCTCAAGACGCGGTTCGGCTCTGTGATCAGCCAACCAATCACAGAGCCTGAACCGTGTCTTGAGACCGAGATGCATCTTGAGTACTGACCAAAAATACGGGCCTAAACAAGCGTAGACTGAGCAAAAGTGAGTAAGAGCTGGTACACATTGGGCGTTTTGAAGCGCGCGTTAGGTGTACGCTTCAATACAATCCGGGGTTCTCAAAACGCCCAAAATGTATCAGCTCTTACAATTAATGAATTCAATTTTTTTCAATGTAAAATAAAATAAATCAATAATTATTTTTTCATTATTTGTACTGTTTTAGAGTTTTTATAAATAAATCTATAAAATTTAATAATTATTTTTAAATTTTAAACATACTGTCAACTCCCGGATTGTGGGTTAAAGTTAGGTTACGTAACAGTGGGGATGATACCAGGAATTAATAAGAGAGTTTGGGGAATGGTCAGATTGACAGAATCGTGGGTAGGTATAAAGATAGATTAAGTAACATAAAGGTGCAGTTAACCAGGTGATCAAGACGTCTCAGAGAAATGGTGACGTTGAAAGAAGAAAGATAATAATGAAGTTGTTTCTACAGAAGTAACGTTTGATTCTCTTCATTGAGGTTTAAAAATTCTTTTAATTTGTGGAATTTGTCGAATTTCTGGAAAAAATGTGTTTTTACGAATCGCCTAACTTATCCGATCTGTATAGGGGACAGGGGTAGGTATCCTAGTTGTTCGAGTAGTCACCAGCTCACTTGCTTTTAGCCAAGCACACATTATCGTAACTGTGAAGTTTATTCTGTACACCTGAAGGAATTGATACATAGGCATTTGACCGATTTGATCGATTTATGTCAATTCAATGTGAGCTATCTGTCGGCTGGGTTTGACACCACCAAATTACATAGGTCCGCCATCTGCCTACTGCCATCAACTACTCTGATAGTACACTCACCAGGTCCAGCAGTAGTGTTCCCCAGTACCACCCCATCATCCGTCTCGAGCGTGAAGTGCTGGTCCAGTCCGCCGTCGTAGCCGGCCTCGCACCGCACCACCAGCGACGCGGCCAGTCGCGCCGTGCAGTTGCGGGGGGGTGATGGTCGAGCTGGGGAGAAGGAGGTCATGTAATGTCTAATCTTTATACAGACGACAGTATATAATTCTCTAGTCCAGCCTTTCCCAGGATGGGCGATAACGCCCCCCTTTTGACCTTTTGCGCCCACGCAAAAGGTCAAAAGAGGAGCGGTGTGGGACCCAGAAAAAATGGGGGCGTTGTGAAGAGCTTTGGGGGTGATTTATTTCATCTGGATGCATTTTGAATTGTAACAATGGGGACGATAAAACATAGTTTGTTCTCAGTGGGCGGTAGACAAAATAAGTTTGGGAGCCCCTGGTCTAGTCATAGGACAGTACTTTAAAAAAGTAGTGACAGACAGGACGAAGCGTCGTATAGACAGTGTTAAGGCCCTTAGTATTTTTATCAGGCGATTCAATCAGCTTGTTACCTAGGCCAATTAATTAAAAATATATCCAACATGGATTCACATTTCACTATGAAACTATTTGCTAAATTAATGTAGATACATCTAAATTGTTTTCAATTACAAACTGTCAGCCGAACTAAATTGAATGTAAATCCGTTTAGGCTAACTGTGAAAAATGTTTACTCGATAACGACGCAAAGTGAATAAAGCGAAATCGTTTGTAAGCGAGCTAGCAGTAGTCTGTACTCTGTAGTACAGTCGCAGTTATAGCCATCGTGTTACATGGCGGCACAAACTCATGTAACATGGCACAAACAATTAACTCAAACTGGCAATCGTAAACTTTAAATTGAAATTTGCTAAAAATTGCGCGGCCGCGTCCGTCGCGTTCGAAAACAACGATTTAATTTGAAATTTAAACTTCGAAAATGGCGGCCGGTCGCGCGCGAAACAAAAAAACCTAATGAAAGATGGCGCTCGCTACAAACGCGGGAATTTCGAAAATGCCCGCTCAAAGAAGTTAATGAACGCTTAAATTTTTCACTCGTACCTTTTTGCACGTGCTGTACATTTATTGAGGCGCAATAGACGCCTTTTTACCTCGGTCTTTGAATATAAATTTTGCGATTAGAATTTCCAGTGTGTTAGATATCGCGAGATGTGAAAAATGAGGTTCAGGTGAAATATCTGGAGAATTGTCACGGGCGTGCCGGGGTTTTAGCTGGAGAATTTTAAAAACCTGTGCCGAAGCGTGTAAAATTTTTCAATATTAGAATTTCTAGTTTTTTCAGGCGGAGGCCTCGGGCCGTCAAAAAGTTTTTATAACGACAAAGCGCTATTCTTTGCCGTTTTTTTCCAAAAGGCAAAAAAAACATGTTATTGAAGGATTAGTTATAAAATCCGTAACGTACACAACACGCTTGTTAGAGTTTTGAGATATTTTAATTAGCTGTTCGTTACAGCTCGCGATTACAGCGGTACGGCGTGCGGTCGCAGACGACTCATTAAAAACTTTATACATGTCTGTTCGGAGCTTCGGGCTCACTCCAGTTACTCACATGTAAAAATATTTACACAGCTAATATACGAGGACTTGCCTTTGTCTGGCACATTGGAAATGACATGACAGATTTTTAGCAGCTTACTAATAACAGATAATATCAAGGGTACCCATTTATGTGATGGGTTTGATTGGGATGGGTTTGATGGGGATATTGGGATGGGTTGCTCTCTCTGACCCTGCTAGATTAGCATCCGAACCAAACATGTTTCTCTAGTTTCAAAGATCTTTTCGTTTTCATTGTTTTGGTTTAGACAAATTTTATCAATGTTTAAGCACTACTTACATTTATTTTATTCTGAACTCTATAATGTTATGTATATTATGTTGATATTCAACTGGTAAACCATGAACAACTCCTATGGGACTCATCGGGACACAACTCGTCAAGTGTCGGGAGATTTGGCTACAAGTGTTACAATTACACAACATTTTGATTTGCTGAGGCTTACATTCCCCATTTGCTAATGTAATAAAGTATCATTTCACTACAAAGTTTAAAACAAAGTCGCTTTCCGTTCTTTAACCCTGTATGCTTCTAGATGATTAAAAGTTTTAAAACTAAGTCACGGATTCTGATGCGGTTTTTAGTAGGTAAAAGCGTGATTTAAGTGGAAGGTATAAATTATCATGCTTCATATCTATAGTCTATACTTTACTAATATTATAAAGCTGAAGAGTTTGTTTGAACGCGATAATCTCAGGAACTATTGGACTGATTTAAAAAAATATTTCACCAATGTATAGCTAAGTGTGAGTGCTATAGGCTACGAATAATAAAAACTACTATAGGCTATGTATGTACCACCGGCGGACCCGGGGCGGACCACTAGTTACAGTATAACGCATCATTCATCAATAGGAGGAATGTGTGAAGAGTGTTGGTAGTCACCGATCACAATGAGTCAAACTCTGCGATCAGGGAAACATGAAACATCAAATGTATTGCCCCTCCATAAACAAAATAATCCGGAAATTCTAAATTTAAAACTTGATACGGAGCAAGTTCAGACAGACCGTAAATTTAAAGTTGTGTTTCGCTTATCTCGCGCCAACTTCATACAGGAGTAGGGCAAAATGACGCGTAAGGAACATCGGAAGCGTTTGAAAACATTTCATATCGTAGATCTACCAAATAATAATCTTTATAATAATCTCTATGGACGCCTCACACCACGTCATTCTGGCCCCGTGCTAAGTGCCTAAAGGACTTGTGTTACAGGTACCAGACAACGGAAATATATTTAATACTTTTATACTATACATATATTTAAGATTTTTATTATATCATACACATTTAATACACATCCAGACCCGGGAACATTGAAAACTTTTTGTTCCGTCGGCGGGATTCGAACCCGCGACCCCCGGCTTGAGTTACCAACGCACTCACCACTGAGCCACAGAGGTCGTCCAAAATCTAGGTATACATGTTAATATTATAAATATGAAAGTGTGTCTAGTGCCTATCTGTCTACTCTTCACGCCCAAACCGCTGAACCGATTTTGCAACAATTTGGTATGGTCCCGGGAAAGGAAATAAATACTTTTTTATCCCAAAAGATTTACGGAGTTGCGGACTTGCGTCTCTAGTATAGTAAAATATACATTAATTTTTTTTAGTCTCATTAAAACTCGAGAATGGCTGATCCGATTTTGCTAATTTTGGCATTGAAATATTCGTGGAAAATTCCAGGGAAGGTTTATATTTTGAAGGAGGTGCAACGAAGTTCTCTGGGTCACATAGTCTGTCATGTTATATAGGTTTTTATTTATCCCTTGACGAAAAGGGGTGTTATAAGTTTGATGTGTCTGTCTGTTTGTCTGTCATGTATGTCTGTCTTTAGCATCATAGCATCCAAACGTGTGGACCGATTTTGATTTAGTTATTTTGTTGGAATGACGACACAATCGAGAGTGCTTTTAGTCATTGTATTTTTTTTTAATTTCATAATCATTTACATATTTTCTTTTCAATAAACCAGTGAGGCTTCACTTTGTTTATCTTGGAAAAATGTACGTTTTCCCTTGAAATTTCTTTAGCGCAAAATCGTGGGCAGCACTGCATCCCATAACTTTCCGAGCTGTCAATAGTCTCTTCAGTTTTACAACCTAATTTCCTGGCGTTTGCCGTGGAAAGTAATTCAAGTTTTTACGTCGATGCCCTCTCAGGGCGTTTGTCCACTGCTGTCGTAACCGGGACCGCAATTGACAGAACGAACCAGTAGGCCGACTTAGGTAATAAATATAAGTACCATCCTCATCACCTTGATGCGTGGCAGTCTTCCACTGAGCGTTTTTCGTGTAACTTTCTGCCGCGCACTGAAGAACTCTTGGACCAACTGTTGCCAGCAGTAGGTATTTCCGGACCAATACGACCTGCAAACCTTGAAGAAGAGAGCGTGTTCCCTCTTAAAAGGCCGGCAACGCACCTGCAGCTCTTCTGATGTTACGAGGGTCCATGGACAACGTTAGATGCTTGCTCGGGTGACGCGTTTGCTCGTTTGCCCCCTTATTTTATAAAAAAAATCGGTTGTCTGTAAAGTCGGTTTACTGACGATAGTTGAACGTGACAACGTCATAGCCTTAACCCCTCAGTTCCGGGAAAAATCTGAAAAATCAAACTGTCATGTTTTTCGGGCGCGCACCCCATATCGAATTATAAGACGTTATCACGTCAAAAACGGTTGTCTGTAAAGTCGGTTTACTGACGATAGTTGAACGTGACAACGTGCCTCTTGTTGCTCGTTCCGCGCTCTCGCTTGCACTTCAAGCCTTAAATGGAACGCCTCAGAGCGAGGTAACGCCGCATGAGTCATGTTTTTTCGTGCGTGCAGCCGGCTCCATCGAATTATAACACGTTGTCACGTCAAAAAGTGTTCTCAAAATTTAAAAGTTTGATGTAGTACGTCGTCGCGCCGTGTCTCTGCGTTGCTCAGCCGTTCATTACATGCTTACAGTTGTACCCGCGCCGACTAGTCAGTTTGAATTCTACTGGTTCGTTCTGTCTATCGTGCCGGGACGTCACCAGGGTTGCCAGGTGTTAGGTATTCTACCGAACGGTTCGGTATTTTAGCACCGTGTTCGGTTTCGGTATGACAAAAATACCGAAGTATGGGCGGTTCGGTATTTTTTATTATTATTTTGTCTCCCTAATAAACGATTCAATTGTCAGATTTGACGCAATCAGCTTACTTACTTATTCTGTGCGACAGCCGTGAAAAATTAAGTGTGGACATGGTGAAGGCTGAATTATGTATCCGATGTAATTTCAGTCCGACATGTCGCGAAATGCATGGGGCAGTTAAAGCAAATAAGACATAGCTGGAACTCTGGAAGGAATTAGTGAGAATTTTTTTTTATTTTTTATAAATTATAGGTAATTAGGTTAGCTAGTTACAAATATACAAAACAATTTTGGCCTATTTTTGCTCTATAATGGTACGGAACCTTTCGTGCGTGAATCCGACTCGCACTTGGCCGATTTTTAGCTCGCTGTTCGGTATTTATTTGAAAAAGACCTGGCAACCCTGGACGTCACCCACAAAAATTCAAAGCTTTGACCTAGGTCCTAGGCATAGGTTTTATTTTCCACCGACATTGGTCTAGTGACCCATGTCGCCGCTGCTTGTAGTACCGTAGAGCAAAATGAAACTTATAGCTTTGGTCATAAAGTTACATTTTATTTTAATTTTCTCGGTGACGTCGTCAGTGGACTAACGGCCTCACAGGAATTTCCACTCAATATTAAGACTTTCGTGAACTTTTTATATACTTTGGAAATAAATCTTCGGAATGGTCGTTATGTTTAATTAATTGTTTTCATTGATAGTGTTTTATGATTATGTGTATGTTCTAAGTTGAATCCATCCATAGTAATATTAATTTAATGTGAAAGTATGTCTGTCTGTTTGTCTGTCCGTCTGTTATCTCTCACGCCGAAACCGCTGAACAGATTTTGCTGAAATTTGGTATGAATAATAGAGATACAGCGGGCGTCATCTAGTTGTGTTTAAGTTATACACAATTTGAAAGAACATTGAGGTTAATCTCAATCTTTTTAAAGTCGTTTTAAAAAGGCGTCGGCAAACTTTTGACAATTCTAAAATCTAGTTAAAAGTTGGTCTTAGAAAAGGATCTTTATAATAATATGACTAAAATACCATTTTATTAAAAAGCAATATTTGATTCCTTTAGAATTTGTTATTTTGATTCTCATCCATATACATCAAAAAAAATTCAGCGATTTAACCCATCAATCCACAAACGGCTGCCGCATAACAATAATTGAAAATCTATTTTCGCATTTTATATAATACTAAATGACCCGGTGAACTTTGAATCACTTCTCTTCCAATATACCTTCCCTAGACTTCCACGAATATTTCTGGACCAAAATTAGCAAAATCAGCTCAGTCATTCTCGAGTTTCAGCGAGACTAACAAAATTGCAAGTCATTTTTATCAATGTACAAGATTGAGGTAGACAAAATATAATTATAGTAATAAATAACATCCAGGCACACTCGAATGCATCTAGGTATCGCAGGAAATACTACCTAGAATATTTCTAGACCCGATTGCAATAACTCGCTCCAGTGATTTGAGATTCGCGGGCTTCGCTTTACGCGGTAATCGAGCTGCCGTTATGCCACTGTGTGTGATTAATTAATACCTAATGAGGCGGCTCTAGTGAGGTAATACGTCGCACGTGGCGTGAGGTGGGGGGAGGGGGAAAGCAATAATATTACGGCTTCATCGGATTTTAATTAGAAATCTTGGAGAAGTTTAATTTCTTATGTATTTAGCGGTTTTGTCGTTTACGTTTCCTCTACGTTGTTATTATAATTTTACCCCGCTTACGTTTACGTGTTAACGTTTACTTACGCAAAGTAAACGTTTTAAATAATCCGTTTTCAATTCATTTTGATGGAAGTGTAATATAAATAAGTATATTACAATTTACAGTTATAAGTTAAGGGCGTTCCCTCCGGAGATCCCGTAATTGACCGTATTTAAAACCTTATAAACTCATAATCTGAAAGCTACAAAGTTATAATAAAAATACAGCAATCAACATTCACAACACAACACACACAACAATATCAACATTCCTTTCCCCGTTTTAAATTTTCTATTTTTGTTTATTATACTCATGATATCAGCTTCCAAAGTAAAACAAATTTATTAAAATTCAAGCATACATTCAGCATCTCCTTAGGATTTACAAATTACTTTTATTTGAAACTCACGCCAATAGATCGGCAATATCATAAACTACATATTCCCCGTTTTAAATTTTTTTTAGGACAATTTTGAACTAAGTTAAGTAAAAATAAGAGGGTTTTGGCGCGATATCGGCAACGCGGCAAATGTATGGCCAAGGTCGTTTGCTCGGGGGACGGCCTTAAGTAATTGTATAAGTGCTAACAAGTGAATAAAGTAAGGGGACCCAAACCGCTGGACCGATTTTGCTGTTTGGTATGGATACACTTTCGGGTTCCGGGAAAGAATATAGGATACTTTTTATCTCTTTAGAATGTACGCATGGGCGTAGCCACACTGGGGCAAGCTGGGGCGCTCGCCCCACCCTGGCTCTGACCTATAAGGTGCCAAACTAAACAAAAACTGTTGTGTAGTACACACAGTAGGCACCTTATAGGTCAGAGCCAGGGTGTTTACAATTTTTGAAGTGAAAACTTCTTAAGCGGCGTTGAGCACTTTTGTGGGATGGGTAAAAACTTTGAAACTCGCGTCAGATTCTCGTGCTGATCGAAAAACCGTAAGACGGTTGGAGAGTACCCAGTGTTGTAACATCGAAATCGATTAATCGAACATTCGATTGTTTTTTTTTCGATTGTCGATATTTTTTAATCGATTGTAAGGGTTTCGATTAATTAAAAAAATAGATTTTTTAAAAATCGATTTTCATAAATAATGGGTTAAAAATTTAATCGATTGTAAGGGTTTCGATTAATTAAAAAAATCGATTTTTTAAAAATCGATTTTCATAAAAAATGGGTTAAAAACAATAATGCACAACGTTAATAATCAAGTCTTCACTTCTGTCGGCACTCCCGGAGTGCAACCCGTCTTTTTTTTCTTATACTAACAACATCAACAATCATATTATCCGTTAGAAAGTTACTAAGTTAGAAAGTTACAGTGGTGTTTCAAAGTGAGCGAGACCGTATTACCGTAGAATAAGTATAACATTTTATTAAAACGCGTAATTCATAACAATATATTTTACTATTCATAAATAGAATTTTGGGGGGTTAGTTGACTCTGCCCCACCCTGAGCGCAAGGCTGGCTACGCCCATGAATGTACGGTTCACGCACGATAACAGAGGTTTGTTGCAATTGCAAGTTTGCAACGGAATTACGGGCGTCATCTAGTTATGACTAAGGGTATAGGTTTCATTTTGCACTACAGCAGCAGCGACATGGGATGACGGTAGAAAATGAAATCATACACTTCTGTAAGGCTGCCTTCACATTAAGTCGCGAGCAGTGCGGCAGCCGCGCGGCAGCAGCGCGACTTCTATACGAGCCGCGCGGCAGCCGCATGACTCTCGTTTGTATAGAAGTCGCGCGGCTGCAGCGCTGCTGCCGCACTGCTTGCGACGTAATGTGAAGGCGCTCTAAGAGCCTGTCCACATGGCGCGTTGCGTCGACGCAGCGCTGTTGTTGCGTTGTTTTGCATACAAATAACCAAACACGGCGCGCTGCGTCATCGCAACGCACACATGACGGACAGCAGCGCCCAACCGGGGACCGGGGTTACTATTATATTAATGTAAAATTTATTCGATTCTGCGTAGTGTAACGCTCAATTTGGTGTTTGGTCTCAATTAGCGGACAATTTCCAATCACTCGGTCAGTGTTCGCCCGCCATTGTCGGTGTACGTGGAAACTGAAATTGGTGGTTCTTTGAAATGTCTTTTAGGTGTTATGGAGAGACCTTTGACCTTGGGGTTTAGAGTCCGAAACAGTGCTATTGGCAGTAATTAATAACTCATAATGTTATTATCATATACTTGGATGGTCCTGATAATAGTAGAGGTCAGGATTCACGTTTGATCAATCCAACACAATGTGATGCACTATTTGATCAATCCTTTTCTTCGCTATCTCTCTCTCTCTCTCTCTCTCACCTGCGGGCACGACCTGCAGCACGCACGGGCGGTCCTGCGCACCGACGACGTTGGTGGCGCGACACAGCAGCGCGCCGTAGTCGCGCTCGCTGGCGGCGCGGTAACGCAGCTCCGATGTCGTCCCGCCCGCTGACACTGCAGGAATATAAACGTTGAATATAAGCTGCGTGAGGGTCAAAACCAAAATGTAGTGAGTATTGCTGGCTCTGTCAAGGGCCTTATCATGCTAGCGATTGGCGAACAGCTGCAGGTGCAGGTGGGACGGCACGTACTAAATACGTCGCAGACGTGCAACGAAACAACCAGCAGCATTCTTTGCTCTGTAATCTCGCTGCAAACACGCGACGACAACGTTGCGCAACCGCCACGTGTCTGCGACATCATTGGTGCGCAGACGCGGCGTGTTCGCGACGTGTTCGCTGCGACTTAAATCCGCTCGCTAACTGCTAGTAAGATAATCCTTCGATCGGGGATTCCAAGAATTGCTATTGTATTCTTTTGTTGTCGCGGTCACCGGTGCTCGTACGGGGCTTGCAGTGCCTGACAGACGTACGAACTTAAAGCACGCGGGTTTTAAGTTTGCGAACTTACTCGGCTCGCGTCGGTGACACACGAGAATCGCTCACACTGGATTATCAATTATCATGCCCCGAGGCTCGCGGCTCTTTGCTGACACACAGGCGATTAAGATCGTCGAGCCATAAGTCCGCGTACTTACTCGCACGTCTGTCACCCCCTTGATGGGTTAGTGGGCATTAAACTACTTATATATTTATATTTTCTGGAAATCTTATTGTTTAATATTCCGATCCATTAACTCCATCATTATCTGCTTTAATGTCTACACATAAACAATAAATCATCCTTCATCATCAACTGACCGTATCTAGCCGGCGAGACCTGGAAGCTCTCGCCGCTGTTGTTGAACTGCCACACGAAGGTAACGTCGGCGGGGTCGGCGGACACCGCGCATCGCACCCGCAGCGCCTCGTCCAGCCGCGCGCCCACCACCTGCGGCGACGGCTGCGCGCACACCGGTGCGTCTGGACGGAGATAGAGATGTGTTAGAGGAAGAGAGGGGAAGTAAGAGAGCCTAAGGCCGGCAACGCAAATGCAGGTCTTCTATTGTTGCGAGTGTCCATGGGCGACGATAGTTGCTCGTTTGCCCTATTATTTTATAAAAAAAGGTAAAAAAGAGGGGGTTGATGGAGATGACACTAGTCACAAACATGATCAAACATCACATACAGATGATTTCTCTGTTTGCAAAAATATAAGACAGCTGCAAGTAAGTTTTAGGATCTGACTTTTCAACACCAATTCTGCTGATGGTTTTTCCTTCATATTTTTTACCTTTAGAGGTCTTAAGTGCTATATTTTAAACAGATTCAAAGTAATATAAATTTGAACACACAGCCATCAGCATAAGAAATGCTGAAAAAAGTAACGTTGCAAGTTATTGCTTCTCTTCAGTTCTCTTCATACTTTTTTGGATTATTCCTAATGTCAGTGGCATGACAGGCATGTACGGAGACAGAACTAAATGTATTCACAACTATTTTTGGCAGAAAGTTCTGAAAAGATCTGATTCCCATAAAAGTCTACATCCATACTCACACTGCACCCTCAGGAAGACAGGTTGGCTGGTGGCTTCTCCGATGGCGTTGGTGGCGCGGCACGCGTACAGTCCGCCATCGCGCCGCCCCACGCGCTGCAGCACCAGCGACTTGGTGCTGATGAACACTCCCGATGACATGTTCTGGGAGACTTGCTGGTCCTGGACGAGAGAGCATGGTAGGTGAGAAGTAGGATGTAGATGAGGAGCGCGTAGGATATTATGGACGCCATTCAAAAAATAAAAAACAATCTCTAAGCTAATCGTCTTCGAAATAACGATGTCGTAACGATGGCTATGTTAATCCCACACATTTTAGTTTTCGATCTTAGTCTAGCTTGGTTAATAATTACCGACGGCAAATTGGCTGAAAGCTAAGAAACTGTTAATTTAATTCGTACATGGAACACTAAACAGTAAAGTAAAGATCAGAATCTGTTTTGAATAAGCTTGCTGAAACTGTCTTCTCTAGGGACTGTAGCCGAACATTTAGCTTCAGCAATTTCTAAAACTTCTTAAAATAATGAAATTAAAACATCGATTCGAACATTACAGTTATTAATAACGAGGAAGGGATGAATAGGGGGCGCGTCGTTACCGCGATGATAATGATGCCCATTAACATCTGAAAGCACCTCATTATAAACCATATTTCTCATAAAGAACAGCTAGATCCATTTAAAGCTAGATCTTTTATAATTTTTCATCTCAAATTGCCTGAAGATGCACTCTTATTAATATTAATTACGGGCCCCGGCCGGTGAAACTCGGGGCCCATGGTATGGGTATAATTATCTAAACTGACTTTTATGTGTTTTAAATTGTTCCGAAATTCTTTCAGAACGGACCCTTCGGCAGATTAGCCATCTGGCTACTAAGTATTATAAATTGGTGGCTGATATGGAAATTGTAATAAATGAACTTGAAGGGATGATCTTCGGAATATAGTAATTATGTGTACAAAGGTGCTGGTTTTAATGAACTGAAAAGCCTTTATTGGTAATCAATATAGATTTAGATTGTTTAAAATATAATATGTACCACATAAAAATATTATGATTCTATTGTATGACCCCCAAGGTAGCTAGGTGACCCTGCGCATTTAATGCTTCTAAATGCACGGGTGAGTCGTTTGTTGCTGGCTTGATACCGTTGTGATATGTACGAATGGGAATCCTAAATGTTGAGATGGTACACTCGGTAAGGCGGAGGCCACAGTTTTTAGCTCTAGTATATACAGGTTGTAACAAAACTAAGTGGTACTACTTTAGGATGTGTATGGGTCCCAAAATGTATAGAGTTCGCTGTTAAAGTAGCAGCGCTGAAAGAGCTGCTGCTTGCCCATACAAATGACACAAAAAATTTGACTCTTTCAGCGCTGCTACTTTCACAATAATAATAGCTCCCACACCGGTTTCGGTGACGGTGGCCGGTTTCATTGAAACTAGGCCAGCTACGCAGGAGTAATTTTATAGTGCCCAAGTGTGTGCGCAGTACACAAGAGCACTCTCTATTCCTTACTCATAACCCAGTGGGACAAACGACCGACACGACTGGCAAGAGATCAACAACTTTCACAATGAACTCTATAGTCTATAATATAAGGGACCTTAAAATATTATCACTTAGTTTTGTTACACCTTGTATATGCTGTGCCATGCTGTGGAAACTTCAATAGCGCGAAGTACGACTGTGATACTTATAGGTCAGCTGATACTCACGTTGTGGAACCACATGATGCGATGCTCCTTGGGGTTGGCGCGGATGTTGCACTCGAAATACACGTCGTCGCCCTCCTTGATGTCGTTGGGGTTGAGCGTGCTGCCTAGGGACATCGTCAGCACAGGCTTGTCTGGGTGAAAAAGGGAGCCATTGTTATTTGTGATGAGACAGAAACAGACAATTGCAAAAAGAAGAAACGGTGTTCTGGAGAATGGTTCCTCTCTATGATTGAAAACACCAAAATTCATGTTATTTACTGCCTAAACTCTAAAGGCAAGGGAAGGACGTGTTAAAGCCAGAAAATTGCTACATCACTAAAGGCTATAGCCTATAGGGCTATTGGCGTTAAATTATCCTTCGATCGCGGATTCTTGGAAATCTATTGTTCTCGCAGCCACATGTGGCCGCTTGGGAATTGAAGCGTTAACACTGGGTCAAGTTTCATTTGGATAGGTGCAAGTGGTTAGTGTATAAGTCTGTGCCAATGATGGTCAATTCTTTAGAATCTCATACTTACATACAACACTCATCCTGAAGGAGTCCTCCAGCGCCACCCTCAGCACGGGGTTGTCAGCTCGGCAGCGGATGACGGCGCCGCTGTCCTCCGGCTGCGGCAGCATCACCAGCTTGCTGACTGACGACGTGTCGTTGGTGAACTCACTGTGCTGTAGGATGGTGAGATGTTAGCAAGGCTAATAAACAAAATTTCTGATGAAAGTCTGATTTCAATGTACCCGGTACTCTCAAGTCCGAAGTTTAGACTAGAGCGTAACATTCAGATCTATATAGAGGTCTAATGACGAATAAATAATATGACCTACCTACTATCAATGGGTTAAAAAGCCTGCCAACTGCCAAGGCTTGTTTTTTAAGGCTTGCCAAGTCTTTCTTTTTTCCAATCTTTTACACTTCTTTTAACTCCCTCTTCCTCTTCGTACCTTACCTTCCCTCTGGCTTCATACTTTATACTCTTGTTCCCTCTCCCCCTTCATGCCCTTACCTTCCCCCTGGTGTATCGTCTGTTCTCCCTGTACCAGGTGATGGTGGCCGGCGGTCTGCTGCCGTGGGCGACGCACACCAGCGTGATCTCCACGTCCGCTGGCAGCTGGCCCGGCTTCTCTACGATTTGGACTGACGTGGGCTTCACTGTGGGAGACGATTTAAGATATACAGAGTGTTGCGACTTGGCACACTCACTGACCTCCATTATACAAGTACGCTGAACATAAGATACCGAGCTTGCAAATGGCCGCTCAATCGCTATTGGTTGTAGAAACCAAAGAGAATATAATCACTACGATGGTAGAAACTAGTATTAGTTCCAAGTACTCCCACTACTGCTATCAGCGCCAATATGGCGACTTTTAAAGGTCATGTTTACGTCAGATTTAGTTCTCTTCCCCCGCATTGGGGCGCTGATTCCGCTTCAAATAGGCACAAAAAAATAGTTGTCATTTCAAAGGATATCATAGGTCCAGCGTACTTGTATAATGGAGGTAAGTGGGCACACTACATTACTTTATGGTTTTATGTCAATTTCCAAAAAAATAAAGAACAGAAAATTGGTCAGACTTTGGAAACGAAAAGTGAATGGGTTGTCTAAAATAATATTTGTTCTGTTGATACTGCAATAAAGAAAAATTACTGTTTGTGTGTGATTTCTTTTTCAACACAGAGTGTTATAAAACAAATTGTAAATAGGTAGATAAAATAGGTACTTAAGTGGACTTTATACTACATAGAAATAAAATGGATAACATAATATGTATGTGCCAAAAAACAGAATCGGTTCAGCGGCTCAGGCGTCAAGAGATAACACTTAACAGACAGACAACACTTCGCATTTATAATATTAGTATAAACCAGTAAACGAGCAGGCGGATCGCCCGATGGTAAGCGATAGCCGCCGTATATGGACTTACAACAAAGAACACGTGCTCCGGTATTGGGTACCCGGTCCATATAAGTCCCCAAATACACATAGAGAGTGATAAAATCTATGAAGTAAAAGTTTAGTCGCCTTGCAAACTTTTTCGAGATTCATGTTGATTCGAGGGCCGATAAGCGACATTCTCAGCAAGGTTTGTGACTTACTAAGAATAAAAATACGAAAGTGTGTCTGTCTGTTTGTTACCTCTTCACGCTTAAACCACTGAATCGATTTTGATAAAATTTCGCATGGAGTTACTTTGAAACTCGGAAAAAATGTATGGTTCCCACGAGATAAACGAATGTCTGCGCAACAGAGTAGCGGGCATCAACTAGTACTTTTTATTTTATTTCTTGTTTATCCCACTTCTTGTTTATTTGGGACTAGCTACTTTTATGAATATGGTACAAAATTGGGATGATAACCTATATACCAAAAGAAAAATTTTGAAAATCGGTTCACAAACGGCGGAGTAAGCATTGAACATAAAAAAAACGAACATAACACCTCCATTTTGAAAGACGGTTAAAATTGTAGCCTATGTATTTTTCTGGTGTATAAGCTATATTATTGCAAGGTTTCATTTAAATCCGTTCGTAATTTTTTGTGTGAAAGAGTAACAAACTTCCATAAATACATCCATACATACATATATCCAAACTTTCGCCTTTATAATATTAGTAGGATAATGAATAATGATGAAGTGTGGGCTAAAAACACTCGATCATGAAAAAAAACTAGATCAAAATCACGTAAGCCGACAGACCGAGACGTTAAACTTCTTTCACCCCTCTTTTTCCATCAGGGGTTAATAAAAAAGAGCATCCACAAGTTCTTAAAACCCTATTAAAGTGAAATCTGCCCTTCACAGTGAGCGTCAGTTGATATGATCGTCGAGCGAAATTGGTTTTAACGCGGGAGATATAAAAATACTAGTTAAAATATTATGCAAGGGTGCTTCGAAACTTTTAAATATAATTTTTTTCAAGTATAGGCGTATAGTCGCCAAATTTCGTCCCCAAACCTAATTCCGTCCGCTATTCGCTATTCGCGCGGCCAACTATAGTCCGCGCAGAACTAGTTGGCCGCGCCTTAGGTATGTGAGCGGTGGGACGGAGAGGCGGGGCGCTTGATTTTGATAGTTCTGGCTAGTTTAGACAAAACGCACAAGAGATTGCAATAGCAAGATAAGTCCGCCGATAAAAAGACAATCTAAGGAAATAATATTTTAAGTGCATAGGTTTTTAAAAACGGTAAGCCGATGTCAATAATTTAGAATATAAAACTGATCAATTGTCTTTAATTTATTCTTTTCAATAATCAACCCATCAGTCGTGGCAAAACGAGACACAATAGCTTTTTCATTGTTATCGCGGCCGGATGTGGCCGCTTGGGGCTTCATGAATTAAATAATATTATTGTTCACGATATCGCGAGATTGGTCGTCATTGTCTAATCTCATGTGCGTTGCGAGCAGCAAGCAACCCCCCTCACCGCTGTTCCTACCTAAGGCGCGGCCAACTAGTTCCGCGCGGACTATAGAAGCTAGTTGCATCAGTCGGCCATTGTGAAGAAGTGAGGGCGCCACGCCGTTCTTATCCGGACCGGAATTGAAAAATCAAAAAAAGTTTTCAAAGTCAGTTTTTCATGGAAATATTCTTGGATACCATAAAATATTGAGATACCTGACTTATTGATACAATTTGTTTGTCAAACTAATTATTATAACCTCAGATGTTAATCGATTTAGTAAAATTTTGAGATTATAACACGTTTTCTGTTTAAATGGATGAGCCAAAAAAAATATTAAAATTTCCTAATATCGTCCCCATACATGAACCTTATTATATCGTCCCCAAGACGGTATTAGGATCTCAAACAGTGAATGGATTTCGAACGATCATATCATTTCTTTTTGCTTGAAACTGTAGAAAAATATGATTTTTTAGGGTTCCGTACCCAAAGGGTAAAAATGGGACCTAATTACTGAAACTTCGTTGTCTGTCCGTCTGTCTGTCCGTCTGTCTGTCCGTCTCCAGGCTCTATCTCAAGAACCGCTATAGGCTAGACTTCTGAAATTTTCAGGAATTGTGGTACATATATTCTGTTGCCGCTACAACAACAAACACTAAAAATAAAATATATTATAATAAAGGGACGGAATTAGGAGCCCAAAAATAAATTTTGAAAATATGAGTATTTTTGTTAAATTTACTTTTAAACTTTTCCTGAAAACGTTAACGCATTTTTGATTATTTTTAAAAATAAAGGAATAGTGAAGCTAAAGTTTGATGTTTGATTTACAGCTGTAGTATTTTATTTTATTTTTTTAGAACGTTTTTTAAAAAAGGGGACGATATATGGCGACTGTACCTTACTGTAATGTTCTCTAAATTTATAAGAAATTAAATTATTAAGATTCATACTAATATTATGAATATGAAAGTGTGTCTGTCAGTCTGTTGCCTGTTCACGCCCTTAACCGATTTCAAAACGGCCAACGATTCTTTGTATGAAAGCATCTATATCTATTATCTATACATATTATAAAACAAAGTCGCTTTTTTCCCTCATGTCCTTTGTTCCCTTTAATCTTTAAAACTACGCCCGTTGCGTATATTATAATTTTGATCATTCTTTCAGTGTTAGATAGCCCATTTATCGAGGAAGGCTATAGGCTATATTTTATCACGCTAAGACTAATAGGAGCGAAGAAATAGGGGAAAATGTGGAAAAAATGGGAAAATTATTTGAAAGGGCTAACTTGAACGCGCTAATCTCAGGAACTACTGGTCCGATTTGAAAAACTCTTTCAGTGTTAGATAGCCCATCTACTGAGGAAGGCTATAGGCTATATTTTATCACGCTTAGACTAATAGGAGAATGTGGAAAAAACTGGGGAAATTATTTGAAAGGGCCTTATCTCGCGAACTACTGGAGCAATTTTTATGTTATTTGGCACAGATAAAAAGTAGACCACGTGAAGGATCATATCGATTTTAATATCGAAATTAATTTTTTCAGTGGCTATATATTTTATACCCGTGCGACGCCGGGGCGGGTCGCTAGTACCTAATATTATAAGCTAAGCGGCCCTACCCGGCAGCAGCGCGACGCGACACAAAACGCGCTGTCGTTTCGTTCCGCTGCAGCGTTGCATCGCTTTTTTATTTAAAATAGGGGGCAAACGAGCAAAAGGGTCACCTGCTGAAAAGCAACTGCCGTCGCCCTAGACACTCGCAACATCAGTATAGTTGCAGGTGCGATAGTGCAGACTTCTTTAGCGACTACTTATACAATTTTTTGCAGGCCTGTACTCACGGTTCATCTCGACCCTGGCCGTCCTCTCGTGTGGGCTCAGCAGCTGGGTGTTGGTGGCCTGGCAACGGACGCTGGTGTTCAGCCAGCTCCGGTCCACGCTGGAGATGAGGATCCGGCTGATGATCACCTTCCCGTCGTTCTTCAGGATCGTGTGGTCTTCCAGAGGAGTATTGTTGATGAGCCAGGAGAGAGTCGGTTGCGGGCGACCTGGGGGACGAAAAAGAGTGTTAAAAGTCGGGAATGGCGATGGCATGTTATAAAGATTAAGGGCCTATTTCAACACTTCCTGATAAGTGTCGGACAGGCCATCCACAACTAATCGTGATGGAGTATCTATCAGATAAATTGTGGACTGCTTATGCGGCACTGATCAGTAAGTGATGAAACAGGCCCTAAGTATTACATTGTTATGGAATTACAAAACCTCCGTCCTGCTTTGAGCGAGCTGATGATGATGAATAATGGCTGAGAAAAACAACATCCGTTTTCAAACAAAAAAACCTGGAAGTCCACCCGTTTGGATGCTACGATGCGTGGCACCGTAGCCAAACAAACATAAAGACAGTACAGACAGACAAACAGCCAGACACGTTAATCTCATAACACACCTCTTTTCTACCCGACTGCCAGGAGGGTTATGTTTTTAGCGCATATCTTGTATGTAATATTCTTTATTATTCATCTTTAAAATCATAATTTAGTAAAATCACACTTTAGTAGGCTTTGCTAAAGATTTTACCCCACCCTAATTAAAAACTTGAAAATGCAGTTAAAATTCTGACGTTGATTTTGTACAAATATGGCCGCTCCGGGAATGCGGAATCGAGTTATACAAGTTGGAGTTACTTAGCTCAAGATTTGATACTAGCGGGACGCTCAAAATTTGCGGGTCTTAGCGAAGTATTCAGAATTTATCTTATTACAGTCTCATTAATAAAATAATGTCTTTCACACCGGTTTCGGTAACGGTGCCCAAGTGTGTGCGCAGTAGGTATGCATGAGCACTGTCCCTTAGGCCCGTATTTTTGGTCAGTACTTAACGACCCGGTCTCAAGACGCGGTTCGGCTCTGTGATTGGTCCAAATTTCGACAGCCAACCAATCACAGAGCCTGAACCGTGTCTTGAGACCGAGATGCATCTTGAGTACTGACCAAAAACACGGGCCTTACTATACTGTCATAGCCCAGTGGGACTGTCAACCCACACGACTGGCGAGACATCAGGCGCAGAAGTACAAATTTGAAATAAGAGTTACTACGGTCTACTTAAGGCGACGCCTTGATAATTTGGCTGTAGCGATGCCGATTTTTCTCAGCAATGACTAAAGCTAAGAAATTGAAGTTCATTGTCAGTATTCATCATGTCTTTGTCTTTGAATTGCCCATAGCATAACACGATTGGACAACTTTTATAGCACAGAATAATCAATCGAAAAGACCTCTGTAAAAAAAGGATTCCTATTTTTCCAACAGAGGAGAGTGATTTAAGGTTCCAAAATTTGTACATAAATTGGTTCAAGCATGCACTTTAATTTGTGCATAGCTTATATGAAATGTATTTATGGTTTTTAAATTATGCGACAAAAACCATTTTGTCGCTTACGCCCTTTCCATTTTTTGCTGTTCCATTGCTTGTTTTCTATGAGAGGCCGGGCCCGCCTCTCATAGAAAACAAGCAATCTAAAACATATCCAACACGGTTTCTTACTTTAACGCTGCGTCACCTTAAGCAGGACTTGGGTATAGATTTAAATATAATATGGAGTCAGGACTCAGGACCGACTGGAAAGCGCCATGACACTGTGAACACGATGCTTTGTCCTTGTATGTCACTTATTTTTAACCGTACTGGCCTAGAACATAAAAATAATATCGTCACACCGTCAGGTGTAGTTTTATAGTGCCAGGGTTTGTGCGCAGTACACAAGAGCACTCTCTATTTTCCTTTACTCTCGTAACCCAATGGGACGGTAAACCGAAACGATTGGCGAGAGATCAGGCGCAGGACCGACTTTACACGTCCATCCGAAGTATTCCGAAGCATATAATATCATCTAACTAGTCAGATAACCAAACATTTTTTGGAAGTCGAAACCAAGGACTAAATGACTATACAGAGCCTGTAATCCTGCAAAAACAACGCGATATTTCACGCCAAGTTTGTCCAAGACTGTATCATATCAGATGTAAACAAGTTTAAGACTGTTGAATATTTCATGTTATCGGTGATTTAAACTCGCTAACTTTATATTTATTCTGCTTTCACACAGTATCGGCTGGTATAATTTATTATTTTGTGAGTGTTTGTGTTTTAAACTTGAAAACTTTGGTTGTTATGCTTTTTAATATCGCTCGGTTTTTTGACTGTATGACTAGGCCGCTCTTCACATTGCCCTTGATAGATTAAGATTGATTGATTGACTCAGAAGAAGGCACCATGATTCCGAAGCTTTGTATAGTAAGTACGTACTGTTAAAACGGGATTTTCAAAAACCTTTTAAAAAAAAAGGAAATTTATTCTCGGTAAAATACACTTTGAAAAATTATTACACTAAGAAATTACGAAGTTGAGAAAACGTCCGCGCTAGCCCGAGGTTGACACTGAACTGCGCTCCCGTCTAGCTAACTGAATAGGATGAGTGGGTGCTGATGCTGCATCAGCACTTTGTCATCATTTCTATTAACTTTCAAGGGATGTAACAACCCCCCGCGTAAGATAAAACTTACCGGTAAGGGTAAGTTTTAAAGGGCTCTTCTGAGCTGAGGTAAAGGAATTTCTTCAGTTGCAGAGACGGAATCAGGAGATTCTGTCTGTATATTACTTGATTCTATTTTACGATTTTTAATTTGAGGTGAACGTTTTCTCAACCTTTGATACAGCTTAAAAATAATAAAAATTAAAATAATTAAAATTACACAGTATGTTAAGATAGGTAAATGGGAGTCATATTGTAAGAGTGGGTCAGGTTTATTTATAATTTTGTTTAATTCGGTAATTATTTGTTTACTAGCAATGTCAGGAAGTGTTTCTAAATTAACATCTAGTAATTTTAAAGGAACTAATTTAGACTTTAATTTATTTAATACTTCAGAATTACAGCAAGGATCATCAATGAGATTAAAATCTGGTGAAATTGATTTAATAGTTAAATTTAAATATGGTTTATGTGTAAATATTCTGTTTTTATAATAGGCTTTACATTCTATCTGTAAATCTAATATGCCCGTTCCAATTATTTTATGTTGGGAAATTTGAGATGGACACTCAATGTCTACTTTTACTGGTTGAGTTTCAATAAATAGCCATTTATTGTTTTCAAGCTCTTGCCAAATATCAATTTGTCCATAAATAAACCTGATCTCACATTGTTTTGGAAGTGTCTTATAAATTTTACATAATAATTCGGTTTCACAGATAGGTGTATCTACTACTGAAGCTATATCTCTATGATCACATATATAACAAGAATTTATGGTTTTTACACAGTTACTAAAATCTTTAAGACATATATAAAAACTCTTATCTTTGCTTATGGCTATGTACTTACAAGTAGGTGCAATCATAGCATATGATTGGGAGACATTATCATGTGATACTGGTAGTGGAAACGGTTTATACATACTAATTCTATTCTATAAACTAAAGGAATTCTTATAACGAAAACAATCTTATTTTCTACATAATAACATGATAATTTTGCCATGTCGATAATATTATGAATATTATTCAAATTTAGATTCAGGGGTAATTCCTGATCTTTTGGAAGATTTTTAAAATTTTTTCCAAGTTCATTACAAAATTGTTTTGGAGTTAAGATAGATGGGTGAATCGAGTGGCTTTTCACAAACATTATAGAATTAATTAAATTCTCTACTTTAAATGACAATGTAAAAATAGCAGAAGACAGTTCTTCATACAATTCATTAAACTTAGTTTCGAATTCAACATTTATCATATTTTTACTTAAATAATCAATAGCGCTATTCATCCGGAACTCATTTTCAGCAATTGATTTTAACGTTTTATTATATTTTTCGAGGGCTGAAGTAGTAATTAAAATATTATCTTTTAATAAGGAAGCAAGTTTTTTATTCGAAGAATTCAATGTTTGAATGGCGTTATTATATCGAATAGCATCATTTTCATCCATAGTTCCAATTATTTGTTTAAATACAGTACCGACACCGGCTAACCATGCTGATCTCTTATTTCTATCGGAGGTTAAATGAGAGATGGCACTATAATCTCTCAGAATACCGTCATAGCGAACTAACAAAGGTTTTAAATGATTTTTACAATTAGTAAAATTAAAGCTATAATAAAAATTACAAAAAGTCTGAGCGGAGTCTAAATAGTTTTTAATATTTTCAATATGCGGCTTTATATAGCCAATATCTACAGGGACCAAGACATGGAGCTGATCGTCAGAGATTTTAACTGTACCGACAGGATCGAAGTACATACCGATACTTTTATTTATTGGTTGTATCATGTTCCATGAGAAAACGCAAACTCTTGCTACGCCAAACCTGGAATATAATAATTTTCTTTAGGCTAATTATATTTTATATTTTAAGATATATTTATTATTATTATAAGGTATCGATTTCAGCCAATTTGACCTCATCATAATGGTACTTAACGTGTCTTCGATTTACGAGTAAGGTAAGTGTATTGTTACCATTTATTTTTACGACTTTATATGGACCTTTCCAGATTGGTGATAATGCTTTACGGAGACGAAGATGATTCTTAACATATACCATATCACCTGCTTTATATTTTACCGGTCTAGAATGTTTATCGTAATAAGTTTTGGATATATTTTTAGATTTTAGGATATTTTCGATGGCTTTTTCTCTAGAAAGTTTTAATCTTTGTTGTAAAACTCTAACATAAGAATTGTAAGACGGCTCTAAAGATGATTCAAATATAGATGTTGGTATAATAGCTTTGTGACCAAATACGAGTTCATACGGAGTGAAATTTGTTGTTGAGTGAATAGAAGTGTTATAAGTTAGCATTGCAGTATAAACGTATCTATGCCAATTATTTTGATTTTCATTAATAAATGATTTTAAATACTCTTTTAGAGTAGAATGGCTCCTTTCCAGGGCGCCTTGGGTTTGCGGGTGGTATGGCGTTGACCACAGTTGTTTTATTTTAAGGAAAGTACAAGTTTGTTTAAATAATTCGGCGGTAAAATTTGTACCTTGGTCTGTCAGGATAGATTTTGGGATGCCAAACTGAGAAATAAAATGTATTAGACATTCCGATGTTTCTTCGGCTGTAATATTAAAAATTGGATAAGCAGCTGAGTACTTTGTTAAGTCGTCTTGAAGGGTAAGTATGTATTTTAATTTAGCGGGACCGGCCTCAGGAAGTGGGCCTACTATATCTAAGGCTACTCTTTCAAATGGTTGAGTTGATGTAGTGGTAATTTGCATGGGTGCACGATTACATTTACGAAGAGCTTTATTACTTTGACACAATTCACACCTTTTAACGTAATTTTCTACGTCACTACGCATACTTCGCCAATAATATTTCTCTTGAATGCGTTTTAGCATTCTCTTCGATCCTAAGTGACCGGAGATAGGGATGTTATGATTTTCTTTTAATATTTTAGGAATTTCAGACATTGTAGGATAGATCAAAATATTTTTGTATATATGAATAGTTATATCACAATTATTGAAAAGATACATTAACATATTGTAAATTTTGGAAAAATTATGACTATCGAAGGGATTTTTAAAGTCAGTAATACTTAATTCTTTTATACCCTTGACAACTAACTCATCTCTAAGGTTTTGAAGACTCATGAAAATGTCCTCGTAAGTATTTTTATCATAATAATAAACTTTTACAAATAGAAAATAATAATCAATATCATTATTGGTAAATTTTAAAAATGAATGTAAAGTTCTTTCACGATCTCGAATTAGAGCAGACTCTGGTGTATTACTAAGGATCTCTTCGACGTATGTATTGGACTCATCAAGATCTATAGAGGTAGGTATAATAATTGATTTGACTTTTGTTTTTAATAAATTTTCATTATATTCTAGGATTTTAACATTGGACGTAGATAATGAGTTATTAATCTTTTTCAGGTATTCAGAGTACGTGTCCCTATGGCTCAAGGATTCGTCGGGTGAAGGTAAGTCTATACTAGGACTCGGGATTATTTCATTTGGAATTTCAGGATTTTGAAGGACTTCATCAGGTAATTCAAAGAATTCGTCTAAGTCTGGGAGTTCTGGTAGGCCAGGACTTTCAGGTAAAGGTATATTTTCAGGTTGGAGTACAACAGGAGGGGCCTCAGGTGTTTCATTATCTCCTAGGACATTAATTAAAATTTTTAGGTTGGGTTATATTTACGGGGTACCGAGAAAGAGCATCAGCATTGGTATTCATCTTGCCCTTCTTATAATGGATTTCATACTCATATTCTTCAAGTTTTAATCTCCAGCGGACCAATCTGGAACCTGGGTCTTTGCAATTAAAGAGCCACTTTAGCGGTTTATGATCCGTTATAATTTTGAAACGGCGACCAAGTAAATATGGCCGGAATACTTTTGTTCCGTAGACTATTGCTAGACACTCTTTTTCGGTTACTGTATAATTTATTTCTGCTTTGTTTAATGTTCTTGAGGAATAGGCAATTGGCCTGTCTTTACCAACTTCACCTTGTGATAGAATGGCGGAAATGGCGTAATTCGAGGCGTCACAGGTTAGCAAAAATGGTTTTGTATAATCAGGATATATAAGGACAGGAGCAGAAACTAATTTCGATTTTAATTGTTCAAAAGCTAATTGTTGGGCATTAGTCCATACGAAGGGTACATCCTTTTTTAATAAATTTGTAAGGGATTTTGCATATTTTGAGAAGTCTGGTATGAAACGACGATAATAAGAAGCCAATCCGAGAAAACTTTTAATGTCTTTGGGACATTTAGGAATTGGAAAGTTAACTACAGATTTAATTATTTTAGGGTTTGTCTTCACGCCTTCATCACTGATAATATGGCCCAAATAGCATACCTCCCTACGGAGAAACTCACACTTTTCAGGCTGAAGTTTGAGATGGAAATGTCTGAGCCTATCAAACACTAAAGATAATTTTTTTATGTGACTTGCTAAGTCGTGTGAATATATTACAATGTCATCAATATATACAAAGCAGTGCAGTCCTTGCAGACCAGATAAAGCTGTATTCATTGCCTTTTGAAAAGTTGCAGGCTCATTTTATAAGCCGAAAGGCATCCGATTAAATTCGAAGTGGCCCTGTGGAAGACTAAAAGCAGTTTTTGCTGCGTCATCAGGTTTCATTTCAATTTGGTGAAAGCCTGATGCGAGATCAAGGGTTGTGAAATAGTAACTCTGGCCTAATTGATCTAATATTTCATTAATTTGTGGAATTGGATAAGCTGCGCCTATGGTAATATCATTGAGTTTTCGGTAATCTATTACAATTCTCCATTTCCTATTTCCAGAGGCATCAAGTTTTTTTGGCACAACCCAGATAGGGGCGGACCATGGTGAATTAGAAGGTTTTATAATATTTTCATCTAACATTTTATTTATTTGGGTTTCAACTTCCTGTTTATGTACTTCAGGGAAACGGTATGACTTTACATTAATAGGTTGGTCAGATGATGTACGAATCTCGTGTTGAGCTAAATTTGTACTAGTTAATTGATCGCCCGGTAAGTGGAATATGTCCGAATATTGGCTGCAAATGTCGTGTATGCAATTTATTTCCTCTGAATTAAGATGGTCAGTTCGTAAAAGATTTAATAATTGTTGTTTTCTTTCGAGACTACTTTGATCTCTGCTAATATTTATTATTTCGTTTGTATTAATTTTATATATTTTTAATAACAAGTTTGATTTTATAGTTACGGGTTTCTCGGACATGTTAAGGACTGTTAGATTTACTCTATTATTATTTTTTACTTTTACTAAGCAATTTGATATCAGAAGTAAATTGGAAATGTGCTGATCACATATTATTCCCTCTTCTAGATTTTCTGGATTATCAACTGAGCATTCAATGACTTTTTCTGATCGAGGTTCAATAACATAAGAAGGATCATCAAACGATAACCTAGCACTAAAATTATTAATTTCTAATGACTGTGATTTATAATTTATTTTGCAATCATATTTTAGGAACAAATCATTACCTATTATATCATCATAAGGGATATCAATATTATCAAAAATATGAAAGGTATGTGCAATTTTTACATTAGGATTAAATTGTAATTGTAAATTAAAGTGACCAATACTTTTTAATGAATTATTTTCTGAATCAATTCCTTTAACTGTGACATTTTCTTCATTGCAGATATTTGGTTTAAGCATAATAGAGCTGTTATTAATCAAACATAAGGATGCTCCAGAGTCTACGAGGAAGGTAAGTTCTTTTTCATTTACAGATGTCTTCAGTTTAATATAAGGTAAGTATCTTTTATTAGTAAGGATTTCATAAATTTTATTAGTTTCTTTTTTGCAGGATTTATTTTCTAGGTTAGGAAGATCGTGAGTTTGGGGCTGGCTACCCTGTCCATTGACCTTTTCTATATCAGACAAGAGACCGTGAGTTTGGGGCTGGCTACCCTGTCCATTGGTCTTTTCGATATGAGGAGAGTGACCGTGAGTTTGGGGCTGGTTACCCTGTCCATTAGTCTTTTCGATACTAGAAGGGAGACCGTGAGTTTGGGGCTGGTTACCCTGTCCATTGGTCTTTTTGATATGAGAAGAGAGACCGTGAGTTTGGGGCTGGTTACCCTGTCCATTGGTCTTTTCGATATGGGAAGAGAGACCGTGAGTTTGGGGCTGGTTACCCTGTCCATTGGTCTTTTTGATATGAGAAGAGAGACCGTGAGTTTGGGGCTGGTTACCCTGTCCATTGGTCTTTTTAAATTTTGTATCGACTTTGGCTGAAGGAACTTGCCCCGCGCGATACCTAGACGGGACAAAAGTTAGTTTAAATTTCCGTCTACTTCGTCTGTACCTTGGTTATCATTATTTATTTCAGCATAATTAACTCTTGGACGTTGGTTATTATTCGGAGTAAATGGCTGATTTTGCATCCTCCTATTATTGTTATACTCTCGGAGGCTACAATAACAGCAAAATGGTGCATCTTTTGATGATGATGAATTAGGATTTTGATTATTATTAAAATGTGGTTTAGGCCTAAAATTATCATTCCTAAAAGAAACTCTACGAGATGAATCTGATGGTCGGAAGGATTGTGATGATCATGACCTATAATTATTGTTCGAATGAGCATTAGAGTTATTTGTTGTCTGAGGACGTTTATAAATGCTTTGTTGTATGCGCTCCTCTGAAATAGCGATATTTACGGCCTGATTTAAATTTTTGGGATCTCTACATCGAACAATATTGAAGATACGGGGATGTAATCCTATCAAGAAATGATGGAGCGCCAAGTCTTCCATAGCTGCTGAACGACCAGGGAGTTCGCGTAAGGTGCATTGAGATAAAGTTATTTCTGTAAGCAATTGAGATAGGTAAGTTTCAACTCGTAACGCGTATTGAGTTACGCTTTCATTTAAGCCTTGTTTACACTCTTGGAGGTCCATAAGTATGTGCGCGTGATGTTTGCGCTCACAAAATTGGTTCCGTAAAAAGTCTTTAAGTTGACCCCAATTAGTAAAGTCTTTTATGGAGCAGGCTATTTCGGCTTTGCCTTGTAGTTGACTATAAATAAAGCGGAATAATATTGGTTTTTGATTTTCTGTTGCTAAATCATAGGCGTTGTTACAATTAATTATAAAAGAGTTTACATTTTCTCTGGATCCATCGAATGTTTTAATAAATTTAAATAAGGTGCTGAGGTCTAACTCAACCTTTTCTATATTCGGAGCAACTCCTTTCCGGCCCCCTTTTGGGGAACTAGGTCTCGTTTCGTCGGACGTACCGGCTTCAGGAATATTTAATGACAGACCGTGTTTATTAGCTTTCGACATTTTGAAAGTTAAAATTAAATTAGAATGTCTCACTGAACCTTAACAATAACTCAAGCTGACTCACAGTGCGTAGGCGGCGATGATAACGGGGACGACTCGTTGCATGCTCACTGGAGGTCTCGATCAGGATAACGAATATTTGGATTAATATCACTAATCACTATGCACTTATGGATTTATTTATTTTTTAACACTTTCCACTTCACACTTTTTCTGGATCGTCGACAGGAAACTCGTCACCTCGCTGGTCGGTGCTGGATACCGCCCTCGGGCTGACTTGGCCCGCAGCTAGGTACCACTTATGACACAGTGGACACAGGGGTGATGATGATGACAGGAACAAACTCACGATTGAGATTAGGATTTGGATAAATTTTTTTTATTTTTTTATTTTTTATGAAATATACTTTATTTAATTTTGGAATTAAAATGTTTTAGGAAATTAATGAGTTCAGATCACGGGAACAAGCGGGAGTTTAGTAAAATTTTAGTAAAATTTTCACTTTTCACTTTTTTTTGGATTTTTGGATTTTCGGACGCGTATTTGGGCGGATCGGGGATTTACGAATCCCACCGCTGCCACCAATGTTAAAACGGGATTTTCAAAAACCTTTTTAAAAAAAAAGGAAATTTATTCTCTGTAAAAAATACACTTTGAAAAATTATTACACTAAGAAATTACGAAATTGAGAAAACGTCCGCGCTAGCCCGAGGTTGACACTGAACTGCGCTCCCGTCTAGCTAACTGAATAGGATGAGTGGGTGCTGATGCTGCATCAGCACCTTGTCATCATTTCTATTAACTTTCAAGGGATGTAACAGTACGTAGTACGTACTATCTGCGTCCTTAGAAATTAGATTAACGTGCGGGTAACAACAGCAGTTTTTTTCCGCAACTATTTCCTTAGTTGGTCCCAGACGTATTGACTAGTTCTTTCCTCTGGACTAGGCCGACTATGTTGCGCTTGCGAGAACGCCGTATGTGCTTGGGCAACCATACGGACATTTAAATCTTGTCCCAGGCACTACAGTATTCGAGAAGTGGTTAAGTACTTCGCTCTGAAAATACGTATAAATCATCTACAACGGATGCAAAGGCCTAGTTTTTTTTCCATTGCCGTCTCTTAAATTAAACCCATACTCATCTAAATCGCTTTAGCTTAAATATGTAATAGGCACACACTTTCCAATTCACAGTATTAGTAAGCTCTGTGTGTTTGGTTCTGATTTATCAAATAAAATCAGTTGACATAGCGATATTTGTATGAGAGTAAACAGCATACACCAGCAACTGAAGTAGCCAGCATGTGGCCGGTAAACCAGCTAACTTATTGGCCGAGTTATGTAATTCAGAAATGGGGACTCCCGTGAGTATCGACGGTTGTTGCCACAGTATAAGTACATACAGTAGATCAACTGTACCTTTAGTATGAGGGAAATGAGAAACTGCGGAGTTGTGTTGAGTACAAAGAAAATTATGTAGGTATTATACTCTAGAATTACTTAGTTGAGAAAATATGAAGGAGAAGAGAATCTATATCTATACTTATTATAAAATAAAGTCGCTTTTTTCCCCTCATGACCCTTTGTTCCCTTTAATCTTTAAAACTACGTAACGATTTTGATGATTCTTTCAGTGTTAGATAGCCCATTTATCGAGGAAGGCTATAGGCTATATTTTATCACGCTTAGACTAATAGGAGCGAAGAAATATAGGAAAATGTGGAAAAAACGGGGAAAATTATTTGAAAGGGCTAACTTGAACGCGCTAATCTCAGGAACTACTGGTCCTATTTTAAAAATTCTTTAAGTGTTAGATAGCCCATTTATTGAGGAAGGCTATAGGATATATTTTATTACGCTAAGATTAATAGGAGAATGTGGAAAAAACGGGCGAAATTATTTGAAAGTGCTTATCTCGCGAACTACTGGAGAAATTTTTATGTAATTTGGCACAGATAAGAAGTAGACCACGTGAAGGATCATAGGCTATCGATTTTAATATTTTTTTCAGTGGCAATATATTTTATACCCGTGCGACGCCGGGGCAGGTCGCTAGTATTATAATAAAAGAAGAAGTTAGCTGTTAGAGTGTTTCAATGAGAAATGAGTCATGAATTAAGTAATGATGAAAAATGAAAATTATGAAAACGCAATACTTATTTGAGACACGAGTAACTTACTAAAGTTAAGTTTAGTTTTTAGTTGAGTAATCTGCTATTTAAATCCACACACACACCTCTGATCTACTCCGTATCCGTAGTAAAATACGGATACGAAATAATCTCACAATAATATAATTCGTCAAACAAAAGTCAACATCATTTTTTTAGTTTTGACCAATCAAAACACGATTGATTTGAGATTCGACTAGAATATTAATATTATTCATAGTTTCAACAATTTACTGACACTGCTTCGAAAACTGTCTGTTGGAATAAAACAGAAATACAGAACAATTTAGTAGCGAGCGTAAAAATTGTCCCTATTACAAAGTTTTCAATATTCTCAGTCACGCTACTGTATACAAATGTACTGTGGTATTGGCTCGGCGGCCATATTTCGATACTTTATAAATTATTTCGCATAAGAATCATATTTCCTAATAACGATACGCGAGGTCGTCGGGAATTGAAAAATTTATTCTGATTCCAAGTGGGTACTTAGAATTTTCAAGAATTGTACTCGTATAAGTATTTTATGTGAAATTTTGTATTACAAAACAATTTCTCGGCGGTACGTACGTACGTACAATATTCTCTGTCGAAGAGCATTATTATTACGTGTATTTTATTTGATTCTGAGAAATTATTAAGCGTCTTTGACACACCTTTACACAGGTTGTGTTGCCAGTGGCACCGTCAAATACATACTACTATTATAAGTGTAAAAGTCTGTCTGTCTGTCTGTTACCTCTTTACGCGCAAACTGCTGAGCCGATTTTGCCAAAATTTGGTATGGAGATACTTTGGGTCCCGGGAAAGGTGATGAGATAATATTTATCCCAGAAAATGTACCCGATAAATGAATTTTAGCGCAACGGAGTTGCGTCATCTAGTTATCAAAATTCAAATAAATATAGGTAATAATAATTGAAAATATATTATCAGCTCATCAAATAATTTCAAGAATCAATCGCACGTATTTAACATGAAATGTTGACGATTTTAATCGGCAAATTCGGTTTTGAGGAATCGGTGGCCGGTGACCGCGTCGGTTTTCGTTTATTATTCGATTAACGAATCGATTTTCGTTCATTATTCACGAGTACTCGATTGCTTTTACGATTCATATTTTGCCTGCAAATGATTTTTTTACAACTTCTGTAATGCAATCAGAATTCACTGAGAAACAAACTTAAGATGGTCCAACTAAAGATTTCATCTAAATTATTATGGCGCCTCTTCACAATCGGCGATCATAGGCGATTACGCGCGAGCACGATTGTGTAGAGGGGCTACTCGCCTGTAGTCGGCCATGATCGTCCATAGTCGCCGTCGAGATCGCCGCGATCGGTGACTTGTCGGTTTTTTGGACACGCATGACGCATCAAAGGGAATCGCGTGTAGTCGGCAGCGCGTGCCCACACGATCGCCGATCATTCATTCACCGGAGGACAGCGGAGCCGTGCGTACGTCCGTCGCGTGATTTATAAACAAAAGCCGACGCGACTCGCGTCGGCTTTTGTTTATAACATAAAAGTTAGTGCAAGTGCTACTGGGTGGTCAAATGAAGAGACATTTAAGTTAATAGAACTTTATCAAAACCACCCAGTAATTTGGAATCCCAAACATAAATTTCACAAAAATAAAAATAAGGTTAGTATGTAACTACTTAGATAGGTATTTATTTATCGTTATTATGAAGTTTACAATCCAGGGTTACTGGTACATTATTGCTTGTGTGGTGGTGGTGTTTGCAAGTTCTTGCATGCGAGTGTACGCATAGGCAGTGTGGGAGGAGGGAGGTGCTGTACGCATGCCTATGCGTACACTCACTCATTTACTTAAAGGTGGAAGTTTATTTCGCGGAATATTGCAAAAAATAATAACAAACTAAATTTTAAAAGTCGTTGGTATAGATGTACTAAAACCACCCTTAAAAGGTTATTGCCAATACCAGTAACCCTGTATTGTAAACTTCATAATAACGATAGATAAATTACTTATCTAAGTCAAACACCTCCACGTCCATCTTGATGGCTTGCCGCTCAATTAATGAACGCGGACGATCGTGTGGATGCTTGCACGATGATCGTGGCGATTACCTTGCCGATCACAGGCGATCAACGAGTGCCGATCATCGCCGATTGTGAAGAGGAGCCATTATACGCATGAAATTGAGAATGTGTTTATGTCTGTCGCAGTCATCTGGTTTAATCTGCGATTCGATTGAATGACTAGCGTGTTCATTGAATGACTCCATTCAATTGAATGACTCGGCCGAACGTCGATTGAAAAATCGTCATCCAACGTCCAACTAGTTCGCGGATTGTAACATAGCTCTTTGAAAAGAGCAGACATAAAATCAATCAGGCTATTAAATAATTTAGTTCATTTTTTCTACTGCGGCGCTAGTAGTCGCCAATACCAATATGGCCTCAAACAACTTGTACAAAGAACACTGTGTTGATATTTTTTCCGATTGAGTTTTCTTAAAGTGCTTTATTGATTATAAAATAGTGTGACAAATGGATTTCACTATTATTATTCCGCCGCTGGCTACTCTTAAAGAAAAATTTGAGGCGAAACTGGCGAACGAACTGAACGAACAACAAAATCAAGGTTAGTAAGTAGGTATATTGTTATTGTTAATTATATTTTGTGATATTTAGGCGTTTGTGTTTTATTGTTATATATGTTCTTGATTGCGTGAACACAATGATAATAAGTTATCATGGTGTTACTGTTTCAGGATCTCAAAGATATACAAATAACAATACCACGTTCTCACAGAAAACCGGCGTGAAGCAGCGCTTGCGCTGTGTTTCGCCGAGTGAGTGATTTTACCGGAGGCCTAATCCCCTACCCTATTCCCTTCCCTACCCTCCCTTATTCCCTTCCCTTCCCATCCCTATTACCCTATTCACTCTTAAAAGGCCAGCAACGCACCTGCAGCTCTTCTGATGCTGCGAGTATCCATGGGCGACGGAAGTTGTTTTCCATTAGGTGACCCGTTTGCTCGTTTGCCCGTTTTATTTCATAAAAAAAAAGAATCCTCAGGATGAGGCCAAACGAGCGTAATTATTTGATTCTTTGAAATCCTTGAATTAGTTCATACAAATAGGCAGTATTGCAATTTGCACATCTCAAAACTTAAAATACAATAGGTAGGTACCTATAGAATCATAATAATATACTTATTATGGCCGTGTCCTCAATCGTTATTTATTATCACTAATTATTGTTATTCAAAATAAGGTTCCAAACTCTTGGTCACCCTAAACAAGCATTACAAAGTCGGCTATATCGCCTATATACCTACCATTCAACGTCTTCACTATAATGACGTTTAGTCAAGACGTTAAACGTTTCAGTCAACGTCTTGACTAGTTGTCCTTCAGTCATTCAATTGAATGGAGTCATTCAATGAATACGCTAGTCATTCAATCGAATCGCAGATTAAACCTGATGACTGCGACATGTCTACGTTGTTGTATAATTTATTCTAAGTAGTTTGCCTGAATCATCATTTCGTTTGCCGCAGTTGAGTAAAAAATAAAATTAGTTCACCCATTAGAATAATTTAGTAATTGAATATTTCTGTAAATAGATATTGATATATGCATAGAATTCCGAGTTTCGGTCTAGATTAGAGGTTAGTCAGCTTATCAAATTTTTCTTCATATGTTAAAAATACAGACGCCAGGCATTAGCAATGGACAAGTCAAGCATGTAGGTGCATAGCACCTACCACCATTTTTTGTCCCTAATCGCCGATCTATATACTGCGATGGATTGATCCACTACACATCACTCATACCTTTATTATAACTTTGAAAGAGATGTGGGATGTCCATGTCTACTTTTTCTTTTGAATAGTATGCCATCTTTTAAATTTTCCCAAGAGATGTGCCCATAGTGCATACGCTGTTATCAAGCCAACTAACAAACAAATGCTCAACATCGCTGCTATCCCATTCCTCATTATCCTGAGTAACGAAAACTTCTAATCTACTAGGGTATATCTCGCGGCAATATTATGTTATGTTGAATGTCATCATCGTTAAACTCCTCTTCGTCCGTTAGAACGCTTGGGTCTGAAGGAATAGCTACCGATTCATAGCTCGTGTTTAGGTCATTTTCTTCATTCAATATGTTTTCTAGTGCTTCTGCAAGCCTTCCGTAGTCAGAAATGGCATGAGATGTACCTTTAGCCATTATAGATTCGATAAAGATTCTAAAAAGAAAATACAAAATACTTCCAACTTTATTATAAAATTATCACTAATGTGCCCACTGTCCCTATACAGGGACACTAGAACAAAATATGACTTGTCATACACAACACTAAAATGTAAACTGTTATTATCATTTATTACTCTAATTGACAGTATAAGACAGTAATATTCCTAAAATAAACTTAAAATTTCTCATAGCAACATACAATAAAATACCTTACTTTGTGACGATAATTTGCATTTTGACTTCAGTTGTTTTGTACTTCAATAATATCACTTTTTATTACAATTTTACCAACATTTAAAATAAGAAAAATACGATACACTTCTCAGCATATGAAATATGAATGCAATTAAAAATATATCTAACATAAGAAAAAATTTTGGTATTTGAACGACTGTCTGACTGATATTTTACAAAATACTCCAATAAATAATTTTGCGGCTACGTAAAAATTGTTGGTTGTGATTTTTAATTAAAAATAGATTCACAACGTAAAAATTAAAAAAAGTATATTCGAAACGAAATTTACGTCTTAAATACTCAAATCGATTCTACTACATAATATTATGTAGCTCAGTGTTTTACAACCTGTGGGTCGCGAAGCTCTGTAGAGGGGTCGCCAGAGGTCGAGATAACTATTTCAATTTTCAATAAAAAAACAAATAAGATTGAAAAGATAGATATTAAGTAGGAAAATTTTAACAAAGGGGTAAGTATTCATAAAAATACACAATATGTAATAATATAATAAAAAACAGCGTCCGTAGCCTAATGGGTAGACCTTTGATTCGCACTCGTAGAGGGTGCAGGTTCGATCCCGGCTGGAGGCGTGTACCATTTTCTGATCTCAAGTACATAATACGGACGCTCATACGGCGAAGGAAAACATCGTGAGGAAACCCGCACATGGTTGGTCCCAGACGTATTGACTAGTTCTTTCCCCTGGACTAGGCCGACTATGGTGCGAGAATGCCGCATGTGCTTGGGCCGTCATACGGACATTTAAAAATCTTGTCCCAGGCACTACAGTATTTGAGGAGTGGTAACATCGCTCTAAAGATACTGTATAAATCATCCACAACGGATGTAAAGGCCTAGTAATAAAAAAGGGTCGTAAAATATTTTTTCACACCATCATCGCATCATAAGGTTGAAAAACACTGATGTAGCTTTATAGCAGAATCCTGGAATCTGCTGCCAATTTCTAGAATGTTCCAGAACGTTCTGGACCGTTCCCGAAGATTGCAATCCCGACGAACCGTTATGAACCGAATGAAGAGCGAAGATAGAAAGTTAAATGAAATAGAATTTGTTTTTATTACTTCAATTTTGGTCTTGATATTTCAATTCCAGCTAAAAAAGGAATGAACCAGGTAGATAATAAATTATTGTTTAGTTTTAAAATCTAATTGGCATAGTTCATACTAACAAACTACTAAATTCCTTCATTTATATAAAAATTAATTTTAAATTTTGTTTGTCTCGCTAAAACTCGATAACGGCTGAACCGATTTGGCTAATTTTAGTCTTGAAATATTCATGGAAGCCCAGAGAAGTGAAACGAAGTTTACCGGGTCTAATTATTATTATTATTTATTAAAATAAATGTAGCATGCATAAAGCGTAGCCAAATTACTCTACTTCGGGGTTATTTAGTTACTTTCTATCGCGGAAAAATGTACGATTACAGCAAGATACTGTTTTTAAGCGGAGCGCAACTTCTAGTCCAAAATATAATATAAACTGTATCCTACATGAAGTTACAACAAATACTTAATGTCTGTCGAAACATGTTACATAAACAAAAAGTTGTCGCAAAGTTTTAAATCAAGATAATCAGGGGGATACCTGCCTAATAATGCCAGGTAATACCTTCAGGTATACCTGGTAAGGTAGGATTACCCGGTATTTACGAGCTCCTACCTGAAGTATCGCATGCACGAAAACTAATTTAACGGAAACTTCGGCCATTCGGTCACCGAACGAAAAGTTTCCGGTCACATTAAAAATTCGGATAGTTTGGTCGTAATTGGATGCAGGACTCCTATGATTATGGACGATAAATTCGAGAGGAATTCGAAAATTCTGGAGTTTAGGTTCTAAAGTTATAGAGCGGCCACATGCTTTGAAATTGAACTGGTATGAAATACTGCTGCACTGAGACGAATGTTAATTACATAACTGTAATAATTATTAAAAGAAGAGTTTTACGTAAGCATACATTAGCTGCCAAACTCTTCATTAAAAAGTTTAATCATCATTAAAGCGACGTCGTATCGTGAAACGACGTCGCATCGTGGTACGACACGACGTCGTGTTGTGTTTTTGTGTCCCGGCCCTTAGTTTTTAATGCAGGGATCTTATGTGTACTTGGGTTTAGTGTAAATTAAGTGATTGTGTTCTTGAAAAAAAAATTAAAATGATCTATGGTCGAAACTACTGCATAATATTATGAGACATGACGCTCGCAACTCCGTTGCGCCAAAATTCGTTTGTCGCGCGGGAACCGTACATTTTTTCAGGGTAAAAAGTATCCTATGTCCTTTCCCGGGATTGAAATTTTAAAGTATCCCATACCTTAGCAAAATCGGTTCAGCGGTTTGATCGTAAAGAGTTAACAGACAGACATACTTTGGCATTTATAATATTAGTATGGACACGATTTTTAAACATTTAACATTAAGTTTAGTGACTTCTCTCGTGGTTTAGACTATTGTTAGACGTTACGTGAATAGAAACTTCTTGATTGATATCAAAACAAAAAATATTGCCAAAGGAATTACTCAAACTGATAAAAATCTACCGATACTTCGTCCTTATGCCTGAAGTATTTATTGTTGGGGGATTATATAAGGGGTTGGGGCGAACGGTACCACAGTATAAAACAGTAGATTAACTTGGACCGGTCCTTGAAATTAAACTGATGCAACCAGCTATCTTATGATTAAATTCGTTGCGGGTCCCAAGACAGCTTTAGCATGTCCCTCGGGCTCCCTGAGATCATATCAAAGGGTTTTCGTGGTTGGATACCGCTGCCGATCCTGGGACACAGGATATACAGTGGTGGGAATGTGCAGTGGGCTACTGTACTATTTTAAATTATCCCATCAATCCCCAAGCAGCCATTGAAAATCTTTTGACGTCTGCGATACCCACGATGGAGGTGTTAATGCTTTATTCTTTGTTATATCCAGTCCGTTACCTAGAAATATCAATTTCGTTGGTATCCGGTTTGATATTTCATGGGAATACAAATAAGACATAGATACCTGTGACGTGACATTTTATCTGTATGTCTGTATCTTCATGCATGTATCAGTAAGTACCCCAATTATCCTTTAATACTGCTTCGTAACTTATTCAATTATGTATGTTTCCCATCAGATGCACATAGTATTCTAATGAAATGTTATTGAGAGTTCATTAAAATATGCAGTGGCATTGATTAGCTATTTATGGTTATGTGGAATCACGCTTCTGTCGATGGTCTACTGTATATATTTATATTGTGGTATTCTCTATCACCAGTCAATGCTTTGATACAACTGGCTGCGCTGTACTGTTACAACTATTCGAATTAACTGTCGATTCATAGTGATCCTACCTCGGAATTTCTATAATAAAGTTGGCGTGAGTTGATATTTGATTGACTATAAGCTGACTCATGAGTAGTCATGACTCATGACTCATGGCGCACTCTGAGAGATGAACGTTTACTTAACTATAATTTAATCCTTCAAGCCCCATAAGAGCACCGGTGATCGTGACAACAATAGAATACAATAGCATTTCCAAGAATCCGCGATCGAACGATTAATGAAGATTTCGGCATAAACACATATTATACATTTTTTGTCAAAATTTTTACAATTTAATTACAGTTAAAAAATCATTTATACCTATTTGTTTACACCTGGCATATAGGCATGAAACAAGTATGAAGAAGGGACCAGATATAATATCCTATTGGACTTTAAAAGTCGTGGCTTGTATCGGTATGCACTGACCCTAACAACAAATTTTCAACAATGATGAATGATTAACGAGATGAAAATTTAATTACAATCGTAAGTTGAAAATCCAGGTATAAATATATAAATAGACATTAACATCTGCAGAACCGGCGCGGAGGACAAACTTCCCAAGTGGACCGAACTTGTTACTGAATTAACAAGTCCCAAACTTGTTGACTTCATATTATATTTAATTAGAGAGTTCCTTTTCCGTTTAAAATATAATAAAAAGATGGTTCAGTTCTAAATCGAAATATTAAGGAAGTTCACTATGAAAGCAGCAGCGCTTAAAGAGCAACTTTTTTTAATTTGTTTGAAAAAATTCATGACGCTCATGGTACTTGCCTATATAAATCACGAAATAATTGCTCTTTCAGCTCTGCTACTTTCACAGTGAACTCTTATAGAGACACATACATACTTACCCTAAACTACTTAGTTTTGTTACATAGGGGTTTGCCGCTAACCATAACTTTAAATAAACCGGCTTAAACGACAGATTCAGGGAGTTTTGACCAATAAATAAAAGTCTAAGAATTCGTCACATTGTAGCCTGTATGGATTGAAACCAAGCTGTATTATTGTGATATTATAAATCAGAATCGACCGACAGGTTAAGGGCCTTCCCTACGGAGATTCCGTAATTTACCGTATTTAGAGCCTTATAAACTCATAATTTGAAAGCTACAAAGTTATATAATATATAAAGATAAAATATATAAAGATATATAATAAAAATACAGCAATCATCTTCAGTATATCAACATTCCTTTCCACGTTTTAAATTTTCTTTTTTTGTTTATTATACTCATGATTCAGCTTCCAAAGTAAAACCAATTTATTAAAATTCAAGCATACATTCAGCATCTCCTTAGGCTTTACAAATTACCTACTTTTATTTTAAACACACACCAATAGATCTACAATATATTCCCCGTTTTAATTTTTTTAGGACAATTTTGAACTAAGTTAAGTAAAAAAAAAATAGGGTTTTGGTGCGATCTCGGCAACGCGGCAAATGTATGGCCAAGGTCGTTTGCTCGGGGGACGGCCTTAAGCCAAAGTTCCGAATGAACTAATATGTAATTATCAGAGCGATTGACCCACAAGCCATTTGGAAGGATACAAGATCCTTATTTAGACTTAATGATCTGTGAAAATAAAGTCAACCGTTACTTTACTTTAAAAGAACGCACATAATATACGCTAAAATCTTCATTCTACATAAAAAATAAGTCATGACCACAGACATAGATCAAGAAAGATACCGCATGTCGCTCCATTTGTATGAAAACCAGCGTGTCATTTTTTTCCTACCACTGTGACGTACCGATGATAAGAAACGTGTCCATTATCATGGCCAACGTTTCTATTTGAATTTTTACAGCTCAATACGGCACTTTTAGGCATTTAGGCATTTTTAAAGTTCCGATTGACGTCCGATTCCGATAGCAGACTAAAGAACAGACTTTTGAAAGACGAGCATTGCTCGTCGTTTGGGAACGCGATATGGCACGCGAAGTACATACACATGCGGTATCTATCTTGATCTATGTCTGTGGTCAGAACAGTACAGTTACCATGGGATTCGACTGAATGCAGTATCGGTGACACAATGAAGCTTGTTAGCGCTGTGGCCGAGGACGGACAGACCGACAATTGCATATTTTTACATGATTTTGATTCATGCGGACTTCGTGGATACAAATTGGGAGGAAATTTTTCATTTCCAAGCTTGATGTTTATCGCTACTCCGTACTTGCAAATTTTCACGGGAGCTGTACATTTTCCTCTTATTATAATGGCCTACGTCCTTTGCTCCTTATATTAAACAGTATCATTTTAAGGTGACGCAGCGTTAAAGTAAGAAACCGTGTTGGATATGTTTTAGATTGCTTGTTTTCTATGAGAGGCGGGCCCGGCCTCTCATAGAAAACAAGCAATGGAACAGCAAAAAATGGAAAGGGCGTAAGCGACGAAATGGTTTTTGTCGCATAATTTAAAAACCATAAATACATTTCATATAAGCTATGTACAAATTAAAGTGCATGCTTGAACCAATTTATGTACAAATTTTGGAACCTTAAATCACTCTCCTCTGTTGGAAAAATAGGAATCCCTTTTTTTACAGAGGTCTTTTCGATTGATTATTCTGTGCTATAAAAGTTGTCCAATCGTGTTATGCTATGGGCAATTCAAAGACAAAGACATGATGAATACTGACAATGAACTTCAATTTCTTAGCTTTAGTCATTGCTGAGAAAAATCGGCATCGCTACAGCCAAATTATCAAGGCGTCGCCTTAATCAGTTTCTTAGGGTTCCGTACCCAAAGGGTAAAAACAGGACCCTATTACTAAGACTTCGTTGTCTGTCCGTCCGTCTGTCTGTCTGTCGCCAGGCTGTATCTCAAGAACGGCTATAGCTAGACTTCTGAAATTTTCACAGATTGTGTATATCTGTTGCCGCTATAACAACAAATACTAAAAACAAAATAATATTAATATTTAAGGGGGGCTGCGATACAACAAACATGATTTTTTTGGCCTATTTTGCCCGATACCAATTAAATGGCAACAGGTAGGCACTTGAAATTTTCACAAAAGCCTTAGGTATATGTACTTTAATAATTATTAATAATATTTAAATAAAATAAAAGTTTAAGGGTGGCCCCCATACAAAAACACAATTTTTGGCCTATTTGTGCTCTATAACGGTACGGAACCCTTTGTGCGCGAGTCCGACTCGCACTTGGCCGATTATTTTTTGGTTTATGCTTAAAAAAGGGTGACAGGCAGACAGACGCATTTTGGTATTCAGGACAATGGTATAGCCTTGATATTGCCTGAATTTAGTACGAAAGGAAATCCCGTGCAACCTTACACTCTGCCGATAGTAGCCTTTGAGTTCCAGGAAAGGACATAGGATAGTTCTTATCCCGGTAAAACTTACAGTGTCCGATAATCGAATTTCTACTCGAACGGGCAATCTAAATACATAAACACCAAGAAACAAAAATATTACCTCAGAGTGAAGCGAATTTTCTTTGGGAAATTTTCATTTTTCACCGCGACAGGAGTATAAAATAAATTGAAACTTTCGTGGAAGTTTAGGTTCGATTCCGCGCGGGGGAATATCGACGATTTCGGTTGTAAAATCCAAAGTATGATTTTGGATTAAAAATGTTTTATGAAATCGAAATGTTTGTGACAATAACTTTATTCTGTAACCTTTTGCTCTAAAATACTACTTATTTGTAACATAATTCGAGTGTGAAATGTATGGTGCTATAATAATTATATTTTATTTTTCCTAACGCCTCCGTGGTCTAGTGGTTAAGAGCGTGGCTCTTGACTCGGAGGTCGTGGGTCCGATTCGAGCGTTGGATACTTGTTATCCAAGTTTGGTTAGGAAAATGCAGGCTGATCACCTGATTGTCTGACGAGAAGATAGAGCTCTTGGCTAAAAAATAGGTTGTCTGTAAAGTCGGTTTACTGACGATAGTTGAACGTGACAACGTCATAGCCTTAACCCCTCAGTTCCGGGAAAAATCTATGCAAAAAAGTTGGCAGGTCAATGTGCAAAAAAATGGCGCCCGGCCTACCCTCTTTGTAAAATTAATGTAATATCCTTACATACAATCCATATTTTATGTTTGTGTGAACTACATTATAATATATGTTAAATTTTCTATCTATCAAGCCATCATAATATAGTATTTAGTCCGATGTGATATTAGTTTCTCAATTATAAACTTTCGAAACTATAATTAGTGACTTGTTCAGAAGAAATAAACGAATACTTTATTCTTCATATATTAAGTCATACCTTGACACGTAGGAAATAGAGCACAATTTTGAATAGCCGAAATAATACTAATAGCTCACAGATTGTTTATTTATTTTTCATTCAGAGTGTGGTCAATGTATCAAAGGTCATAACTAAACAAACTTCTTCATGCAAAAGTATTCTCTAAGTCATCGAAATACGTAATATAATCGAAACAAAGAGCGCGGCCCAGGTGGGCCTTACGGTTGTTGAGAGACTTGAGAGTGTAAATGGAACGCCTCAGAGCTGTCAGCGAGGTAACGCCGCATGAACTGTCATGTTTTTCGGGCGCGCACCCCATATCGAATTCTAAGACGTTATCACGTCAATAATCTATGTAATTAAAAATGTACGGTATTTGACGTAAGGTACTGCAAAAGATTTAGCGATGGCATAGGCTGAAGTACGCGGCGGTGCAAACACGCGACTTGGACGCTAAACCGCCTGATCACAAGCAAATACTTATTTAAATAGCGGGGCTGTCTCGCTCTCTTTTATCTTGCTTGCTTGTTTTCTCGCGGTGTTACCGCCAAACCGCGAGTTCGGGCGGACGCATATTAGGGTGCGTTCCACTGACGCGGAGCGGGGCGGAGAGGAGCTTAGCGGTGCTTGGTACTACTAATATTATATTATATTCTGTGGCGGTGCCCGAATTGGCCAATCGTGCTATTCCAGCGCAATGACAGCGAAGATTTCGAGCATGGTGATTGGTCAATTCGGCACCGCTAAGCTCCTCTCCGCTCCGCGTCAGTGGAAACACGGCCATAATCGAGCCTTATCTTGGCTAAAGCAGCTTTTTTTTGCTTTCAGCAGCATGCATACAAACGAGCAAACTGGTCACCTGATGGAAAGCAACTATAACCGTCGCCCTTAAACACTCGTAACATCAGAAGAGCTGCAGGTGCGTTGCCGGCCTTTTAAGAGCGAATACGTTCTCTTGTTGAAGGTTTGCAGGTCGTATTGGTCCGGAAATACTGCTGGTGACATTTCGTTCTAGAGTTTTACAGTGCATGGCAGAAATTTACGCAAAAAACGCACGGTGCATGACTGCGACTCAACAAGGTGATGAGGATGGTATATTTTTCACGTGGAAAGATGGTGAAAAGTTGCTTGAGCTATATACGGTGTACTATATTACTAACAGAACTCCAAAAAAGATGGAGGTTGTACACATTTTCCGACAAAGGCACACAATATAACGCTCACTTCAAGAACCAATCTCGAGCAAAACAAATACCTATTTATACCTTCCTTTGAGCTGTCACTTTGACTAATATCATATTCCTCTGTTATATATCACTAGAGCAGCGCTGCCATAGCATTCTGCTCCTTATGCCGACGGCATACGAGCCAGTTTGTTAGTTTTGATTGATTCGCTGGAAGTTTCTAAGATTTATAAGGTTTGTCGAATATTTATATCGAATGCTAGGTGATTATTTTTAGTTTCCGTCGCGTTCAGTTCGTTGTTATTGATTGCTCGATTTAGTTTCACGTTACTGACAATTTGTTACAGTTCTAGAAGGATTTCACGAAGCCACGTGGATAGCTGTCACTCAAAATGACAGCTTAGGTTCCAGTTCGGATGCATGCAATGCTTAGTTGGATGATTTTAAAAGAAAGAGATTCCTACAGTTATAGTGAAGAAAAAATGATAAAGACACTGTGGTAATAGATAACATATTGTATAGAAAAAATTTAGCTATTATAAACTGAAGAAGGTCTAGTTGATCACCTGATTCCCTGACAAGTAATAATCCATGCGTCGGATGAGCATGTTAAAAGTCCTACGCCTAATCTCTCGCCAGTCGTGTCGTTCGTACATCTTACTGGGTTACGCGAAGAAGAAAGAGCTCTCTTGTGGGAACCCGCACACAATTGTGGCACTATTAAAAATTCTCCTGACTTCCATTCAATGAAACCGACTATCGTCACCGAAACCGGTGCGGGAGGCTTATCCACATTAATTACTGAATTAAGTATATTACAACCACTACTCACCCCCCCGGAGCTCACACAGCAGGGTGAAGTTCCCCCCCTCCTCCAGCGGGCCGATGACCCCGGCGACGTCGCGTCCAGCCGCGTCGTACAGCAGCAGCTGGTGCGGCGGCACTGGGGGGAAACAGCTTATTATTGGCAGCTTAGAACTGGAGATAAACAGGAATCCATACTAATATTATTAATACGAAAGTGTGTCTGTCTGTCTGTCTGTCTGTTATCTTTTCACGCCTTAACCGATGAATTAATTTTGCTGAAATTCGGAATGGAGATACTTTGAATCCCGGGGAAAGAGATAGATTTTGCTGTAACTTGGTGGGGAGACCAAACAGACAGTCTTACTTTCGCATTTATAATATTAATACGAAAGTATTTTGTGACGTCATTATAATACGTCACACTTGCCCCACCAGTGGCACATTAATACAATATAACGTCAGATAACGTCACGAGCACTAGCCAATATACTGGGTAATATTTCGGAACACACCCTACGATATTGCATCTAGTTTTTGAAACGTCCTCCACAACTGTCAAAGGTTTCATAACGTCGGCTTACACTGTCAATCACAATACACACAGACCAGGTTATGAAATAGTCCAGGTTAGATCTATTGATGCCTGATGACTGACTGGTATTAGAGGAGATTGGTATTGTTGGATATATTGGCAACTATGGTAGCCATGTTATGGTAGACGTGTTATTGTGATTATAAATAACAATGTGTATGTCTCTCTTATATAAAGTTCACTGAGAAGGTAGTAGCTAAAACAGTTATATTTTATGCTGTAAAATTAATCAATTGGAACATTTCTCATAGAAGTTAAAAGTGACTCTTTCGGCGATGCTACTTTTACCGTGAACTCTATAAGGGACACATCCACTTACTACTAAGAACTTAGAAAAAAAAATCTTTCGACCAAGCGAAATGGTATGCTCGGTATAGAATTATAACCTTTAGAAGAGGCATTCCATACAATCGTCAGCGCGACAATGTGTCACCCTCGAAATGAGTGAGCTCACTCATCTGAGAGCAGTGTGCCATAGGACGCGGTGACAGTCGGACGTGTTTAATGCATTGATTACGTAAAATATGCATTGAAAGCGTAAAATGTGTGAAAGAGACAGTAGTATACGCTATTACTGTAAGACAAAAAGGACGACAATATTTTCTCGATACACATTTTGCATGCAAAAACATTGCTACAGTTTTGACGGCGTATGCCATATTCAAGTATTGAGATCATTGATGCTCGGTTTATTTTAGCTGTCGCCTATACTGCCCTACTAAGCACAAAAGCGGTATGTCAATGAAAGCTAGTTTAGAGATAATTGACGTTATGTAAAATTTTGTTTTACGTTAATTTACAGATTGTTATTTTTGGTTATTAAATGTAATTTATATATAATATTAGGTATGTTTTCTATCACAAATAGTTAAATATATAAAATATACATGGAAATGCCTTAACCATGAGATACTGCTATGCCGCTTAGTAATTACAAACTTGAGATTTGAGTTACCGCCTTTTGGTTAGCTTTTCACCTAACATGCTTGTATACAAAATGATATCAATTTTCAGTCGAATAAAATACATATTCTTTTAAAGAAAAAACAAATCAAAGTGCACTTATATTTTTTATTATTATTTAAATTTATTATCTTAAAAAAACATATTTAAAAAAGAAACGTGTTCTATGAATTTTAATCAGTCAAATGTGGGGACATTTCCAGTGCTACGTAGATTTATTATTATTGTTAAAGTTTTATAACTGTACTTATCAAAAATTAAATAACATACCTACATTAAATTTTTTATGTAGTAGGTATACCTACCTACCGCTGAACCAAGCTTATGTAGACGTGTGGGATTGTTTCGTGAGTAGTAAAAGAATATTTTTCTGCGACCCAAAAAACCTTTCGATATGAAGCTCTACCTCATTTGAAAGAATAGAATAGGTCCTAAAACTGTACTTGCTAGTACAGTTTTAGTTCCTATTACTAGGCGCTATTACAAACAATATTAATTTGATGTTTGTCTTCAAACATTATAATAAGGGTGAGACCACACTAGACGGAACAAAACTGAGTGCGACACTTCACGTCGTACCGTGACGGATTACTCCGCTGCTATAGTTAAACCTAGTGTGGTCTCACCCTAAATAAAATATCTGAAAACAAACATCAAATTAATACTATATTAACATTGCAATCGTATTGCACTAAAGAGTGAAGACCTATGTCTCGACCGTGAACTAGACTTTCATGTTGTAAACAAAGTACATATTATGTAATACTAGTGACCCGCCCCGGCGTCGCGGGTATAAAATATATAGCCACTGAAAAAATGATTCAAATCGATAGCCTACGATCCTTCACGTGGTCTACTTCTTATCTATGCCAAATAACATAAAAATTGCTAAAGTGGTTCGCGAGATAAGCCCTTTCAAATAATTTCCTTCGTTTTTCCCACATTCTCCTATTAGTCTTAGCGTGATTAAATATAGCCTATAGCCTTCCTCAATAAATGGACTAACACTGAAAGAATTTTTCAAATCGGACCAGTAGTTCCTGAGATAAGCGCGTTCAAGTTAGCCCTTTCAAATAATTTTCCCCGTTTTTTCCACATTTTCCTCTATTTCTTCGCTCTTATTAGTCTTAGCGTGATAAAATATAGCCTATAGCCTTTCTCGATAAATGGGCTATCTAACACTGAAAGAACCATCAAAATCCGTTGCGTAGTTTTAAAGAAGGGACATGAGGGAAAAAAAGCGACTTTGTTTTATAATATCGACGGTTAAAAGGAAATACTTTGGCTTAAGAGACAAATGACAAAAAAAAAATTAGAGGATAAGAAGCCTAAGCAACATTCTGATTTCTTACATCGCAAAGTAAAAGGGTATACGATTTAGTAAGTGTTATAGGAAAAGAAGGATAACGTACTTTTTACGTACTTTTAGCGACATTTTTGTCAAAAATGAGTTTTAAATGCCATCTTACTTAAAATTTCTCGCTCTTTCGAATGCGCTGATTCTCATAGCTCTACGATGAGTTTTTTGGCGTTTATGCCCTAGCAAAAAAAAGAAATTTCCTAGTAGTATTTTTTGTAACCGACAAAAATTCAGGTCAGTTTGTCTGTAAAGGTGCTTGTACCCCTGCAAAAAAGATTGTCTACAGCTTTCGGCTGCTTATATCTTTTAAGCAATTCTCTCAAAAATTACAAACGTCGTTTATAGCCTTCTTCCATTTCGTAATTGATCATAGCTTTGGCGCTTGTACCCTATATATCCAAAATTTATTTTCATATTACTCTGTCGGTTATACCCTACAACCTTTTTCAACCATATTTCCATAGACTCACGCAATGTCAGTCGCCAGATGTTGATTATTCTTCTTTTCCTTCATTTTCAAACGACACTGTGTGTCACATGTGTGTCACTTAAGTCTTATAATTCTAGTTTTTGTGAAAGTCTACTGTTACTTGTGTTCTATTAACTGCTATTAACTAATAAACGACCACTGTAAAAAGTACGTTATCCTTCTTTTCCTATAACACTTACTAAATCGTATACCCTTTTACTTTGCGATGTAAGAAATCAGAATGTTGCTTAGGCTTCTTATCCTCTAATTTTTTTTTTTTGTCATTTGTCTCTTAAGCCAAAGTATTTTTTATCGCTTATAACAATTACTTTAAAATTTTGAATGAGGTAATCATTCAAAATTTTAAAGTAATTGTTATAAGCGATAAAAAATACTTTAAATAGCACTAAATCATTAAAACTAACAATACCGGTAAGAGGCTCACTTTTTAATCATTTTATAACTGTTTGAATTATCACGATACGTCAATAAATAACAGAGATACGTCAGTTTTTCTTAAACTCAAAACTTTAAACTCTCTCTCTCTCTCATGAACATTTCACTCTCCTGAACATTTCACTTTTTGGCGCTTATACCCTATTTCCTTTTAACCGTCGATATGTATAGATATATAGATGTAATATGTTATGTAATATGTAATATATACTAGTTTAAACTCGTGGGCTTATCCAATAGACCATTTTTTAATCCATACTTATTAGTAATTAGTATTGAAAATGCTGACAATACAACAACAACAAACAATTAGTAATGACACGAATGTTAGCCAAGGCAGGGATAAATCATTGCAAGATGTATGAGAAATCAGACTGTATAGAATACGCCTTAAAGATCAATTTGACTTGCAGCTGCAGCAGCGTTGTAAGTCAGTAGTTACTTACTGACATACCGCTACAACGCTTTATGCCGCTTATTGGCTTAGAACACAACGTGCGTAAAACGCTTCTGTTTTTTAAGAGATTTAGCGGTATTTAAATATACGGCTATTTGGCTACGTTATATTGATATACCTCTAATATCCTTAGAAATTTAAGGTAAAACTGAGATAGAGAAAACTTTCTTACCGTTTTTTTATAAGTTTTGAATAACATACCGCTATAAGGCTTAGCTCAACAGACGCGTATTCTTCTAAGCTATCCGATGCCATAAAAAACAAATCTTCGTTTTTTTTTTGAGATACCGCTTTTGCGCTTAGCAGGGCAGTATATACCGGCTACTGTCACATTTAAAAAACTTCGATAGCGCGATGCAGGATCGTGGCGATAGTTGGTCCGCAACACTAAATTATTATCACTTATTAATGTTGCATTCTATACAAAATGTATATATAACTAAGTGATAACACTTTGGGGTGTTTTGTCCTTTATAATAATTATAGTGAAAGTAGCAGCGCTTAAAAGGGCTTTGTGACTTGTAAGGGCAAGCGCCCGAGCAAGTAGCAACATTAATTTTTTCATACAAAGGTGAAAAAAGTTACTTTTTCAGCGCTGCCACTTTCACAGCCCTATACAGGGCACCCACATACCCTAAAGTAATGTCACTTATTTTTGTTACACCTTGTATATTAATCTACCTACACTTACCAACAACATTAAGTCGTATCTGAAAATTCCTCGTGGGGGAGTTCTTGAAGTCCACTCGGCAGCGGTACACGCCCTCATCGTCCAATTGGACGGCGTCCACGGTGAGCGCGGAGGGCGTGGCCAGCGTCGCGAAGTGAGCTCGTCGGCCGAACGCCAGCGGGTCCGACCAGTGCAGCGCCTTGCTGAAGCTGCGCCCGCGCACGTCGAAACTGAAATAAATCGTCAATTTAACGGCAAAGTTGAAAAATCGACCAAGTGCGAGTCGGACTCGCCCAGGAAAGGTTCTGTACCGTTATAGAGCGAAAGTAGGCAAAAATTGTGTTTTTTGTATGGGAGCCCCCCTTAATTATTAAGCTTACTTTAATTTTAAATTACAAATACGACTGAGTAGTTAATAAACATTTCAAGTGCCTTCCTGTTGCCATTATTGTTATCGAGCAAAAAAGTCACGTTTGTTGTATCGAAGCCCACACAAAACTACATTTATTTGCCAACTTGCGTTCTTATAACGATACGGAACCCTGAGTGCGCGAGTCCGACTCGCACTTGGCCGATTTTATGTCCTATTAAAACATTGCACAATAATTGAACATTACCTGCTTGTAATACAGTTTAGTAGTCCCTCTATGTAACACTAAGATCTAAGCTAGACTGATCTATCCCTGTGCTAATGGTGACGGATCGCAGGTGCCGATCTCGCTCGATCAGATCGGCAATCGTCAGGCGATCTATCGCCAAAATCGCGCATTTGTTAAGATTAGGATCGCGCTGCGCACGTTTACTTTGATTTTTAGTCCAATAGTTGCCTCGTACGGTTGCTGAGGGTTTCGACAGGAGCTTGTCTTTCAGTGCTTTTGATGTCGGACTCATTAGCTAATTAAAAAACGCTTTTGCAAAAAAATAACACTGAAACCGAGTCTTCGAGAAACTTCAGTCGGTAAAACTCATATTAAAATATGTAATTGATAAGGAATACAAAGAAGGAATGTTTATAATTAGCAATACTATCGCATGGTGCAGTAATTAAGGATGTTTTTAGGGTTCCGTAGTCAACAAAGAAACCCTTATAGTTGCGTTCGGTCCGTCCGTCTGTTTGTCTGTCTGTCCTCAGTTTTTCTCAGATACTATAGGACCTACAAAGCTGTAATTTGGCATGAATGCACATATTAATAATGTCAACAAAATGGTACATGAAATCTTTTTTTTTTCCTTAGTTATCTGCGATCAACCCGAAGGTTATAAGCAGATGTGATGAAGTGGATTTGGCGGCTCAGAGGCTTAAGTTCAGTAACTAGGCCTCTACATTAAAATGGCTAGAATCTGTTATCCAGGTCCAGTATGTTGTGGCGTTTGAGACGACAATAGCGGATTTTTCGAGGAGACCGTGGGCAAGGTCATTAGGGTGGTTATTTAAGCGTAGCTTGTATCTGGTGCATGATTTAGAGATTTCCTCTTTGATGGCGGGTATCGATAAGATTTCATGGAGTTCACTGTTTCTTGTATACCAGTGTGCATTGGAGATTCCTCTCAATATTATATTTTCATATCTTTGCAATATTTCTATGTTGCATATGGCAGCACTACCCCAGAGCTGAAGACCATAAGTCCAGATGGGTTTTAGTACTATTTTGTAGACTAGCAATTTGTTCTTTGAGCTCAATTTTGAATTTCTACCAAGAAGCCAAGTCAGGTCTTTGTTTCTTATATTTAATTCGTCTCTTTTTGCTTTGATGTGAGGTTTCCGTGTTAAACGACGGTCCAGGTGAATACCAAGGTATTTCACTGAGTCAGCGTGAGGGAGTGGCACGCCGGATAGTGAAACTGGTGAACAATTGTCTTTTCTTAGGGTGAAGATGATGTGTGGACTTTGCTGCACTCGCTCTGATGCGCCACATGCTCATCCAGTTGCTTATTTGATCAAGTCCTCTTTGGAGTTGAGATGAGGCAGAATCCTTATTTGGGTGGCATGCTAGAACAGCAGTGTCATCGGCATAAGTGCCTACGGTGATATAGTTTGGAACCCATATGTCTGATGTAAAGATGAAGTACAAAATCGGACCAAGGACTGAGCTCTGTGGTACGCCTGCTCTAATGTCATAAAACTCAGACCTTGCGTCGCGTTCTTTCACCTGGAACACTCGGTCTTTAAGGTAGGACGCAAGGAGTAGGTAATATGAATGTGGGAGAAGCGTTTTAATCTTGTAGAGCAGTCCCTTGTGCCACACTCTATCAAAAGCCTGCTGAACGTCTAGGAATGCGGCTGAACAGTATTGTTTATTTTGCAGCGCAGCAGTTATTATATCGCAAACCCTGTGAACTTGAACAAGTTCACAGGGTTTGCGATTGTGCCATGGCCTCGACGGAAGCCGAATTGGTGGTCGGGGATGACGTTCCTATCAGATAGCACGGCTGATAATCTTTTGGCAAGCATTTTTTCGAAGACCCTCGACAGGATTGGTAGCAGACTGATAGGTCTATACGATGAAACATAAATTTTTGGTTTCCCTGATTTGTGCACCATTATAATTTGTGAGACTTTCCATAGACTAGGATAGTGAGAGGTTCTAACGATGCCATTCATTAGAGATGCTAAAAAGACTATTGCTTTCTTGGGGAGTTCTTTGAGGACCCTGGGGGTGATTAAGTTAAATCCCGGAGCTGATTTTTGTTTAAAGTTGCGTATGATGCTTTGACTTCGTTGGGTGTTGTTGGTTTGATTGGAAATTCCATTTGGAAAGGTTGAGAGAATGCTTCATCGATTGATGATTCGTCAATTTGTGGACAAGCATCGTTGGGTCGAAATACTTCGTACAGATGTCTAGCGAACAATTCAGCTTTATCCTTATTGGACCTAGCCCAACCTGAGTCTTCATTTTTCAAGGGGGCTTTAAACTGAAGTGGTTGATTGTAGTGCTTTGCTGCTTTCCAGAGGGAGTAGTTAGAGTGCTTGTCGGGTTTCAGGGATTCTAGGAATTTTTTAAATGCAGCGTTTTGCTCTTTGGCAATTAAATTCTTTAGATCTGAGCAGGTTTTGTTAAGGGCTCTCTTATCAGATGGGTGTCTACTGGTATGCCAGACTCTTCTTAGTCTTCGCTTCTCTTTGACGAGATGTTTGACTAAAGGGCTTAAGTTTTTACTATCTGAACTAGTATAATCAATATCAGGAGTATTCTTCCATGCGGCTTCATGTATCAGACAAGTTATGTACTGAATGTCATTCGTCGATTTTAAGTGGACATTCAGTCCTATATTATCTGTAATGTAATCGCGGAATCCTTCCCAGTCCGTTTTAAAGTTTACAAGAGTATCTTCTTTGGACAACATAAAGACACAAGATCTCATTTTTAGAAGAACTGGAGTATGATCTCAGGAACTATCTGAACACGAAGTAATTTTTTGAAATTCCTTTGGTGATGTAGAAATCAAGTAGATCAGGCAGTCTAGATTGATCGGAAGGCCAATATGTTGTTTCTCCAGAAGATAGAGCAATGAGGTTATTAGATTGAAGGCTTTTCATTAGTTCACGACCCCGAGTGGAGGTTAATCTCGATCCCCAATGAGTATTTTTTGCATTCCAGTCACCTCCGGCAAGAAAGCGATTATTAAGCGTTGAGAAATAAAGGTTGAATGTTGCTTCGTCTATTTTGTGTCGGGGTGGGCAGTAGACAGATGAAATAGATAGTTGACCAGCTTTGTCTTCGACAGTTACTGTAGTAGCCTGAATATGGGGTGATTGGAAAGGTACTTCTTCATTGTGACGAACGGAGTTTTTTACAAATATTGCAGTCCCTCCGTGTACAGTACCATCTGGATGATGAGCGAAGTAGCCCGAATAACCATGGATTCTTACATTTGACTTTGTTGTCAGGTGAGTCTCGGATATAAGGATTACATCCAGGTTGTAATTTTTTATCAGCAATGTTAATTCATTGACGTTGGGTGAAAGTCCATTTATGTTCCAAGTGACATGAAATCTTAAAAAAATATTTTTTTTATGGTACCTTCCCTACACATCAAGCGGGGATGAATTTTTTTTTTCGCGTCCACCCCATCGTGTGGGGTGTCGTTGGATAGGTTTTTTTTTTAAATATTATGAGTATTCATAGATCATTTTCCGGTTTAGGGATCCGTCTGTGAAATATTAAGTTTTAAAGTGAAAAAAATCGTTAGAGTCCAGTGTCCCCCCCTTCTACCCGCTAAACGGTAGCTTCTGGAATAGTGAAAAAATTCACAGGAGTAGGAAATATGGTGAATTTAAAAGGAAAACTATCACGGCTCATAAGACTTCATAAGTTATTGAGTAATAGTCGATCAACTAAAAAAAATGTTTTCGGCGAAGTATAAAGGAACTTTTCGTTCAAATTCCTTTGAAAGCAACTGAGATGATGTTGTTAGTTGTGTAAAACATGTTATTAATGTACATTCATTGACCATACACAAATTTTAAAAAACTAGTGGTACTACGGAACCCTATATTGCGCGTGGCTCGACATGCACTTGTTTATTTTTATTTCTTAGGAAAAAATAAAACATCCTGTATTATTGCATCATTCGCTAGCCTTGCTAGCGAATGATGCAATATGCGATAATAAATTTTTCCAAAGTAAAAATATACCGTAAAATCCAGGAAAGGTTCGATTTTTAAGATTTTATTGTTTTCTCATACATTTCTTTAAAATATGAAACAATATACTTTAAAATATAACACTTTCCTTAAGTTTGCCATATACGATTACTTTCCAGAAATGATTCCTTACCAGCAACAGTATAAATTAATACAGGGTGTTTTTTTTGTGATTTTTTCTTACCTTCTACCCTCGTTAACTTTTTTCTATCATGGATTAGAGATTTTATGTCATACTAGAAAATGTACAGCTTTTCAAGTCCTTTCATCTATACTTATCATAAAACAAAGTCGCTTTTTTTCCCCTCATGTCCCTTTGTTCCCTTTAATCTTTAAAACTACGCAACGGATTTCGATGATTCTTTCAGTGTTAGATAGCCCATTTATCGAGGAAGGTTATAGGCTATATTTTATCACGCTAAGACTTATAGGAGAATGTGGAAAAAACGGGGAAAATTATTTGAAAGGGCTTATCTCGCGAACTACTGGAGCAATTTTTATGTTATTTGGCACAGATAACAAGTAGACCACGTGAAGGATAGCTAGGCTATCGGTTTTAATATTTTTTTTCAGTGGCTATATATTTTATAGGTACCCGTGCGACGCCAGGGCGGGTCGCTAGTTTGATATAATATTATGTCTCAACGTGCTACAGCTTGGGTACGGGTCCCATACAAAAATGACCCTTGTTTGTTAATTCTTTATTAAAACTGCTAGATGCTGATAAAGAGTAGACAACGTTGTTGGGTACAACACAGGTTGAAGAGGGGAAAGACACAAAACACTTACTAACATTTTTAAACACTTACTAACATACAACTTTTTGAGACTTTTTCGAGATAATAAACATGTTGTGGCTGACCAAACAACACACAATTCTAAATCGCGATATCGATGTTTCTGAGATACTCATGAAATACACCAAATCTTAAATGGAGACAAGTGGGCTTCGGCCTGACCAGGCATGCAATTTTCTCCGTCAGAAGATCCTCCTTTGCGACTTTCAAACAACCTTAAAGCTAATGAATTAATCATAACTCGTATAAAATTGTAGTTTGACGCAACAGAGTGCTTTGCAAACATCAAAACCGGCACTAAAATATATTTCATATCACAGGATTAAATCCATGAATTTGAGTTTTTCCAACCGCGGCGTAATCTACCTCATGTCCGCTTGTAATCGCATATAATCGGGTTAGCTCGCTCGCTTCCGACGCTCGATAACTTTTGATGTGGCTTACTGTATTGTTTTATACTGTAATCTCTGACGGTATGATTGTGGTGGCTCAGTATAAATGATAAACAGTACACTGTGTTGGTTGCAGACCAAATCGCACGCACGCACACATAGCGTAATTCAGATAGCTTGAGAGCAGGGAAATAAGGGTAAATTGACCCTTATTTTTCTGCTCTCTTAAGGTACAATTCCGTGCATCGCGATCGATCGCGGTCGTGCACGACCTACGACTGTCGTCGGACGCTCGCGACCATAGTCAACGTATGAAAATGTATGGCACCGCTTCCGAGGCCCGCGACTGACGCGCGCGGCCTACGACTGTCGTAAGCCGCGCGCGATCGTGTCTTGAAGTTATGACAGTCGCGCACGACCGACGACAGTCGTAGGCCCCGCGCGACCGTGTCAAAGTTATATGGCACGATCGCGCGCGGCTTACGACAGTCGTAGGCCGCGCGCGTCAGTCGCGGGCCTCGGAAGCGGTGCCATACATTTTCATACGTTGACTATGGTCGCGAGCGTCCGACGACAGTCGTAGGTCGTGCACGACCGCGATCGATCGCGATGCACGGAATTGTACCTTTAGGGTAAATTCAGACCGCAACGCGACGAGGCGAGGCGAGGCGAGGCGCGGCGCCGCATAAATTTGTATGGATTTGACAGATATTATCAATTTCGTGAGACGTCTTGCGAATCTGTCAAATCCATACTAATTTACAAAATTAATGCATCCACGCGTCGCATTGCGGTCTGAATCAACCCTTAGATGTAAAGTGCTGCTCAAGCTGCGTCTGTCTGTCTGTCTGTCTGTCTGTTTCCTGCCTTTTCATACATAAACCGATGATCCAATTTAAGCGGGTATGAAAATACGTTGGGTCCCGGAAAAGGACAAAGAATAGTTACATCGGTAAGATGTAAGGTTGAATGATTAATTACCTAGGCATGTTCAAAACGTGCAACAATTATGGTTATATATTAGGTCTTTTTATGTTGAGCTTTTGCCCGCGTCACGCACGAAGTTATCTGTCCCACGGGACACGTCCATTTTCCACGATTAGCATTTACGTTAATCCCTTTCATTGGAATCCGTTGAGAGATTTGATAAAAATAGATATACTGTACTCGGCGAAACATGGCGGTAGCGGTCATTGACTCACTCTCAAAAACTTGTCTTTTTCTATACAAAGCCGCGATTGACAATATCTGACACTTCACTGTCAATCGCGGTTTATATAGAAAATGACAAGTTTTTGACAGGGAGTCAATGACCGCTACCGCCATGTTTCGCCGAGTACAGTATAGACACTGACCTCCATTATACAAGTACGCTGGACATAAGATACCCAGCTGTTTTTTGTGCCTATTTGAAGCGGAATCAGCGCCGCCAATGCGGGGGAAGAGAACTAAATCTGACGTAACTTGTAAATGGCCGCTCAATCGCTATTGGTTGTAGAAACCACAGATAATAGTATACCTCCATGGTAGAAACTAGTATTAGTTCCAAGTACTCCCAATACTGCTATCAGCGCCAATATAGCGACTTTTAAACGTCATGTTTACGTCAGATTTAGTTCTCTTCTACCGCATTGGGGGCTGGGGCGCTGATTCCGCTTCAAATAGGCACAAAAAACAGCTGGGTATCATAGGTTCAGCGTACTTGTATAATGGGGGTCAGTGACTATAGATATTATAAATGCAGTATCAGCGACTCTATGGTCACTGTGGTCAGTGTCATGGAGCTGATTAAAAAAATTATTAGAATCCCAATCTCTTTTTTGAATAGGGAATATTACGCAAAGGTCAGAGCAGAGGGCGCTACTAGAACGTAATATAGTAAACAATACGGCCACAATCCGACATGTTGCACACGTCATATCAGAATATTGACAGAAACGTTGTCAAACGTCGAACAAAACTTTGGTTTACTGTCTGTGCTGGTGTTGCACTCTAGCGGGAAACTAGTAACATAATATAATCTACTATATCAAGTAAAAATTAAATACGGACATACATTAGACGACATACTGATGATCATCAACATGTACAAGAGAATATTCGTCTTTAATAGAGACAACGTCAAATCTGCATCAGACTTTTAGTTTCGTAATCATTGTCATCACTTTAAGGTGACGCCGCGTTAAAATAAAAAACCGTGTTGGATATGAGGGCGGGCGTAAGAAGCAAAATGGTTTTTGTCGCGTACTTAATTTAAAAACCATAAATACATTTCATATAAGCTAAGGGCAAATTAAAGTGTATGCTTGAACCAATCTATGTACAAATTTTGGAAGCTTAAATCACTCTCCTCTGTTGACAAAATAGGAATCCCTTTTTTTACAGAGGTCCTTTTGATTGATTATTCTGTGTTATAAGAGTTGACATACAATACTGACAATGAACTTTAATTTCTTAGCTTTAGTCATTGCTGAGAAAAATCGATATCGCTACAGCCAAATTATCAAGGCGTCGCGTCGCCTTAATCATACGTAAAGGAGGACCTTTAAAAAATACCTTTAACAATTATTAATCTATGCCAACGTAATATGAAAACAATTTTATACATAAAGAAGTTACTTTGTTTACACAGCACACGGTGCAATGATATATACGTATAGTATACATCGCGATAAATGTGGAATTAGATAAGAGTTTCCTCCGGAAAGTTCGCCGTTTCGCGAGAATTTAAAAGGAAATTTATTGAATTGTAGATAAATATAATGGAAGACACCGGCGCGGGATTTCCCGCCGCCCATGGCAATCGCTTTTTGAATGGACAGCAAAATAAGTGGAAAATAAAAAGTGATTGTCGGGAAAAGACTGATAATATACTATATGTGAAACTTCAGTAAAAAGTTTAGGATATAGAAGAAGCATTTTGGACGAGTGAAATAATATGTTGCAGTGTTGCTTGAGCTAAAGTAGTTCTGTGGGGTTTATTCCGAAATTTAACCCAATAGTCAGTGGACATGACGTCTAGAATCAAAGCCACTGTTAAATCGTTCCGAAATATTATGCGTCAGTATATCGACGTATATGACTTTCTTGTAGTGTCATTATTAATACGTCATACTTGTCTTACCAATATAATAATATAATAATATCTACGGACGCTTCACACCACGTCAGTCTGGCCCCGTGCTAAGTACCTGAAGGACTTGTGTTACAGGTACCAGACAACGGAAATATATTTAATACTTTTATACTATACAATATACGTATATTTAAGATTTTTATTATATGATACACATATTAATTAACACATATCCATGACCCAGGAACTTTGAAAACGTTTGTTCCGTCGGCGGGATTTGAACCCGCGACCCCCGGCTTGAGCTACCAACAGGCAACAGCCTACCAACTGAGCCACAGAGGTCGTCAGAGGTGGCACACAATACAATATGGCGTCGAATACATGACGTCACAAGCACTGGCCAGCATATTGAGTTTAATAGATCTCGTATTTTAACCCGACTTTTATCAAGCCGAATGACATAACAGCGTGTGCTTGTATAAATATGATAAATCAGAAGTAAATTCGACTGAGACACGGGAAATTCTACCTTAATCCTTTCCACGTAAAGCATTAAGTGAAGTTCATCAAATCTGTATTGGGCGAATCGTAAAGCGACGGTTAATTGGGCAATCAGCTGATTGGCTAAGTCGTTATACGGAATGGCTGGTCAAGTTGTGAGCCGGACTTGAGTCGGGTTTGCATTTGTGATATAGCCTGCAGCTCCGTCTATGTTTAAATATTATTAGATGTACATTTTTAGGGTTCCGTACCCAATGGGTAAAAACGGGACCCTATTACTGAGACTTCGATGTCTGGCCGTCTGTCCGTCTGTCTGTCCGTCTGTCTCCAGGCTGTAACCCAAGAACGGTAATAGCTAGAGTTGAAATTTTCACAGATTATGTATTTCTGTTGCCGCTATAACAACAAATACTAAAAACAAAATAAATTAAATATTTAAGGGGGGCTCCCATACAACAAACGTGATTTTTCAAACATTTTTTGCTCGGTATCAATGATGACAACAGGTAGGTACTTGAAATTTTCACAAAGGCCTTAATTATATGTGTTCTTTAATAATTAGTAATAATATTTAAATAAAATAAAAATTTAAGGGGGGCTCCCATACAAAAAACACAATTTTTGGCCTATTTTTGCTCTATAACGGTACGGAACCCTTCGTGCGCGAGTTCGACTCGCACTTGGCCGATTATTTAATTTTGAAGGTATGTTCTTTAAGCTTTAATGTGGCGTAGGAGCATGCATTGTTTGTTTTTTATATTATAAATTTCTCGCGTCACGCTTTTAGTTGTTCAACTCCTTCGCAATGGCTGGACCGATTGTGCTGCCATTGTTCGTGTCCAAAATCTATCAAATTTTCACTATCCAAATATCGTTATGGCATATCCAAATGAGTCACAGTCCTGAATTGCGCTTTCGAAGCGTTTTTAAGTCTAAGTGTTTAAAAACACCATGCTGAATTCACGATTACGTGAGCAATTTCAAACGCATACAATATAACGCGACGCAATTTCGGCATGGTTTGTCATCGGTAATCTAAAATACGTTGCAGGCAAAATCAAGCCGAACTTCCGCCGCGGAAATTCGGCATAGTGTGTTTAGAGACTTAAATTTCTGAGAACGGAGGGGCACGAACAATGCTCCCGTGAAAACGTGAAACGTCTGAAACGATACAGGTTTAAGCTTGTTCTCAATGACAAAACAAGGTTTGCCAGATCAGCTCGTTGTAAAATTCTGCTGCTCGACTTGACGAAGTTACATAAAAAATAACATATATTATATATAAATGTTCCACGCGGCTTCACGGAAACCGTACATTTTTCCGCAAAAAATAGCCTATGTCCCTTCACATGGTCTATTCTTCATGTGTGCCAAATAACATAAAAGTTGCTCCAGTAGTTTTCAAGATAATAAGCAATTTCAAATAATTTCCTCCGTTTTTTCCACATTTTCCTCTATTTCTTCGCTCCTATTAGTCTTAGAGAGATAAAATATAACTTATAGTCTTCCTCAATAAATGGGCTATCTAATACTAAAAGAATTTTTTAAATCGGACCAGTCGTTTCTGAGATTAGTACGTTCAAACAAACTCTCCGCTTTATAACATTAAGTATATTGACATGACGTAATAATAAATCGAATTGAGAAACCTCCTATTTTGAAGTCGGTTAAAAATAGAAGATGAGAGTTGTGATATATACGGAAATCCCGAAGCCCGCAGACACGGAAGCAGTTAAAACTTCCCCACAACTTGTATTGTCTCCACTCTCCGCCCGTTTGACAGCGAGACCGAACTTCGGACTTTTTGCTCACAACTTCTGTCCGCAGGTACTGCAGTTGGTAAAGTAAAAAAAAAGATTGGGGATAAGTTTAAATCGGCTTTTAAAAGACGAATGTTCAAATTATAATATTAATGTAGAAGATATTACCCACGATTAGTATGTTGGGTCAAATTCGTTTATTGAGTGGGAACCTTACGTTTTTCCGCGTCGATAGATAGATAGATAGAATATACTTGATTGCATTCAAAAAATTGTACAAATATAAAGATACATTCAACAAGGACACATGAACACAAAGGCGGCTTTATTGCTATTTAGCAATTTCTGCCAAGCAACCTTTGATAGGACTGCATTAACATTTAATTTACGGTATACTGTGCACTAAAATTTAAAATGTAATAAAACTTAATAGCCATCATCATGCCAAATTTTATCTTAATCAGTTCAGAGTTTCGAGCGTAAAGACCGTGAGACAGACAGACACACTTTCGCATTTAGAATATAACTAAAAAGTTCTTTCATTACTAAATAGAATAACTGAAATCCTTTTTCTTGAAATTCCCGAAACTTACCTAAACTTTCTTTCCCCAAGTTAGCGTTATTTTCTTAAGCTGGATACTCTCAAATATACAGGGTGTAACAAAACTAAGTGATAATACTTCAGGGTGTGTACGTGTTCCTCATAGAGAGTTAACTGTGAAAGTAGCAGCGCTGAAAGACCATTTTTTTTTCACTTATGTATGGCGAAACTCGTGACGCTGGGGCGCTTGCCCATATAAATATGAAAAAATTGGTCTTTCAGCGCTGCTATTTTCACAGTGAACTCTCTACAAGAAACACATACACACCCTAAAATATTATCACTTAACTTTGTTACACTCTGTATATTCGCTTCAAGTGGCCATTATTAAATCAGATGGTCCTCGTGGTCAGGCCTCCATAAACTATGACTGTCTTATTACACGAACGGAATACTAATTGTACAACTCCTTGAATATAACTTGGTTGTATTAATTAATTTTATCATAAAGTGCAAATATTTATTTTGCAGGTTTGTACTGAAAATATCCCAAAAACTGGACCGAGTTTGATACCGGGGTTCTTTATATCTTTGAAATAGAAAGAAATTGACAAAAATAGAAAGGACATCTAAGGCTCCTTCGTACCTATTAATTAATGCAGTATTTTTTGTACGCAGACAATGTATGAAGAATCAAAATTACTATTCACAAAGTTCCGGGCAACATGTATATCATTCAAACTTATATTCAAATGCTTAAATATGTATGCCTGTATGTTTGTTTGGATAACTCTCCGTCTCATCTTTTGTATACTTGTCGGTCTGTCTGTTATCTCTTCATGCTTAAACTGCTAAAGTGATTCATTCCTACGAGTAGGAAAGAGTTTTGCCCCGCGTAAGGTCAAAAGACAGAAACCGAAAAATAGTTCTCGTTTATCTCTACAAAGTTTCAAGTAATGTAATACCCAATTAGAGTGAGATGTAATTACCATCGTCAAACAGAACATATGCCGAGCTTGCAAGACTGTTGGCTTAAGACAATCAATTGTATGCGGGCGAAAACTTGCGTTTCTGTTCAAAACTATCCCGTCCGTATTAAACTAAGTTTTAGTTACATATTCAAATTGTTAGTTTAAAAAACTATAACCCGACTACGTAATATAGGCTATGTCACCCACGGCATATTAAAAACTAGATGACGCCCGCAACTCCGTTACGCCAAAATTCGTTTAACGCGGAGGAACCGTACATTCCGGGATAAAAAATATCCTATGTCCTTTCCCGGGACTCAAAGTATCTCCATACCCAGCAAAATCGGTTCAGCGTACCCAGCAAAATCGGTTCAGCGGTTTGGGCGTGAAGAGGTGTAGGGACAATGTGTGTGTATGTGTTGGTGTGGGTATCTAAATAATAAATACTGTAAAGGTAGTCCTAAACTTATTATATCAGTTGTTTGTCCAACACCTGTGTTTCAATACGTAACATGGTGGCAGCGGTGTAAAAAATTATCAAATAATAAAGTTTTGTTGCGATTTAGTTCCGTGAATGTGTAGTGAGGTGTGTTAAAAACAGAAGTGATCGTTATTCGATATGGAACACGCGCGACCGCCCTCGGCGACTCGCCGACGGCGGCCCGGGCTCCCGGCGCCTCGCGCTGCGACCGGTGCGGAGGATCCTGTGCGGAGCCGGCTTCGTGTCCGGCAATCTCTGTTCAGTGTTACGTGTGCGAGAATCACGGTCATTACGCAAGAATGTGTAAAATTAGTAAAAATAATAACAAAATAAAAAATATGTACGATATTAATGTTCGTGACGCGGAAAATGTGAGTGATAGTGATGATAGTGGACCCGCTTTTTATGTGTCGGTCGTCGATTGTACCGAGGAGTCGGCCCTGACGGCGGAGGACTGGTATGAGACGCTGCGTGGTGAGTACGGCCTCGAGAAATTTAAATTAGACACCGGCGCAGACATTAATGTAATGTCGCACAAACGATTTTTGTCACTAGGATATAAGCCTCGAGTTACAAACGCCAAGGAAAATATTAAATTACAAACTTATAGTGGAGAATTGATTCCTATAAAAGGAGTTTGTAACTTAATATGGTACTATAAGAATAAACCGTATAATTTAAAATTTGCAATCGCCGGTATCAGTTGTCAGAGTGTGCTGGGTCGACAATCTTGCCTGGACTTGCAGTTGATTAGGAGGGTTTACGATATTAAATTGGAGAATGCGGATTTATTTACTGGTCTAGGATGTCTACCGGGTGAATATCACATCGTGGTAGCAAGTCTGTGGCGCCGGTCGTGTGTGCTCGCCGAAACGTCCCAGTCGGTCTTCAGGAGCAGCTGAAAGACGAGCTAAATAGAATGGTTCGACTGGGCGTTATACGTAAAGTCTCCCATCCGACTCCGTGGGTAAATTCGATGGTAATCGTGGCAAAAAAGAATGGCGGGTTTCGGCTGCGCCTGGATCCGAGGCCGCTCAACGTCGCCATTCAGCGCGCTCACTTTCAACTTCCTACGATAAGAGAATTCGTAACGAAGCTTCACGGGCCTAGGTATTTTTCGGTTTTGGACGCAAATTCTGGTTTTTGGGCCATTAAACTCGATGACGAGAGTGCCGATTTGTGTACGTTCAATACGCCCTTCGGTCGCTATCAATACCTACGTTTACCGTTCGATTTGAACTGTGCTCCCGAAGTTTTTCACGCAAAAATAAAACAGCTACTCGAAGGGTTAGACGGAGTAGATTCGTTTATCGACGATATCATTTGCTGGGGCAGCTCGCGGACCGAGCACGACGAGCGCCTCGCGGCGCTGTTCGACAGGGCGCGTAAAATTAATTTAAAATTTAATAAAGATAAGTGTCGCATATGCGTCGAGGAAGTTAATTATTTAGGGCACTGTTTCAATAGGGATGGCATGAAGCCAGACGCCGAAAAAGTCCGTGCTATTGTCGATATGCCGGAGCCTAGCGATAGGAAAAGTTTGGAAAGGTTTCTAGGTGCAGTTAACTATCTTTCAAAGTTTATACCTAACTACTCCGAGCATATCGCCGTGTTTACTAAACTGCTAAAGAAGAACGTATCGTGGAGTTGGGAGTACGGTCACCGATGTGCGTTCGATAAACTAAAGAAGCTATTATGTAACGCGCCCGTCCTCGCGCTGTACGACGTGCGCGGCACGGCGGTGGTGTCGGTGGACGCGAGCAGCGCTGCGCTCGGCGCGGTGCTGCTGCAGGCCGGCCGGCCGGTCGAGTACGCCTCCCGCACGCTCACCGACACGCAGGTTAGGTATGCGCAGATCGAGAAGGAGATGCTGGCTATCGTGTTCGCGTGTGAGAAGTTTCACCAGTATATTTATGGTAAAAGCAAAGTAGTCGTCGAGACCGACCACAAGACCGACCCTGGAGAGTATATTTAAAAAACCTTTAGATTCGATCCCGGCACGCTTACAGAGAATGATGCTGCGATTGCAAGTTTACGATTTGTCTGTTATCTACGAGTATAAGCCCGGTAAATATATGTTTATACCGGTCCTGGTCCTGGCACCCTGTCGCGCGCGCCTCTCCCGGATCTGTACGACGACAGCGTCAGTGAGGCCGTCCTCCATCAGGTGAAGATGGTTGTTAGTACCGTGCCGATGTCGCTAAATAAATTAAGTCTGGTTAAGAAGGAAACTTCGAAAGATAATATATTAAAAGATGTTCTTGTTTACATAAAACGAGCTTGGCCTAATAACAAATACGATTTACCGGAGCGTTTAGGTTATTTTTATTCATTAAGGACGAGCTGTATACTGTGGATGGTGTTATTTTTAAAAATAGGCAAGTCGTTGTACCGAACTCGCTAAAAATTAAAATGTTAGACATCATTCATGAAGGTCACTTAGGTATAAACCGGTGCAAGAGGCGGGCGCGGGAGGTTTTGTACTGGCCCGGTATGGCTAAAGATATCGAAATGTATGTCAAAAGATGTAAAGTCTGTCAGGAGAATGCAAACAGACCGACTAGGGAGCCTATGATACCTGTGCCTATACCGGACGTTCCGTGGAGTAAAGTAGGTACCGATTTATTTGAACACACCGGTAAGAATTATATTTTATTGGTTGACTACTATTCGGGATTTTTCGAGGTGGCCATGCTGAGGGATACCTCCTTGCGGTCGGTAATTATTGTTATGAAGGAAAATTTTGCAAGATACGGGATACCGGAAGTGGTGATTAGTGATAACGGTCCCCAGTATTCGTGTCGTAATTTTAAAATGTTCGCTACCAAATGGGGCTTCGAATATATCACTACATCACCATACTATGCACAAGCTAATGGAAAAAGTGAAAGAACCGTGCAAACTATTAAAAGAATTTTAAGGGCGTTCCTTCCGGAGATTCCGTAATTTACCGTATTTAAAACTTTATAAACTCATAATCTGAAAGCTACAAAGTTATAATAAAAATACAGCAATAATCTTCAGTATATCAACATACCTTTCCCCGTTTTTAATTTTCTATTTTTCTTTATTATACTCATGATATCAGCTTCCAAAGTAATACCAATTTATTAAAATTCAAGCATACATTCAGCATCTCCTTAGCATTTACAAATTACTTTTAATTGAAACACACGCCAATAGATCGACAATATCATAAACTACATTTTCCCCGTTTTAATTTCTTTCTAGGACAATTTTGAACTAAGATAAGTAAAAATAATAGGGTTTTGGCGCTATCTCGGCAACGCGGCAAATGTATGGCCAAGGTCGTTTGCTCGGGGGACGGCCTTAAAGAGTTCACAAGCAAGCCGGTCTGATTTTACCTAAACCTACTGAGCTGCAGGAACATCCCGCGGGAAAATTTGGATTCTCCTGCACAGCTCCTGATGGGCCGGAGACTAAATTGTAGGCTTCCGGTGCACCCTGATTTATTAAAAATTGATAATAGTTATGGTTTACGGACTAAGGAAACTTTGTTGAGAAAACAATTACAAAGTAAATTTTATTACGATAGACATTGTAAAAAAAGACGGGTTGCACTCCGAGAGTGCCGGCAGAAGTGAAAACTTGATTATTAACGTTGTGCATTATTTTTTTAACCCATTTTTTATGAAAATCGATTTAAAAAAAATAATAAAAAAAAACGATCGTTTTAATTAATTAATCGAAACCCTTACAATCGATTAAAAAATATCGACAATCGAAAAAAAAAGCTGCTGTCAGACAGACTGTCAGACACTTCTCGCGACAGTTGTCTTGCAGGTGGAAACGCGGCATTAATCAGCGCGTCTGCTAAAGAACTCATTTCCCCGACTGTACATTTCTGCTGAACAACTCATTTCCCCGACTGTACATTTCTGCTTAGCACAATTTTCCCCGACTGTACATTTCTGCTAAACAACTCATTTCCCTGACTGTACATTTCTGCTAAACAACTCATTTCCCCGACTGTACATTTCTGCTTAGCACAATTTTCCCCGACTGTACATTTCTGCTAAACAACTCATTTCCCCGACTGTACATTTCTGCTTAGCACAATTTTCCCCGACTGTACATTTCTGCTAAACAACTCATTACCCCGACTGTACATTTCTGCTTAGCACAATTTTCCCCGACTGTACATTTCTGCTAAACAACTCATTTCCCCGACTGTACATTTCGTTCGAGTTCGAGTTCGACACAAAACACTACTCTCCAACCGTCTTACGCGTTTTCTATGGTTTTTCGATCAACACGAAAATCTGACTCGAGTTTGACAGTTTTTACCCATCCCACAAAAGTGCTCAACGCCGCTAAAGAAGTTTTCACTTCAAAAATTACCACAGTTGGACGTCGGCGATAACGTGATCATGTTGGAGAATAATAGCCAAAGGATTCGAGGTACCGTTATTGCTAAAGCCCCTACACCGCGATCTTATATAATAAAAAATGAGAAAGGTACATATCGCCGTAATCGCCGACATCTAATTAAAACTATATCCGAGTCACCAGAAATGTCTGGAGCACCCGAGTGTAGTGTCGATCGTAACAGTGGTACTTCTGTGCGCGGTCGTGACGTCACTGATGACGTCGACGAGACTTATCATGACATTTCTGATGATGATTATGTGTCCTCTGATAACCGACCATTAGATTTAACTCAATATGTACCGCCGCTTACTAGAAAAAGAAGTAAAAAAATGTAGTTTTTCTAATGATGTTTATTTTTTTTATTAGTATGGGAACAAGGTGTAGGTTATTAATGATTTTGTTAAAATAGTTTAAAAGTATCATGTAGTAACTTATAACATAAGTATATTATGTTGCTTAAGTAGCTTCAATTGTTTTTTGCATCAACTGTGATAGTTACTATGTAACACAGTTGACAGTAACTAGCCTATTTATTGTTATTTTACTATACTTTTTTATAAAAGGAAGGTGTTGTGGGTATCTAAATAATAAATACTGTAAGGTAGTCCTAAACTTATTATAATAAATCAGTTGTTTGTCCAACACCTGTGTTTCAATACGTAACATGTGTGAATATCAGTTATTTGTTTTATTGTTGCAACCTTGGGACTTAGTAATGAGTGACTAGAGAGACTCCTACAGAGGTAACAGACAGACAGAGAGACACACTTTCGAATAAATAATATTAAGTATGATGGTAGTATTGTCTTTGATACATATTTGCGGAGCGCGGAGACGTACGTATTCACTCTATGAATCTATCTAGCCTTCATAGATTATTCGAAAGCTTTCGACAGCCTCAAACATAGTTATGTGTGGCAAAGTCTTATGGAGCAAGGAATACAATACACTTACGTAAACATCATCAAAAAGATCTATAGCGAAAGTAAAGCTAGTAACAAGCTGGAAACTCTCGGGGATACCTTTCCAACTGACAGGGGAGTCAGGCAAGGAGACCCCCTCTCACCAAAGCTATTTTCAGCAGTGCTTGAACAAATGTTTAAGAAACTGGACTGGGACCAGCTAGGGCTAAACATAAATGGATTGCGACTAAGCCACCGAAGATTCGCTGACGACCTGGTCATATTGGAAGAAAACCCAAGACTATTGGAATCCATGATACAAACCTTAAACGTTGTTATTCTTATTCTTAGCAGACAGAAGATTGGAAGTGGGTTTGGAAATGAACTCGAGCAAAACAAAACTGATGACAAACGCAACAGCTGAAGACATAACTGTCAATGGACAAAAACTCGAATACGTTGAGGAGTATGTATGTCTAGGGCAGATCATATCTCCAAGCGACCAAATGTCTAAAAAAATAGACAAAAAAAAATCGCAACTGGGTGGAAAAAATACTGGGCTTTGAAGGAAATAATGAAAAGTAAGGAACTCAGTATCAGAACCAAGAAGACCTTTGATACGTGCATTCTTCCTTGCATCACATATGGCTGCGAAACCTGGGCATTGACAAAAAACCAAAGGGAAAAACTTGCAAAATGTCAGCGAGCCATGGAAAGGAGCATGCTCGGATTAAAATTGAAAGATAAAGTCAGGAATACGGATATCAGACAGAAAACTAAACTAACAGACATACTTGCACATATCGACAGACTAAAATGGAGATGGACAGGGCATATGCTCCGTTGCAAACAAGATAAATGGAGCAAACAAGTAACAGTCTGGTATCCAAGAGATGGATCAAGGAGCCGTGGTCGCAAAGTGAGAAGATGGGAGGATGAATTAAAATGGTCTCTGGGCCCCCTGTGGCCAAGAATTGCAACTGACAGAAAACAGTGGAAAGTGTTGGAGGAGGCCTATGCCGTAAGGCACACCGAACGTAGAGACATTTTATAATCATAAACTAATGTGTACCCAGTAAGAAAAAACTTTGAAGTTCGGAACAAAAGGCTTTATTATTATTATTATTATTATTATTATTATTATGATAGTATGGATGCGAAAGTGTCCATAGTCTGTCTGTCTGTAACCTCTTCACGCCCAAACCGCTGAACCGATTTTGCTGAAATTTGGTATGTAAATACTTTGAGACCCGAAAAGGATATAGGATACTTTTTATCCCGGAAAAACGTATGGTTCTCGCGAGTTAAACGAATTTTGGTGCAACGGAGTTACTGGTTGGGAGTTGGGACTTGGGAGTCCTTATACCCGATTCTATATTAAATATTATTCCTTCGATTATTTTCATTCATAACTTCAGTTTATTTTTAAATAATATTAAAAACTAAAATGAGATAAAACATTCAAAACAAAAAACATTAACTAAATAAGGACTGATAATTGTAATTTAGGTTAAGTACCTGTATTGTGTGCACCACGCGTAAGGCCCAAAAGGTATTTTGATGAAGCTATTAGCTATAATTGGATGTACTAAGGGAGCTAAAAATAGAACAAAACACTGATAAGATAAGAAAAACCTAGGACATAAGTATAACCCAGAACAATGTGATTTTTAAATTATAATTAATGTATTATATACCTTAATAATTGTGTACACCTGATATACTAAAAAAAAACGAATATTTGCATTCGAAGAGAATAATGTTTCCAAATTCAGTATACATATTGGGAGATTATTAAGTTTTTACGAATCACGTGCTTGTGATACCACACAATGCCACGTAGGTAATATGCGCCATATTATTTATTTTTATAACTTCCATTGTAAAGTTGACACATGGTTGACACTGAATTTTAGCTTCTCCTCCTTTGTCTTGGTATATATATTTTTTTAAGTTATAATATTATGTTAAAATATGTATTAAGATCTTTTCAAATTATTAGTAGTTACTTAAGGCACGTATGCATGTTGATTAGAATAAGATTTAAAGAAAATGTTTTGAACTAGACAATATTTCCACGCCAATGAGGCAGAAATTTTGATACCTTACATAAAATATATTAAGAACCATTGTTAAACAAATTTCCAGGAAATAAAGACTTTTCTATTCTATTCTATTCTATTTTAAGTTTTAATCCACGATACAGCAGTATTTGTACATATTATAATGAAATACCAAAGAAAATTTAGAATTCAAGTAATAAAATCGGCAAAAAGCCTGAAATTATGAATAAAGAAATAATATTATTGCTTGTACCAGTCTTTTTTAGTTAAAATTAATTCGAATTTATTAATATAATTTAAATTAAATATCTAAAACACTACTAAAATACCTCGATTTTTTTTTAACTTGCATGGTAACATTATAGTCTTACTAAATATAAAATTGGTTTGAATATTATGTGTGATATTTTAAGTGTACTAATGAGAGATACTTTATCTTAATCTTGAACTTAACAGCAACTGTACTATACTGGTTAAACTTCTCGACCAGTCTCTTCTTTCTGGACTTTTAATTTTAATATCAATGTGCCATTTTTTTAAAGGTTTTAGTTTGTACTACATCATAGTTATATATGGGAAACCTGTTATTGGCTTTATTGTTTGTTAAACGCTCTTTGTAAACTTTATAACTATGTAAGCTGTTGGTTTTCACAATAAATAAAAATAAAATAACAGCTATGTTACTTAATATTTTCTTCATAAGTCGTAACCGTACTAAGTTATAACAAAACAAATAATTTATTTAATCAAATCAAAAGTAAGTAACGCCTTAGCCTATTAGCTAATACCTTTTAATTAAAATTAAGCATTACTTAATTATTATTAAATGATTGCTATAGCAATCAGTATTAAATCCACCTGTCGTAGACCCTCTACGGCGTAGCGCTACGACGTAGATGCTCTACGAAAACACGTTACTAGGTAAATTTTGAACCCGACTTTGGTTAAGTTAATGAGGTATACCACGGTAACCGTTCATTTTTGATAAATAAAATGAGATCTATGTCCTTCTTCTACTCTACATGTGTGGCAAATTTCATCAAAATCGGTCCAATATTTTTAAAGTTAATTTGATACAAATGAAATGTGTAGATTGTACTATCGAGGAAATTGATTCCTACGCAGTTGATGGACCTACGTCATTTGATCGACTTATATCAATTCAATGTTGGCTGTGATCGGTCGGATGGGTTTGACTTAACGCGACCAAATTACGTAGGTCCGCCATCTGACTAGGAATCAACTTCTCTGATAGTACATAAGTACCGTTCGTTTTGCTTAGAGCTGGACTTTTTAACAGCAAATAGTATTAATATTAATTAATAAGTAATATTGTACAAAACCTTGTTCGAAGTCAAATGAACATTTTTTATATGGCAACATTTCTCTAGAACTATAAGTTAAAATCTATACTTCTATACTAATATTATAATTCTGCAGAGTTTGTTGGTTTGTTTGTTTGTTTGAACGCGCTAATCTCAGGAACTACTTGTCCGATTTGAAAAATTATTTTACTGTTGGATAGCCCATTTATCGAGGAATGCTATAGGCTATATTTTATCACGCTAAAGCTAATAGGAGCGAAGAAATAGAGGAAAATGTGGAAGAAACGGGGGAAATTATATGAAAGGGCTTATTTGAACGCGCTAATCTCAGAAACTACTGGTCCGATTTGAAAAATTCTTTCAGTGTTAAATAGCCCATTGATCGAGAAAGGCTATAGGCTATATTTTATCACGCTAAAACTAAAAGGAGCTAATAAATAGAGGAAAATGTGGCAAAAACGGGGGAAATTATATGAAAGGACTTATTTGAACGCGCTAATCTCAGGAACTACTGGTCCGATTTGAAAAATTATTTCAGTGTTAGATAGCCCATTTATCGAGAAAGGCTATGAACTATATTTAATCACGCTAAGGCTAATAGGAGCGAAGAAATAGAGGAAAATGTGGAAAAAACGGGGGAAATTATATGAAAGGGCTTATTTGAACGCGCTAATCTCAGGAACTACTGGTCCGATTTGAAAAATTCTTTCAATGTTAAATAGCCTATTTATCGAGAAAGGCTATAGTCTATATTTTATCACGCTAAGACTAATAGAAGCTAATAAATAGAGGAAAATGTGGAAAAAACGGAGGAAATTATATGAAAATTGCTTTTTATCTTAAGAACTACTGGATAGTGGAGTTCCCAGAGCGTAAAAATCGTGCAAGGGCATTTTCAAAAAAATGTGTACCCCCTGATTTTGCCTTGTCCCTCGACTTTGTTAATTTATTTTGTAGAGATAAATAACTTTTAACAGAATATATTAATTTAAGTGAAGAAAGTATATGTTTAAATACATATAGAAATTGTCGTCTTGTTGTTACTTTACTAAATAAAAAACTTACGAAGGTTCTAAAGTATTTAAAACCATCAAATATACCTGTCCCCTTCCCAACTAAGATCAGATACTGATTGATTTTTAAAAATATCCAGCATTGGAAGTGATTTCTATATATAATTTAAAATCTCAAAAGTCAAATGTAAATGTATAATGTATCAGTTAAAGGTATCAATTACATATTTTTATATGTAATTTCTTTTAAAATTAATTTGAATTTAAAACGAAAATTTTAGCCTTCCGGAAGATTCCGCTTTGTGACCGCTCGTTTTTGCAAAAATTCTTCTAATACTAGAAAGTATTCCGCACGATCTGGCAAAACAACGTATGTTCTTCATCGATAGGTACGTCTTTTTGTTTTCACTGGCAAACTAACTAGTGACAAGCGCGGACATATTGTTGAAGTGCAGGTGTTTCAATTTCTTTGTTCAGGTATGTGACCAAGTTTTACTGTTATTAATCACTTTTCTTTGATTATTGATATTGTTTAGACATTGCAAAACTTGTATAGTATTTGATACCAAAAATGTATTGGTGCTAAATAAGATGGTTAATTTTTAAACAATTTAAAACAACAAGAATGTAGCATTATGTGACCAAGATGTGACCTCCGTTGGGTGACTTTTTCTACGGTCATTTTTGATATTATCAGGAAAATGTATAGTATAGTATTCCGCTTTCTTTTTTGTTTTTTTGTATAATTAAATATATTTCCTATTACAATATAGAAAAAAAAAGAAAAAACCTACATAAAAATTAAAATGTAATTATATATTATATTATATATATATATATATATATATATATATATATATATATATATATATATATATATATATATATATATATTTATATATTTATATTTATATATATATATATATATATATATATATATATATATATATATATATATATATATATATATATATATATATATATATATATATATATATATATATATATATATATATATATATATATATATATAAAGATTTTTTTTTAATTTGATTTTTAAATTATTCTCTTCCACTTCAAGTAAACTCATAAACTGTAAAAATATTTTGAAGAAAATTTATATATAGCAAAATAATAAAATATATTATTATTTTTTTGATTTGTATCGTTGCTTATATTCCAAAGAAAGAAAATAAGTTGAAAAAATATATAATTTAGATTTAAAATTAATATTTTTGTATGTAGTTGAGCATACCTCCAAATGTGCTTGTTGTGTGCCTCGCCAGGTAAATAGCGTTCCTATTTTTCTTTGGTTTTAAATAGGAAGTTTAAAATTATTTTTTAGGCTTAACAAATCCTTCTTTTTCTTAATAACTTTTTAGCTCTTACTTTATTAAATTTTTTGAAAATGTAGCACAAACTTTTCACGGATATTTCGAAGAAAATCTGTATTTTATTTCTTTTGGTTAGGTTTTTACAGAATAAAATTGTTTTTTTTTCATTAATTATATTTGCTCAAACATACTTAAAGGAAAAAAATACAAATTAGGTTAAGAACTGATATTTTTTGTATTCAGGTAAGCATTTTCCAAACATAGGTCGCAGCATGCATCTTTAGTATGTACGTGAGATTTGTAGCACCCATTTTTTTCTGGCTTTAAGTAGGAAGCTTAAATATATTTAAAAGACTAGAAAAAGTCTTTCATTTGTCGATGCATTTAATGTTTTAGCTCTCACTTAAATAAATTCTCAACAAATATAGAAAAATATTTTCGGCCTATTTTACACATTTCTGGAGATATTTAAACGTTTTTAAGTACTTAAAAGTTATCATTTCTCTAAAAATTAAATACGCACAACAAGTAAGTTTAACACACTTTTCGTTACAACCCTTAAATCCACCCAAACCCTTTTATCTTGGTTACGACGAGCGTTAATCTCTAAAAACTTTACAAAAACCTTACAGTTGTAGTTAGCTTAGCAAAGCAAACTTTCTTTTTTGGTTAATTTTCAACGTAAACAATCGGATAAGAGTCATTGAATAACAGGAACAAGAAAAAAATTTTTTTTCTGGACCGGTTTTATATGGTGTAACATTAATTTTTAATTAAGTAAATAAAAAATTAAAAGCACAAAAAAAAATTGGTAAACTTGCAAGTTATAGTGTAAAAAAGAAAATGACACCTCAAAAACCAAAATCCATTCACTATTACAATTTTCGGAGGTTAAAACCTCTGGCGACTGCACTAGGAGCAATTTTTATGAATGAAGAATAGACCACGTGAAGGGACATAGGCTATTTTTTGCGGAAAAATGTACGGTTGCGTGAAATTCCTAAATTACGCAAGCGAAGCCGCGCGGAACATCTATGTATAATAAAATCGTAGGAAGGTCAATTCCGTACATTGAATATTTTTGTACAATAAATAATACTTGGGATGTGATCTACTATGCTAACGCGGACGAAGTCGCGGGCAACGGCTAGTATAATATAAAGGTACAAGTGTTTCTACTTACGAACTCGTAAAATACAAACGTTGAAGGTTTATACCTAGAGGTAAATGTGAATAGGCGATATAAAAAGAGGAAATAGATGAATACATGCGTGGATAAAGTGGGTAAATCATATATATAAATAATAGGATATGTAGTGTGTAAGCTCCTTTATATTACTGCTGATTGTATTGTGTAATATTAGCGATAGTAAGTAATAGGTACAATTGATTGCATTCAATAAATGGCATTCGCACGGACAACACACTTTTAATTAGACTCGCAAGCCTCGCACAGCTCCATAAGAAAAAAATCTCATTTTCCCCCTTATAATAATAATTTGAACAAACCTTGTAACTTACCTACCTCATCATCTAGGTAATATTATATCTGGATATACAATGTTGAATGTACATAGAATCCACATTTTTTTTTATTTCAAATCATTTTCCCGATCCTAAAGCCTCTATTCATGCAAGAAAAGAAAATTTTGAAATTGTAAGTTACCTTCCTCTTCCACTCACGTCTATAGATGTGAAAGCGACACAAGCGGCATTAATCTTAAAAGGCTGCGAGAACTGCCTCTATAGTGACCTACATTTGATTTTCCGATATTACCTTGCCAATATACACTTAATAATATACAGTGGCGTTATTACGCGAGCGATGCCCAGGGGGCAGAGGCCCCAAGCTCAGGGGGTCCACTGCAGTCTGAAACTTTAAATAATTGTTGTTTTTTAACTTTTAACTTTCAAAAGTTGTTCCTGGTCTCCAAATGTTTAAATGCTATTATTCAAATAGCTAAGTATTTAAATAATTAAAATAGCTAGGTAATTTAGGATACTGTAGTAAAAATTTTACTCCAGTATCCTAAATTACCTAGGTACGCAAATTTCTCCGGTATAGAAAGTATCATACGTCCTTTCCCGGGGCACAAGGTATCCCATACCAAGTTGCAGCAAAATTGATTCAACAGTTTAAGCCTGATCTAGTATTTCCTTAGTCTTAGATGGTAACAGGCAAAAAAGACACATTTTTATTAAATTAGGGGCCAAACGAGCAAACAGGTGACCTGATAGAAAGCAACTACCGTCGCCCATGGACACTCGCGACATCAGAAGAGTTACATGTGCGTTGCCTGCTTTTTAAGAGGGCTAGACTATTTTTAACATTATGAAGGAACATTCGGATTTTTTAGGCGTTTTGTCAAGATCTAGTTACATTTTCTAGAACAAAACTAGACATACCCCCTGACCTAATTATACGAATACCGCCCACTATCTCAAACAATTTGAATACATACGCTGCTGCATTTTTGCACGTACAAGCCAGTCTAATATACACGTAAAGAAAACTTTACTGTATTTTTGTCGGGCTTTAACCCGCTTTTGGCATCTCCTGTAATGGCTCAGATTTAATTATTGCTTAAGTTTAATGAGGAGTTTCATGGGAAGTGGGAAGTTTATGACAAAATTTGCATTAAAATAAAGTTAAGTAATCCAGGGCCGCGCCAAACGGGAATGGCAGCGGCGAGGCGAGCACTTTCATTGTCATATGATTTTAAACTTTATCTTCATTATTGTAATACACAGTATCGCTTGAGAAGTCTAAGGCCGCACGACCGCGATTTTTCAAGCGATACTATGTATTACAATAATGAAGATAAAGTTTAAAATCACATGACACTGAAAGTGCTCGCCTCGCCGCTGCCTTTCCGGTGTGGCGCGGCCCTTAGTCTCTAAGTTAGATCGTGTAAAATGTAAATGAATGAATTCATTCATATTCATCCATAAATACGAAAGTGTGTCTGTTTGTCTGTCTGTTATCTCTTCATCAAAACCGCTGAACCGATTCTGCTAAAATTTGACACGGAGATACTTTTTGTCCCGGGAAAGGACATACTAGGATACTATTCATCCAGAAAAAAATGTACGGTTCTTGCGCGATAAACGAATTTTGGCACAACGAAGTTGCGGGCGTCATTTAATGGTTATATAAGTACTAGATGTCGCCCGCAACTCCGTTGTGTCAAAATTAGTTTATCGCGCGGGAACCATACATTTTCCGGGATAAAATCTATCCTAAGTCCTCTCTCGGAGCGGTTCAAGCGTGAAGAGGTGACAGACGGACAGACAGACTTTCGCATTTATAATATTAGTATGGATGAGTTTTTGTCGGGCATTGACTCATTCTGGCATCTCCTGTGTCGCCAGAATCGACAGTATTGTCTTTCATGTCAAAGAAAGAAAGTTTATTAGGTAGAACATTAGGAACATACAAGTACTCGTAGCCCAATTTGAAAATGAAATTTTACTAAATTGGAGCCTAATCAGCATATATTATATGTTAGGACGCTGATTTTGAGTAATTTTTAACGTTTACAATATGCCAAACAAAGACAAGTAGACTGTCTACCTGTTGGGCTCTAGCCACCTAAACCCTAGAATAATAGCTTAGTTTGATTACCTAGGAACGCTAGGATAAGTTGAGTTGCTTTTCAGGGCATTCATTGGGAGCATCAGACTCAGACTCGTCTTTTAGTCGAGTCTTAATTGTAATTAGTTTAGTAATAGTTAAATTTTTTTTTTACATTTTGCCCTCCCCAGAGTTTCACTACCTCATATAGTTTTTAGTACATACTATTTTAATTAGTAAGGAGGTTTATTGTACGTCATAAACTCAGTGTTGCCTAAGCTTCACACTCAAAGCATAATCTCCTCTTACAGAGCTGTTAGCATGCGGGCTGTTCGCTGGAGCTGTGCAAGCTAAACTAATTCCACTACAAATAAACATGTTGCTCCGAAAATGTTCGACAAACAGAAGAAATTACAGCCGTGGCATAGAAACACATTTATATTATACCAGATGACGCAAAATCCGTTGCGTTGAAGTTAGTTTTTCGCGCAGGAACCGTACATTTTCCGGGATAAAAAGTATCCTATGTCCTTTCTCGGGACTCAAAGTATCTCCATACCAAATTTCAGCGAAATCGGTTCAGCGGTTTCAGCGTGAGGTAGTAACAGACAGAGAGGCAGATACACTTTCGCATGTTTAATATGAATAAGAATATAGTTGGAGCGCATAGTCCAAAATGACACCAATTCTGCACCATTATTCATTAAACAACTTCAGAAATTACAACTTACAAGTCGCGGTCGATCGAAATTTGTGTCTTTCTCACGCATATTATTTCCACAACGTAGGTACCTATACGGCCTAACAACGTAAAGAATTCCTAGAAGGACGGTAACTCTTTAGTAAGTAAACAAACATAATTAGTTAATAATTAAAATAATTCCCTTTTTTTCCGTCGCCGTTATCGGGTAAATGACGGTTAAAAAAAGTAAAAAAAATGTACGCTTTTTTTCATTTTTTTACAAATTATTGGATTGTCATTGGCCCTACGTATGCAAAATTTTGAATTAATTAGACTACTGAAGATAGGTAACTCGTTGTAAATCGTAGGTAAATCGTGCTCAAAGATTCCGTTACATACACACAGCCCAAGCTAATAAAAGCAATAAAAGCGCGTTATAAACCGCTCCCGCTCCTGTCTCAGGCGGATGTATCAATTCTGCAGCGGGTCGATCACTCGTTATTGAGGTGTCTGCCCGCTTTATGTAGTGCCGATTGCGCCGCCTGCAGTGTGCACCGAAAACTCCTTTTGCACCTTTTGATGTGAGCCGGCCATTTGCGAGCGTTTTCAAATAAATTAGTATGAACTGTGCTATAAATGTTGTTTGTTTTTAGAGTTGAGATGCAAATAATAATAACAGACGTGATAACGTCTTATAATTCGATATGGGCTGCGCGCCCGAAAAACATGACAGTTCATGCGGCGTTACCTCGCTGACAGCTCTGAGGCGTTCCATTTACACTTTTAAGTCTCTCAACAACCGTAAGGCCCACCTGGGCCGCGCTCTATGTTTCGATTATATTACGTATTTCGATGACTTGGAGAATACTTTTGTATGAAGAAGTTTGGTTAGTTATGACCTTTGATACATTGACCACACTCTGAATGAAAAATAAATAAACAATCTGTGAGCTATTAGTATTATTTCGGCTATTCAAAATTGTGCTCTATTTCCTACGTGTCAAGGTATGACTTAATATATGAAGAATAAAGTATTCGTTTATTTCTTCTGAACAAGTCACTAATTATAGTTTCGAAAGTTTATAATTGAGAAACTAATATCACATCGGACTAAATACTATATTATGATGGCTTGATAGATAGAAAATTTAACATATATTATAATGTAGTTTACACAAACATAAAATATGGATTATATGTAAGGATATTTCATATTACATTAATTTTCCAAAGAGGGTAGGCCGGGCGCCATTTTTTTTGCACATTGACCTGCCAACTTTTTTGCATAGATTTTTCCCGGAACTGAGGGGTTAACGTTGTCACGTTCAACTATCGTCAGTAAACCGACTTTACAGACAACCGATTTTTTGAAGTGAAAACTTCTTTAGCGGCGTTGAGCACTTGTGGGATGGGTAAAAACTGTGAAACTCGCGATAGATTTTCGTGTTGATCGAAAAACCATACAAAACGCGTAAGACGGTTGGAGAGTAGTGTTTTGTGTCGAACTCGAACTCAATTTGAAACTTGATCGAAACTTTATCGAAACTTGATCGAAACTTGATCGAAACTTTATCGAAACTTGATCGAAACTTGATCGAAACCTTGATCGAAACTTGATCGAAACTTGATCGAAACTTGATCGAAACTTGATCGAAACTTGATCGAAACTTGATCGAAACTTGATCGAAACTTGATCGAAACTTGATCGAAACCTTGATCGAAACTTGATCGAAACTAGATCGAATCCTTGATCGAAACCTTGATCGAAACTTGATCGGAACTTAATCGAAATTTGATCGAAACTTGATCGAAACCTGATCGAAACTTGATCGAAACTTGATCGAAACCTTGATTGAAACCTTGATCGAAACTTGATCGAAACTTGATCGAAACTTGATCGAAATTTGATCGAAATTTGATCGAAACCTTGATCGAAACTTGATCGAAACTTGATCGAAACTTGATCGAAACCTTGATCGAAACCTTGATCGAAACTTGATCGAAACTTGTTCAAAACTTGATCGAAACTTGATCGAAACTTGATCGAAACCTTGATCGAAACCTTGATCGAAACTTGATCGAAACAACTTGATTGACGATTTTTTTAAAATCGATTTTCATAAAAAATGGGTTAAAAAATGCACAACGTTAATAATCAAGTTTTCACTTCTGCCGGCACTCCCGGAGTGCAACCAGTTTTTTTTTCATCAGTCAAGCAAGTAATTTCGTTAATTTTGCACTGATAATATTTAAAATACAAAAATTAATAGCTTATTAAAACGTAACGTAACGTTTTAATTAAAATCATGTTAAAGTGGATAATTAATTGAAAATAAATCGCTATTATTACATAATTCGATTTTCATCAAAAAATATAAAGCCGCATTTAATAAAAGCGACTATTTAAAAATATAACGATTTGCAAGAAGTTGCCGCAATGTTGCTGTACAATTCATGTATCGCACGGAGACCGTGCAAACTCAAAACTCAAACTCAAAAATTTTTATTCAGAATAAATTTTTTTCAAACATTCTCTGAACGTCGAACGAAGATAACAACACTGGTGCCTACTACCGGTTCGGAAACTACCCCGGCGAGAAGAACCGGCGTAAGAAACTCGCACGGGGCCATCTTTTACTTAAAAGATGGAAAATTACTAAAAGTATATAAAATTACAGTGTCATTATGACTAAATAAAATACAACGAGTGTACAATTATACATATTATACAGAAACAGTTCTGCAGGGGGCGACCTTATTCCCATGGTGTACTATCATTCATGAAATCAGTAACTTTATAGTACGCTTTGGTACACAAACGTTCTTTAACTACTTTTTTCATTCATTCTTTCTCATTCGCATTTCGCATTCTTCCATGATAAAAACCATCCCATACTATGTCTTTCACGATATAATCTCTCTAACAGCTATAATATAAATTTAAAATTATCGTCAATTAAGGTGAAGAGAACTCTGATATCCTAAAAGAATCAAGGTTTTAAAAGACCTGGCTACGACAAGTTTGATTTGATAATTTTAATAGTGATGTTAGAAAAAACGTACGGATTTGGCATTTAAAAATCGCAAGCGCCATGTTAGGTACTAACCAACGTGTTATTTCAAATTCTCTTATATTTTTGACTTCGCTGTCGAAATTAGTTAAGTTATCTAACTCTTCAAGTACAGCGCACAATCAGTCGACGTGGCTGCTCGTTTGTAACAAGCTGTAGCTTAGGGCTTAGCTTGAATAATTAAGTATGAAATTTGCGCTTGACGATCGATGCTAGCTCAGACCGCTTAGCGCTAAGCACTGGAGCAAATTAGTTAGCCGACGATATGAATATAAGGATTAAGGATATACTTGAAATAGCTGTAAAAGTTTCGGCGACTGTGGCCGCTACATACTACATTGTATAGCACTCCCTCTTCCCGAGTGTCACTTGGAAACAACTATTTTCTTTGCCCGTACAGTAACTAAGTCCAATGGGCGAATCGAGGCAGAAAGCATTATAATAGGTACAAAATTTGCATGAAATTATGTGCGTCACTATTTTTTTTATGTATAGTAAATAATATAGGTACCTATATTATATACCTAGGTACCTTCAGGCATATTTGATCCAATGTATGACAGTTATCGTTCTATTTACTATTCTATTTTAATTGAGCTACGTGCAGTTCACGAAAAAATCTTCTCAAAAGTTACAGACCAAGTATATTGTGGCAATTGGATGACAATGTAAGAGCCACATTAAGGTTTTATTTAAACCAACGAACATTAAAAACATAACTCTTCAGACGCAGTCACAAAACCAGTTAAATCCAAAAACAGCTGACTCCCACTAAACAAGCAACACGACATTCGGATATCAGCTATCAAACCCGCCGTAATGAGGATCACTCATCGTTAGTGTCTGTCTGTCTGTCTGTCCGTCACGTCCTACACCGCCCGCCTCTTAGCTGACGTCAATTGATATAACATTCGGTTGTTATTGATTTTGAGATCTTAATTATTCCTATACAGTGTATACTTGATGTGTGTACTATAATATAGGCGTCAAGTATTGTACTACTGTGATGTTTCTGTTATAGAAAAGTATTTTCTATAACAGAAACATCAGATGTTTCTGTAGTAGAAAATACTTTTCTATCTCTATTTATATTTATCACTAGATTCTAGTGAAGAGTCTATGTGAGAAATAGATAAAAAAAAGTGCCATCTACCAGTAAAGGTTTCATAAAAATCGGTCTACCCTTTCCAGAATTTAAAGCAGTAAACAAACAGATAAACAAACTATACTATGACAACCAAGATGCATCTTTAAAAATGAAAATCGCTAAAACTCAAGAACGGCTAAACCGATTTTGTTAAATTTTGTGTTGAAATATTCGTGAAAGTCAAGGGAAGACCAATTTATATGAGGTGATACGAACTTCAATGGTTAATGGTTATCTAGTTTATTATAATTTTTGTTTACTTACTTATTGGTGTGTGTGTCTGTACCCTCTTGACGCAAAACCACTGAACCGATTTAAATGAATTTCGATGATTAAACCTATGGCTAGGTTATTGACCCCTTAAAACAGTAAACAGACAGTTTATTGGTTGTTTACTCACGAACCGTTCCCGGTTCCCTCAATACACAGAAACGGCTAAAAACTAAACTTTGATGTTTCACTCACTCCCGGCGTCCCGGTCAGGAACCCAACACAAACATACATACACACAAACCTGGCAGGTCAATGTGTTTGACCTTTGCCCTTCAGCCTACAAGGTTAATGTTATAGCAAATAGATACAAAATTAATATTGAATCATAAATAAATAATTGTTTGTAATTTTTTATTTTTGCCAAATACAGTTTGAATTCCTTACTATATAGGCAAAAAAGTTTATCGCACATTTTTTGTGCTTAAAACTATCCTTTATCCCTTTCCTCCCTTCCCTTTTCCTTTAGTGCCATGACAGGTGTATAGTTATACATTTTTAGTATCAACAAGTTTCATTATCGGAGACTTAAAGTTTTCCCTCAAATTAAGACTCATTGGAACCAAAATGCTTTAATCGTGCAAAGGTAACAGACAGATACTCAATAATAAAATGTTAATAAATCAGGCGGGTAACCTTCGATCAAATATACACAAGATACACAGTCCGCGGCAAAAAACGACCTCACTAAAAGAGCACCAAACGCAACATTCTGGTGGACTTTTGATTTAGTAGTGCTCGAACGCTCCGCCGGGAAACATGCCTCAGTGCTCGTTCAATAATTGTAAAAATCATACGTCTAAAACGCAAAAAAAGGATGGAATTTCATATTTCCGGTAAGTATAAATTTTATCCTAATATATTTCTTACAATTTTATTGTAAATATTGGTATTACGTTAAGAAATCACCAAAAACAGTTTTAAAATTAAGTTGTAAATAAATCAACACGAGGTATAAACCATCTCAATTGCGAATCCAATTACTACTAAAGGTACTTATCGTAGTTTATCATGCCCACTTGAAATGTTCGGGTTATAAGCTGTGTTTCTGTTCCATTTGATGGAGTCGCTATTATTTATTATTTTTTTTATTGAGGAATTATTATTTTTTTAGGTTTCCTCGAGATCCAGTTAGATGTGGAAATTGGATATCAGTTATAGCACGGCAAAGATGCGAAGAATTTTTCAAGCCGACTTTAGCGAGCGTTGTATGTTCTAAGCATTTATATTCAATGTATCCACTTATTTTGTAGTTAATTATAAAATTAGACATATTAGAACAACATAAAAATAATTACTCCACACTTTATATATTAAACTTCGAAAAATTAAAAAATGGACTATTAAAATTATTACAATCAACAAAAAAATGTTGAACAGTTCGACTCCACTCATACTTCACTTCGCCCTGTTCCAGCGGCGAATTTCGGCCGTGAAATTGGAGTGATTTTTTGGCACTGTAATAATTTGAACTTTAAGACATATACGCGGATGGTTGAATTTAGTATGAAGCGTGCATCGGACGTAAAAATTTATTGCTTTGTAAACACAAATGTACATTGTTTTATAAAAAGATCTTTAATAATTACTATGATTAAGGTTGATTTTAAATAAATGTATACTTTTTTAAACTCCATTATTCGGCGACAGATTTTCGAGAGGTTTTGTACGAGAATGTGTATCTTGTATATTAGTGATCGAAGCGGGTAACCCAATAAACAGTGATCAAACGAACGTTATTAGCTTTTGTCTACGGCGTGTTTCCGCGGCGGAAACGCGACTCGTTAGCGGCTATTTACGACTCATCGGCTAAAACAAGTTACCGCACTTTGTCTAGAGTGGTGGATTTCAAAGAGTTTTGTAGTTTTTATGGGTTTTCTACATTATTTTATAAGATGATTCGGCACTTTCACTACGCTTGCAGATTTTTCCATAATAATATGTAATGTACCATCGAAGAAACTGATTCCTAGGCAGTTGACGGACCTAAGTCATTTGGTCGGCGTGTGTCAATTCAATGTTAGCTGTGATCAGCGTTGACTTAATGCGACCTGATTACTTAGGTCTGCCATCTGCCTAGGATTCAATTTCTCTGATAGTACTTCCAAAATAAACTATTATTGCGAAATTGTGGAAACATTGGAAATATCCACAAGTGCTATTAGAACTGTCAATCTTCGATAGCGCGATTCAGAGCCTCCAGCCTACACGTTTTCTTTGGATCAAAATGTATAAAATTGACATAAGACGATAGCATGTAGTCGACATTTGACTCTAGTCAATAGTCATCTCAATTCCATGGATACATTTCCATCGGTGCTATAAAGAAGCAACTGAGAAAGTGTTGGATAGGGCCTAGTCTTAAGACTACCAGCGACGTTTATATTTAGCCACTGCCGCTGCTCCTCACGCTGCCGGCAATATTGCCCTGAATACTGCGGCAGTAACGACGCGAGTGAGTGTTTACACTCAGCCCTCCACATACTTGCCGCGTCGGGCAACGGCAGCGGCATGACGAGTGGCAGCGCGAGTAACTATTTACATTTGCGTCTGCCCGCTTCGGCTGAATGTTAACGGCCCATTAGGGCTCCCGCACACGGGCTACCGGCCACAAGCACAAAACGCCGCCACCGGCATATTTCCTGTAGTTTTCATACATTTTATATGGACTCACCGCACACGGTTGACGCCCACACGCTACATTCGTCCAATCGTCTTGCTTCTTGTGAGTTGTGGTGGCCCGTGTGGGGCGACACTTAGGTGAGTAAAATACCTGTATAGCGGCTTACTGGCCACCTGGCCACCTGGCCACCTGGCCAGCTGGATCGCCACATTCACTCACCTGTACAGCGGCTTGCCCCCCGCGTGGCGGAACCACAGCACCATGTAGACGCGGTCGTCGTGCGTGTGCGGCTCGATGTCGCACGGCAGCGTCGCGCGCCGCCCCACCACCGCGTCGACGTCCATAGTCGCCACTGGAACAAAGTCCACTGCACTTCACTTATGTGAGCCCTATAAGACTGGGTTGGGGTCTACACATGGCCACAGGGCGATGTATTTTTAAGTGAACCATTCTTAACTTTTAGTACAAATTTAAGGTGAGACCGCACTAAGGCGACGTGAGAGCCAGTCCACACGGCGCGTTGCTTCAGCGTTGCGTCGACGCATCGCTGCCGTTGCGTTGTTTTACATACAAATAACCAAGGTGTTCACACGGCGCGCTGCGTCGTCGCAACGCACACATGACGGACAGCAGCCCCTGAGACGAAGCGGGAGGGGGTGTTGACGTTTAGACTGCTTCGTAATAACGCTATGGAATAATAAAATATGGAACGTGAATTGTCGCTTCGCGTCGCTGTCGCGAAGTGTCGGTTAGTGCGCTGTGCGGTCTCACTTTAATAAGATACTCATTTTATTGAGAAACTTGCAGCCCAGTGTCGAGCTGCCAGTTCCAATTTACATAGCTCATTTAAAAATGTAATAATGTCCAATGGGAGAGGGGGGCTAGATTTAACAGGGGTAAGTATTAACAAGTCTATAGCTACTAAATTAAATGATGATACGGTAAGACGTTCAATGTAATAAGTTCAGGCGACGTCGGCGAACGATTTGCGACAAGTGAGTTGTCCGCCGGCCGACGCGTTTTGAAGTTATCGTACGTCGGTGCAAAAATACAAGAGCGGACATTTTTACGTCTCGAATTTTTTGATTCATGCCTTAATTATTGGGTTTTGCGATTGCAGATTTTTATATAATTAATGGTTATTTAGAAGGTCCTCTCGGGGGCTAGTTTTAACAAATGGAACGGAGTAAGTATTAACCCGTTAATTTTTGGTATTACAAGCAAGTTGGATCTACCACATCTGCCGAAAGAGGTACGTCAATCACTCTGGCGGCCCGCAGCACTACAGTAACACCATACCTACCGATGTTCATAATATATCCGAGGATCAGATTCAATTTTTGTAGCAAGTGGAATCCATAGGGACTGGAAACAGCTCAGGTTGGATGACATAAAAGGAAATCTATGTTATTTGATAGAAGTTATTATTGTTCTTTAACATTTATATGTCAAAAAAGAAATAAATTACCACCTTAATATTGTTTTGTTTTTTACTTCCATGGTTAAATGAAATTCTTACAAGTATGCTACCGTTAATACTTACCCCGTCACTGTTAATATTTGCCTCCGAAACGGGGCAAGTTTTAACCGCTGACTTTTTTTTTAAAAATGCGCCCCCCTTCGAATCCAAGTAATTTAGATGAATTTTTAGCTTAGCATATGCAAGTCATATAAATTCCCGTTTCATGGGTATAAAAATAATAACGTAAAGTTTTCGAATTAAGAAGATAAATGACAATATTCAAAATCTGTTAGAACTAGCCCCCCTCTGCCCTAATGTCAACAAACGTTTTAAATGTGATTCTGTGACTGTAGTTGGTCAAAATTCCAATAGACTGTATAGAGGAACGAATCTGCAAATGTTGTATAATTTAAAAGAATTACTGTAAAGCTTGTGACTTGTGGCAGCGTTTTTAAGGCGACGCCTTGATAATTTGGCTGTAGCGATATCGATTTTTCTCAGCAATGACTAAAGCTAAGAAATTAAAGTTCATTGTTAGTATTCATCATGTCTTTGTCTTTGGATTACCCATAACATAACACGATTGGGCAACTTTTATAACACAGAATAATCAATAAAAAAGACCTCTGTAAAAAAAGGAATTCCTATTTTGCCAACAGAGAGCGATTTAAGCTCCAAAAATTTGTATATAGATTGGTTCAAGCATACACTTTAATTTGTCCATAACTTATATGAAATGTATTCATGGTTTTCAAATTACGCGACAAAAACCATTTTGTCGCTTACGCCCTTTCCATTTTTTTCTGTTTCATTGCTTGTTTTCTATTCTCATAGAAAACAAGCAATGAAACAGAAAAAAATGGCCGGTCTGGCCCCTCGGCCGGACCGGCCTTTCATAGAAAACAAGCAATCTAAAACATATCCAACACGGTTTTTTACTTTAACGCGGCGTCACCTTAATAACTTAACTGTACTGTTGTTGCTGTCAGAAAAGTATATAGACTCTGCAGTTGCTGTTTGCTGTTATGGGACCAAAAATCTTACTGTCTTAAGGTTGACAATAATAATTAGGACCATAAAAGTACAACAAATTACCATAAAACGTACTTTGCCACGGCAAATTATCCATACCACATCTCTACCAGCAAAACATGATCTTGGTTTTGTATAAATTAATTCGACCAGGTTTGGCCCTCCCACAGACCTCAGAACGGAAGGGCAGGAGGTGAGCGATGGTCGGTCACTCTGTCACTCCAGTGACTAATTGTCATTTTGAATTATCGTCACCGGAGACTTGAGAATTGAGATTCATTGGAGAGCAAAAGTCAGCTGGTTAAATATTATTATAGTGATAGCCACGAGGAAAGACACTGGACTTGAGCTTCAATTACTAATTTAATAAAAGCGACAGAAATACAATAGCATTAGGATAGTTTTTATCCCGGCAAAATGTACAGTTCCCACGCGATAATTGAATCATTGTTATAATAAAATTCGTGTTTTTCGTGATCTACATACCATCATTCATCAAAATCAGTTCAGCGGTTTAGACGTGTATAAGGAACAGACAGACAGACTTTCGATTTTATAATATTAGTATGGATATCAATCATGTCAAGTTTTGTGACTACATTCTTGGTTTGGACGTTGTTTTAATACCTCTATGGGCGTAGAATTCACCTGCTTGCGTATTCTATTGGAACAGTACACTTTCCCGCTACTGTTAGTGGTCTACAGCAGAGGTTCCCAAACTTAGCAGAGGTTCCCTAACTTATTTTGTCTACGGCCCACTTTAATAACAAATTATATTTAAGCGCCCCCATTGTTTCAATTTAAAATGCATCTTGATGAAATTAATGAATCACCCCCCCAAGCCTCTACACAACGCCCCCATTTTTTTTCTGGGTCCCACATCGCCCCCTTCAGACCTTCAGCGCCCACAAGAGGGCGTTATCGCCCACTTTGGGAAAGGCTGGTCTACAGCTATATATCGTTGCCTCATCATAATTTGTCCAGTACTCTTCAGAGACTTCGAAACAAACAAACAAACTTTTCTATAGCAGTAGATTTAGGAGTTTTTTAGAGGTTTTTTATTTTTTTGGCGAACGTTGTTTTTCATACAGTGCTATAATAGGTTGCCGAGAGTCATTACCAATTTGGTTTCACCGTACACGTTCCTAAATAATTGAAAAATAACAGAAGGTCGGATCGGAGAAAAATAATATTTTAATGAGGATACAAATTAAAATTGGATTTAGTAAAGAAAAACCGGCCAAGTGCGAGTCGGCCACGCACGATAAGGTTCCGTAATCTTGACTAGATGTAAATATTTCAAGTAAGGGCTCGCACACATAACTGCGAATTCGCATCGCAATGTCATTTTTAGTATGTGTTTTGTCGCAGACATTTGCGATGCGAATTCGCAGTTTTGTGTGGGAGCCCTAAACCGGTTGCCGTTATAAAAAGGGCAATAATGGCGATTGTTGTATGGGAGCTTCCTTAATTATATTTTATTTTCGTTTGTTTTTAGATTTTTTTGTTATAAAGGCAACAGAAACACATAATTTGTGATCAACTGTCTAGCTATCGCGGTTCTTGAGATACAGTCTGGCGACAGACAGACGCACATACAGTTAAGTCTTAGGGTAATTTCAGACCGCAACGCGAAGCGTAGATAAATTTTTAAATTTGTACTGAATTGACAGATTTCAATTGCTTGAGAGTTGAGACGTCTTGTAAATCTGTCAAGTCCATACAAATTTAAAAATGCATCTACGCGTCCGGTAGCGGTCTGATTTGACCCTTAGCAGCCCGGCGTGAATGAGGTGAAATATTTTTACAAAAATTATGAGGTGGGTATGACATACCCGAATATTGAACTGTCGATTTTGATAACTTTAGATCAATCCATACTAATATTATAAATGCGAAAGTGTGTCTGTCTGTCTGTCTGTCTGTCTGTCTGTCTGTCTGTTACCTCTTCACGCCCAAACCGCTGAACCGATTTTGCTGAAATTCGGTATGGAGATACTTTGAGTCCCGGGAAAGGACATAGGCTACTTTTTATCCCGGAAAAATGTACGGTTCCCGCGCGATAAACGAGTTTTGGCGCAACGGAGTTGCGGGCATCAACTAGTGTAGAATAATGCTTATCACGGTAATAACTAATTAACATGAGTAGTTAATGGAATCAGGCGTTACTTTGCGGAAATCCATAGCTTAAAATTTAGTTTGTTATTATTTTTAGCAATATTCCGCGAAATAAACTTCCACCTTTAAGTAAATGAGTGAGTGTACGCATGGGCATGCGTACAGCACCTCCCTCCTCCCACACTGCCTATGCGTACACTCGCATGCAAGAACTTGCAAACACCACCACCACACAAGCAATAATGTTGGCAAATCCGTGCAAGGCCCCTCACCACCATGCAGGTTGAAAACCTCGACGCGCGTTTCGCTCCAACACCGGAGCATCCTCAGGATGTGGACTCTACGAACAACGTCCGTCAAGTGACTTGACGGACGTTGTTCGTAGTCCGTCAAGTGACTTGACGGACGTTGTTCGTAGAGTCCACATCCTGAGGAGGCAGTGTGGGAGGAGGGAGGTGCTGTACGCATGCCTATGCGTACACTCACTCATTTACTTAAAGGTGGAAGTTTATTTCGCGGAATATTGCTAAAAATAATAACAAACTAAATTTTAATTAACATGATACAAATAAATTATTACAATGAAACCACCACGTCCATTTATAAAAAAAAAGTATCTTTGTTGCTTTTAGTACAAAGTATAGTATTTTTTGCGCACCAACAAACTATATTATTTAGGAATTTAGACTGAAAATATAAGAATTTGACAAATTGAAATCAACATTGTAATTAAAATTAAACAATAAATCTCTCTCTTACTCATACTAATATTGCAAATACGAAAGTATCTGTCGGTTTGTCTGTCTATTTGTTCCTCTTCATGGCCAAACTACTGAACTTAATTTCAGCAAAACCTGCTGAAATTTGGTATGGAGATACTTTGTACCCCAGGAAGGGACATATTATGATAGTTTTCATCTTAGAAATAGGTACGGTTCCCGCGCTATAAACGAATTTTGGCGCAACGGAGTTGCAGGCGTCATCTAGTGGAATATAGCTTTAACTGGATGGAAAATCAATTAACATGACAAAGGACAAGCCTAATTGACAAACAATATGATATTGTCACAGTGTAAATAACTACAGTGGTCCAACGAACACGTCTAGACAGAGCAATCGTGCGGGGCGTGCGGGATGAGAGAGGCGCGGTAGCGATACCGAACTGCCATCAGTGTTGCAAGAGTTCCCGATTTATCGGGAGATCTACTGATTTTGGCGTCTCCCTCCCGATATCCCGATTTAACTGTCCTATCTCCCGATTTTTACATTGTATGCAACGAATGTTTAAAATATAGTATTTTTTTGCATTCTCAAGACGACAACACTGAAGATTATCTGGTAATATTTATTCCCCAACTGAAAGAGACAGCGCTATACTGGGAAGTGAGAATGAAGTAAGGACTAAGGACATCTCTTTTCTCAGTATAGTGTTGTCCTTTTCAATAATTGGTGGTTGATAGTGACTAAACATTTCAAACCTCTACATGGTCATGGTCTGAAATGTTTTTCGTTCGTCCACACGGTTGTCATGGAAAGAAAGAAAGTTTAAATTTTATTTGTGTTATTTGTTAAGTGCGCTATATGTGATGGAGGCACTTCCCATGGCTATTTGGCTATTTGTTGCATTTGGCAAAATTATTGACATATACACAAACAAGCAAATAAAGGCAAATATGGCCTTCCACACATGGACGTCAAATATCATTTTTTTACTTGATTTTCTTTACTTGCCTATTTGACTCCTTTGATGTGCGTCAAAAACCGACAAAGGTACGGATACGTGTATTTGGTATTGGTCATATATTTTGTCAAATAGGCAAATAAGGCCAATATTTGTCAAACATACCGTCTACACATGGTGATTGTTTGGCGAATACATCAAATACGCAAATACAAATAGCCATGTGAAGTGCCTGCATGACGATGTCCGACTCCGATGATTCATGTAATAGTCCAAGAACGAGTACCTACAGGAATTAAGCGAAGAAAATACTCACAAAATTTTAAAGAATGTTTGCAAAAATAGTACCCAAAAAGTGGTATGAAAATGAATGATTTGCCATTTTCAATGTATCTTTAAATATGTTTTTAATAATATACTTTAATTAATAGCGTAAAATATTGTTTTATTTGGAAAAAAAATCTCCCGTTTTCTCCCGATAATTACCTGGAAATTTGCCCGATTTTTGAATTATCACTTTTGCAACACTGACTGCCATACACTCGTTCGGTACACGTCAGCCGGGGTTGACGCTTTTTAATTTAATTGTTTTGTGGTTTGCGACCGACAGTGTTTCGTTTGAGTTGTATGTATGTACTTATTTAAATACATAATATACATATTATATCCGATTTTTTTTTAATTTTTGATATTTTCAAAATTACATACTTTCATACTCTGATGTTTTTTTCGTAATAGTTGATTCGAAGTAATTTGTATGTCTGATAATTTGATGATAGGGAAGTAAAATTAAACTCATTTATTTATTATTGATATTCAAAGTTTTCAAATAAAGTAAAAATCAACGATAGATACTTTTGAGTATCAATTTTTTTTAATGAAATAAGGGGGCAAACGAGCAAACGGGTCACCTGATGGAAAGCAACTTCCGTCGCCCATGGACACTCGCAGCATCAGAAGAGCTGCAGGTGTGTTACCGGCCTTTTAAGATGGAATAGGGTAATAGGGGAGGGTAGGGAAGGAAATAGGGAAAAGGATAGGGGTTTGGGTCTCCGGTTTTTTAACCAGAAGAAAAAAAGTGTAATAATTTTATCAGTCGAATTAACTTAACACAAGGCTGCTCAACCCCAGGCCCGCGGGCCACATTATGGCCCGCGAAAGAATTTTAAATGGCCCGCACAAGGAAGTTTTGAATATCCCGCCAAACTGAGAAATCCCGCCTAATTGCCTGCCGCGAAGGATAATATATACAAATGTTCATAAATCCTTTCTTAATCAGTTTGACTGACATGGCTAGTTACCCTGCCAATATTCAGTTAGAAGTTTAGAACTCGTTGAACTGCAAAATCATCAATCATTGAAAACCCTTTTTGTCGAAAAAGTGTCGTCGAAACCTCAAAATTCTTTAGAAGATTTTGCAGATTTCTGGAAATTGGTACCAAAAGAAGACTTTCCTGCAATAACTGATCTAGCGTTACAAATTTTACGTAGTTTTGGATCAACATATTATGTCTGTGAAAAAGTGTTTTCAGACCTTAATTAAAAATAAATACCGCACATAATTAACTGAGCAATATATTTCTGACTTGTTGCTACCTAACTGTCAACATCAGATATTTTATCACCCAACATAAATAAATTGTTAAAAGACATACAACTGCAAAAATCTCATTAAGGGCCCGTTCTTCCAAATTCACGTTTCTAGAATGAGTAATTTTTAAGGAAAGCGTCATTAAAAAAACTGAAAAATATATACATGTATAGATATATCTTTTAACTAGTGATTTTTTTGGTTAGAAACACAATACAGATAATTTTACTCGATAAAAAAAAATCCGAAACAACCTCGATTTTAAAAACATTTTGAGTTTTATAGGACTTACAGGGACTCAATCAAAAAACAATTTGGACAGTTCGATTACTATTAAAATTTTACAGGGAAATGATTGGATACATGTTTAGTCATAATATTTTTTATCTAAGTAAAAAGATTTTTTCTCCTATTTCGCCCTATCATGGACGCGGCGAGCGTCGTAACCGCCACCGTACAAGGCGCGCTGATATGAATGTTATTTTAATGTCATTTACGTCGATATTCGCACTGACAGACAATCGACCTGCTAATTTAGGAAGAAGGGGCCCTTAATATCAAAAAATAAATTTATGGTTATACATAATATAACCCATTGAAGTTTGATTGGTATTATATTTAATTAAGCCTAAGTTAATGGCCCGTTATAAATGTCGGAATCCACCGTTTGGCCCCACTGCAAAAAAGGTTGAGCAGCCTTGACTTAACACATGGTATATAAATGGTATAAAAATAGTATAATAACAAACAAGGAATTTTCTTCCGAAAAACAGGGGGTCACGTGGGTGTCATAAGCCTAAGTTACAAACCGCGTCGACGGCTATGATTAGTTAATGTCGTGTCAAATAGCAAGTTTTTGATGAACTATACTGTACTCGGCGACAAACCGCGTCGACGGCTATGATTAGTTAATGTCGTGTCAAATAGCAAGTTTTTGATGAACTATACTGTACTCGGCTACAAGCCGCGTCGACGGCTATAATAATAATAATAATAATAATAATAATAATCTTTATTTCATTAACAAAAGTAACAGTAAAAGTACAGTGATGGAAGCTACCTAGTAGGCTTAGCCTGTGTCAGGCAACATCCCTCTTCCACATCTACAAGGGAAATAAAGAAACTATAAGTGAAGCTAAACATACGTCTCAAATACTTCAAAACTCTTAATCTAATTTAATATAATACTAAACTATTATATAAGAAAGAGCTAGGACAAAAAAAAATATAAAAAAGTAACTTATAATATAAAATTTAAATATTTTAAACCAATAAGGTATGTACATTTATATTATCTTCCTACTAATTCATAGTTGGGCGTGTGTGTGTGTGTGTTTGTGTGTGTGCGTGTGTGTGTGTGTGTGTGTGTGTGTGTGTGTGTGTGTGTGTGTGTGTGTGTGTGTGTGTGTGTGTGTGTGTGTGTGTGTGTGTGTGTATAAATACTTAAACTATAGTTTTATCGGCTCTATTAGTTTTTCTACTTCATTGTAGCTTAAAGAAGTAAGATATTCTATGACTTTTAATTTAATGTATCTGTTTGTCTTATTATTGATATTTAAAGCATTGATTAATTTATTATATATTATAGTGGACCTAAAATTATATTGTCTTGTTGAAAAATCTGTTTTTACTTTTGGCATTTCTATTTTTATTCTATTTCTCTTTTTTAATATTATACTGTTGGTACTGGTTTTATGCTTTCTTAGAGTTGTAAGTAAAATATACAATTTTCGTACTGTTAGTACTTTACTAATTCGATATATCTCTTCCGTTGGGGTTCTCCTTTTTTTAAAATGTATGATTTTTAATAGGGAACGTTGTGCCCTTTCTAAATCTAACATTTTCGTTTTATTGGCACCTCCCCATACAGCAATGCAGTAGACTAATATCGATTCCGCCAATGCTCTATAAATTTCGTTTAGAAAATTTCGCTCAGAATAATTATTACTAGATTGAGGACTGGGCATAACTTGTCTCAGAGTTTTAAAAATCCAGTTTAACTTCCTTATCCTACTGGCTACCTGCTCAAGATGCGGTTGCCAGGAAAGTCTTTGGTCTATTATGACACCTAAATATTTAATATTGTCTACCTTCTCGATAGACAGACACTTGCAAGCAGCAGGATTCATATCATCCTGTCGGCAGGTATGAATCCTTACGTTAAAATTAGGATCAGGTTGACTGCGGTTTTGAATGCTGAAGCATATGAATTTAGTTTTTTTAGTGTTTAAGGTTAAGAGATTGTTTATCAGCCAGTTTGAAACTTCGCGCATACCCTGCTCGACATCATTTTTTAGTAGGAACCAGTTCTTCTCTCTAAATAAAATGGCAGTATCATCAGCATACGATAGTACATGAGCATTTTTGATTTTTAATTCACACAGGTCATTAATGTAAATGAGAAATAGTGTAGGCCCTAAGACACTACCCTGTGGTACACCGAAAGTTACTGTAGTGTCATCGCTGATATTATTATTAACTTTTACTTTCTGCGTCCTACCAGTCAAATAACTAATAAATAGAGAGAGTGGAATGCCTCTTATGCCTGATTTCTCTAATTTTTGTATCATGATTGGTACAGATACGGTATCAAAAGCTTTTTTCAACTCCAAAAAAACTGCAATGCATTTTTGTCCTTTATCAAGGTGTTCAGTCACTAATTGACTTAAAGTCATTACTGCATCCTCGGTACATTTCCCGCGCCTGAAGCCAAATTGATTGTTAGATATTAAATTATATTTATTCAAGTAATTGAGAAGTCTAACATTGAGAAGTCTTTCCAGAATCTTCGAGATAGCTGGTAGAACAGATATAGGACGATAGTTGCCAACATCAGTTTTGTCGCCGCTTTTAAAGATTGGAGTAATGATTGATTGTTTTAGAAGATCTGGAAATACACCTTTTTGAAAAGAAAGAGAAGCAATGTGAGTTATTATTGGAGCTATCTCAGTTTTAGCGAGCTTAAGATACTGATTGGGTATGTTATCCCAGCCAGGTGCACTATTCGATTTAAGGCTCATAATTATGCTTTTGACTTCTTCAATATCAGGTTCTAATAACACAAAGGAGTTGATTGGCGGAGAAAGATTTTTTGTAGTAAATCTAGAGTTCATTGAAGAGTCACATTGAATATTTTGTGCAAGTTCTTTGCCGATATTTGAGAAATAATTATTAATATAGTTAATAGATTCGGTTGGATTAGATTTTAGATTAATTAGTTCATTATTATTGTCGTTGCTTGATTTGTTACTATATGTCAGTTTCTTAATATTAGTCCACAGAGTTTTATTATTGTTAAGAGATTTAGCTATAAGTTCTTTTTCATATTGGTGCTTTAGTGATTTTAATAAGTTATTACAGTGGTTTCTGTATCTGACATACGTAATTTTTAATATGTCATTGTGAGGGTCTTTTTTTAGTTTTAGATATAATTTATTTCTATTTTTTATGCAACGCAAGACCCCGGGAGTCACCCATGGCTTAAGAATAATTTGAGATTTTGGAATTTTAAAAGTTTCAGTGTTTGTTTTTAGAGTTTCAGTTAGTAGACTTATAAATTTATGAGTGAGAGAATTAGGATCGTCATAGGTTAGCAGCTCAGATAGGTTTATTAGGCGCAAGTCATGTAATGCCTTGTCTAAGTTCACTTTAGATGTGATTCTATTCACATTGTGCGTAGTTTTGCATTTAGACAGATTTAGAAAAGTGGCAAAATGATCAGTTACTGTAGTCTGAAGAATAGCGATGGTAGCCAATAATTTAGTTTTATTCATTTTCAACATAATATGGTCTAGACTGCTTTTTCCCTCGTTGGTAAGGTGTGACCAGCAAGTATGCCATACGCAGAAAGCGAATCAAGATAGTAAGTTTTATTACTATAGTCCAAAGCCGATTCAGTTAATTTTGATGCAATATTTATGTTAATGTCCCCCGTAATAATGATGTTTTTATTAGAGTTTATCGTATCTAAATGGGTGCAAAGTGAGTCAACGAAGTTATTTGATTTGTTGTAAGACGGAGATCGGTAAATGCATATTATAACATTGCTTGATATATCAATTTGTAAGCATGACGCTTGTATCAACTTGATTTCTTTAACCTTAACGGACAAATTATTTTTGACATATACTACTACTCCGTCGTTTTGATTCAGGTAGCATTTGGTTAAAAAAGAGGTATAGTTATCAACATGAGGTACTGGTTTATTGGGGCTTAGTCTACATTCAGTGAAAACCATAATGTCAGGAAGAAAAGATAGTGCCGATATTGTTATAAGAAAATCGTCAAGATTGCGGTAAATAGATCTTATGTTCTGAGATATTATAGTCAGATCATTCTTGCCAACTGTCAGGTAATGAGAAAGCTCATCACAGTTGCATTCTATCGCTTGTGCGATATCAAATGTATCTATATCACTTAAGTTTTGTAATTCATCTGCCATGATTTGATTTAGCAGTGTTTAAGAAATCGAACAAAAAGTCCAAACTTAAGAAAGTATATTACGCTACAATGTATACGAGATCTATAATAATTATGTAATGGATTTCTAAGCAGTTTTATGCTCAGATTAATAGTATACGTAAATATTATAAAAAATGTATATAAAGTAAATATAAAATAAGTTTTGTAGTTAATGACTAGGTAGAGTGTAAGTATTTTGTTATGTTTAAATGTGTGTTCATTTGTAAATAATGTAGATATCATTAAATTAAAATGTACATGGTCTTTAAAATTGGGAGGAAATATAAAAAATGTAAATAAAGTAGATATAGAATAAGTTTTGTATTTAATGACTAGGTAGAGTATACATATTTTGTTATGTTTAAATGTGTGTTGATTTATAAATAGTGTAGATATTATTAAGTAAAAATGTACATAGTTTATAAAATTAGGAATTGAAATTTTTTGATACAATACAAGGGAATTGTAATTACTTGATTTGTTAACATAGATCTTAACTAGTCATTTTGCTTGACTGTCCTTGTGTGGGCCTGCCAGTAGTTGGTGAACTTGGTTTTCATTATGAATTTGTATTATATTACTTTGCTCATTCTCTCTGACGTAAATTTTTCCATAGGCTGTCCAACAGAATTTATATTGTCTTGTTTTGACTAGATCACGGGCTAAGAAATACAAACGTGCGCCTTTCGGAGTTAAATGTTCGCTCAAGTATATGGGGGTGTCCTGATGCATTTTGAGTCCTACATGTTTGGAGCTTAACTTATTATTTTTGTGTCTAGTATTATAAGTTTTGACTGATTTCAGTAAGTTGTTCTTAAGTATGGCTGAATTTAATTCAACTATTATCGGAGTATTATTTGAATGGCCAGGTTTCGGCTTCAGCCTAAAAGTATCATTAATGTCAGATTTTTGAATATTGCAATCAATCGATTTAGAAAGGTTGACAGCCATGTCGATAAGATCATCTTTACTTTCGCTTGGCAACTTTGGTACGTTTCTGATCTCAAAGTAGGCTTTTCGGCAATTCAATTGAATTTCTTCGAGTTTGTTTTCTAGGAGAGCTATGTAATTTCTGTCTTTCTTCGCTTGATTCTCCAGTTCTACTATTCTTTGTCGAAACTCTTCATTTTGGGATGAAAGATATGCTACTGACGTTTCGATGTTTTGGTTTGTTTGCTGTATCTCCTTTAATTGATTTGTGACGTTTTTTAGCTCGTTGTTTTGCGTGGTAGTAAAAGATGTAAGAAGATATCTTATTTCAGATTGAAAGTCGAGAAGCTGTGTTGAGAAAGAGTCTTCCATTTGGTCTCTACACCTCTTATGTCTCATTGAAACGTAGTCCGGGGGAGTAGTGAACTGGAAGGTACTTGTCTTAGTAATGTCTGTTTCAGAAGCTGATTTATTTAATAAAGTGTCGCTTTGTATAAAGGAGTCGGAACTGCAAGAAGGTTGTTTCTTTTCAGAGGATGTTACACTTGACGTGAACTTATCAGTCTTCTTATTTTTAGTTGGAGTTCTTTTGAGCGGCATTTTAATAATTAATAGCAATCCTTCGTACTGCAACAGTTATCAAAAATCACAGGCGCTAGTATCGAAAAAGTTCTTCTTGTGCAAAATGCAGTTAGATACCGAAGGTGAAATTAACGCCGGCGACTCACGTCCACGGTGGTCGAATGGTAGGGTCAGCGGGCCGCAACTCGACGATACAGGGTTCGAACCTCGACGGCGCCGAATTTTGTGAAATCCTCAAAATTTCAGTTTACACCGCTCCACTCACTTGTACTTGAAGGGGCGAAGTCTCCAGGAAGGCAGGGCTCCGGCAGCTCAAAAATTCACCTCAATCAACACACTTATAAAACACAAGCAACACGTTCGCTCGCTTCGAAAGTCAGGAAGGAAGAGCCAAAAGTTAATGTCGTGTCAAATAGCAAGTTTTTGATGAACTATACTGTACTCGGCGACAAACCGCGTCGACGGCTATGATTAGTTAATGTCGTGTCAAATAGCAAGATTTTGATGAACTATACTGTACTCGGCGACAAACCACGTCGACGGCTATGATTAGTTAATGTCGTGTCAAATAGCAAGTTTTTGATGAACTATACTGTACTCGGCGAAACATGGCGGCAGCGGTCATTGACTCCCTGTCAAAAACTTGTCATTTTCTAAAAAACCGCGATTGACACTGAAGTGTCAGATGTTGTCAATCGCGGATTTGTATAGAAAATGACAAGTTTTTGACAGGGAGTCAATGACCGCTACAGCCATGTTTCGCCGAGTACAGTATAGGCTTGTGAAACTCTCGGAAAATAAGACCTGTGTATTTAGACTACGACTCGATGTAATTGATTTTTTACATTTAAAACATTATTTTACATTTTTAAATATAAATATCAATTTTGATATATTATATCAAGCATAAATATCAATTGATATTATATATCATGATATATATATATATATATATATATATATATATATATATATATATATATATATATATATATATATATATATATATATATATATATATATATATATATATATATATATATATTGATATAATATAGGTATATCATGCGAACCCTGAGCTTTTGTATACGCATTTGTATTTTTTATAATAAAACTCCTTACTTATAATACTTCTATATATCTATTTTTTGTTATTCCTAGTACTCTACATACAAATATTACGAATACATAAAATGTACAACAGATTATAATAAAACCCATTATTGTGACAACCCTGAAGCAATGACGAATACCTACACAAAAGCGGCATTTCGCGCGACTTCAAAGGCGTTGGACCACTGTAGTTATTTACACTGTGATATTGTAGAATTTACAAACCAAAAAATAAAGAAACTTTGTTATTAAATGTAAAAAATCAAAAAACAACCGAAGTCCGAAACACAAAATAGTGACACCGACAATGAGGTCGGGTATCACATACCCGCAATGCGTTTGCGGCTAGCGCACTGGTAGCTTACATCGCCAACGCGTAACGGGGCAATATTGTCATTGTCGCTTGAAATCACTCCTCGAACCACCCCCTCCAGCTACTGAGCCAACCAAGTTCCAGAAATCGCACAGTTGACAAATATTAAGTGTTTTATAAACCGCCGGGTATGACATACCCGACCTCACTCACGCCGGGGTAGTGGCGTCCCGTTTTTTACAATTCGGGTGCGGAACCCTAAAAATGAGTTATTACCTACCGCTTGTTGTATTTATCGCTTTTACGAAATAAAAATATTTTCAGTTTTTTGCGCTAAGATTTTAATTATGCCTACGTAAATACTTATTATTTTTTTAATAAAGTTCCTACACAGATTTCAGTCCCGGTGGGCTAAGGAGTCATTTTTATAGTGCCCAAGTATGTGCGCAATTCTGTCTTCTGTCTGCTCTGCTACTGGCGAGAGATCAGGCGCATCACATTTTACATGCCCATCCGATGCATGGATCATTTTCTTTTATACAATGACTGGTGGAACTTGTTTTTTTTTAATGAAATAATTGGGCAAACGAGCAGACGGGTCACCTGATGGAAAGCAACTTCCGTCGCCCATGGACACTCGCAGCATCAGAAGAGCTGCAAGTGCGTTGCCGGCCTTTTAAGAGGGAATAGGGGAGGGTAGGGAAGGGAATAGGGTAGGGGATTGGACCTCCGGTAAACTCACTCACTCGGCGAAACACAGCGCGAGCGCTGTTTCATGCCGGTTTTCTGTGAGAACGTGGTATTTCTCCGGTCGAGCCGGCCCATTCGTGTCGAAGCATGTCTCTCACGTACAAAAATTCTTCCACGAAATATTTCGCGGAATATTCCTAAAAATAATATCAAGCTAAATTTAAAGCTATGGATTTCCGCAAAGTAACGTAACGTGATCGGTGATTCTATTAACTATTTGGAACTTGGAACCTTTTTTTTTGTTTGCACCACGGGAGTCGAACCCTTGACTTTCGAGTAGAGGCCTAAGCACAAGAAGCGTTCTATTTTAAGCAATATGCATAAAACTTATGATAAATATCATTTTATACATCAAACTTCGCCGTCGAAACTATGTAAAGCAGTAGTTGTCAACCTTTTTTTTATACGGGCCACAAACACGTTAGACCTTAGGGTCTTGTACCTTGGTGTAGCAGACCGCAACCAAATTTTTTTATGGTTAAAAATAACTTTCTTCAAAATTAGCGATTTAGAAGTGGAAATATATTTACGACTTTTCCGACTTTGTACTATTTTGCTGGTGGGCATTTCAAAATAGTTTAACATCACGCGGGCCACTGATAAAGTCCCGGCGGGCCGCAGGTTGAGTATAGCTGATCTAAAGGAATTCGACTTAGTTACCAGAGTCTTTAGCCACAAATTTAAGTGTAATTACTGATTTAACAAAGAGATCGTAGCGTACCAAATCATATTTAAAACCGTGCACCGAAAATAATTCTTTAATGAATATAAATTGATGAAATTTTTAATGAACGGACCCGCTCACTCGAATCATTCGCTCATTCGGTCATCAACAGCAAATATATTATTATGTACTTACTTGCTGATCCGGCAACGTTGTTATGCCATGTATAGAGGGTGTAAAACTAAGTGATAATTTCTTAGGCTGTACATGGATACGGGATACCCCATAGAGTTCACTGTGAAAGTAGCAGCGCTAAAAGAGTAATTTTTAATTTTACTTTTGTACGGAAAACCTCATAACGCTGTTTGCCCATACAAATCATAATAAGTTGCACCCAGTTTGAGGCGCGTGCAGGCCTATCCAATGTCGCAGCAGTGGGGAGTCCCACCTGCACCACCTGCACCACCTGCATGCCAACGCGCTTAGGATAGTGTTGGGGCTAGCTTGGAGTCTGTTCATTAAAGAAGCACACCTTTTTCTGATAATCGCGTAAAAATCATCAACGCGCGCCTCCGCAAACATGCCGGATGCGCTACAAAACCTAGGCAGCCGCATCACAATCCTAAACGCGTCATTATATTGCACGCGCAGCGCGTTGTATGCCCTCTGCGTATAGCTGGTCCAAAGGCTGCACGTGTAGAATGATTGGCAATAAGCCTTGATCTTAATAAATATTAGGAGGATCCCTACATTCACTTCTTCACTACAACGTGCAAGCCTTCGGGCCAGCATATTACAGCGGACAGCCAACGCCCTGCGCTCCCTCTCTAAGTCTAGGTTATCACATAGGTTGTCGGAGACCCAGTGGCCAAGATATTTAAACTTTGTTACCATATTCAGTGGTGCGTTACACAGCACTAGAGGTTCTTTATGCTCATATATTTTATTACCCGACTTAAATATCATAAGTTCGCTTTTATTTGCATTGTATCGAATACCATGGGCCTCCGCATAACGTTCACATATTTTCAGCAGTTTTCTTAACCCCCTCATTGAGGGGCTCAGCAGAACCATGTCATCTGCGTAGCTGATGTTGTTGACTAGTTATCTCGACTTGTTTTAGAAACATCTTAATGGTTAAGGCATCTAGTTATGAATAAGCAAAAGATGATGAAAAATAAATTAAGATTTATACAGGATGTTGAGCTTATCCCAAATTGATATAAACCGTTCATTCATTAATTCATTCGTTCATTAATTCGCTCACTCATTAATTCACCCGTTCATTAATTCACTCATTATTTATAGTGATCCGCCTTATCTATATTAGGCCTACAGGGTGGTGGTCTTATGCACATACCTTATTAGGTACACTCCTAATCATGTACTGATTACAATCCAATAATGTATTATTATTGCAATGTTTTCAGGCTAGGCGGCACCAGCACAGACAGTAAACAAAAAGTTTAGTTCGACGTTTGACAACGTTTAGCTGTCAATATTCTGATATGACGTGTGCAACATGTCGGGTTGTGGTCGGATTATATTCTATATGTGCTAGTAGCGCCCTCTGCTCAGACCGTAATATTCGACAGGCGCGGGAGTGATTGATGACGCTGCACAACTCGCACTTGACCAGTTAATATAAAATATAGATTTTTTTAGCTGTCAGTTTGTTTATTACTTCTTCACGCTCAAATAACTACGTATAATATTGTGTCGCAGGGAAAAGAGGATATCAGGGATTTCACGATATCCCTAGGGATATCACGAACTCCCGGTAGATGCCGAATATTCTTGTTTGTTTCGTCTTCTGACTAAAAATATCTAGTGATATGTCATTTCACTAAACTAAATCTAGTGAAGTGTCAGAAACGCGGATACCGCCGAATAAAAATCGAGCCACTCACGTTTCACTAGATTTAGTTTAGTGAAATGACATATCACTAGATATTTTTAGTAAGAAGACGTAAAAAACAAGAATATTCGGCATCTACCGGGAGTTCGTGATATCCCTAGGGATATCGTGAAATCCCTGATATCCTCTTTTCCCTGCGACATATTATTATGTATTATAATATGCTAGCAGCAAAGTGTGTCTGTATGTCTGTCTGTTACCTCATCACGCCCAAACCGCTGAACCGATTTTGTTGTTTGCTATGGAGATACTTTGGAGTCCCGGAAAAGGACATAGGATACTTTTTATCCCAGAAAGATGTACAGTTCCCACGCGATAAATTTTGGCGTAACTGAGTTCCGGGCGTCATCTAGTAGGATATAACCGTTCTAAATTTACCTAAGTGTACTACCTGGGTGCAATGAGCACATATCGGTAATAATTTAGCATAATGTGAGCGTTATAGACCGAGAGCCGGGGACGTGCTGCTCATATTAAATAGCTCCAAACTCAGATATTATACAATTCACCTGCTCCTGATTTTACGTTAAATCGGTACTTTACAGAGCGTTGAAATAGATTAGTGCACGCTCGTAAGTTGCATAAATGCTAATAAGTATTGGCATATGTTGGCAATATATTAATATGTATAGTTGTTTATTTAAAGGAGGGTCCTGCAGGTACGACATTAGATATTACTAGATGATGTCCGCAACTCCGTTGCGCCAAAATTCGTGTATCGGGCGTGTCCTTTCCCGGGACTCAAAGTATTTCCACACCGAATTTTAGCAAAAACAGTTCAGTGGTTTGGGCGTGTAAACGTAACAGATATACAGACAGACATTATAATATGTTATAAATACGAAAGTATGTACAGACATACTTTTTATATCATAAATTCATAACTCAAAAAACCTGTGAGCATGAATTTTCAAGTTTCTAACTATATTCTATATTTAGGGCGCCGCGCTGCACGTTTGAAAGGTTGCTTTATTAAACTAAACTGACTTAACTAAGAAAACCCAACACAATGGGGTGAATGAAATACATCCCTCTTCACATATACGGGGTATCATCTAGTTTAGCCATAAACAAGACAAGCATACTGTATAGTGTTCCTATAGAATTTGAACACCTGTGCAGCAGACACTGAAGCTGTATGAAGCTATTGCCACTAAATAGGGTCGCCTCAAAGACCCGCCTGGGGTGTTCAGAAAATGTGTTGATCGAAAAAACTGAGGCGCGCGCTCCTACACTATAATTATGTTTCTATTGGCGGTAGAAATAAGAAAGCGACTGAAAATTACGCAGAGCGATGTAACTTAATTAGCAGTGGTTAGTTTTGTAACCAGCTTTTAACAAAACTTCAAAATATTGGAACGAGATTTCAAGGTGAACCCTTGAAATCTGTACAATTATTTTACAGCCTGTACTGATTTTAAACTAAAAATCTTTAAACCTTTACACATTTTTGGTAAAATTTATTTAATTAACTAACACGTGAAATAATATCGTATTCGTAATCTTTCCTGATACGGAATATTACGCTAGCTCCTTTGCTCCAAGCAGAGGGCGCTACTGCCACATACACAACAATCCGACATGTTGCACTCGTCATATCAGAATATTGACAGAAACGTTGTCAAACGTCGAACAAAACTTTTTGTACAGGTGCTGCTTATAGCGGGAAAACATTGCAGTCATATTAAGTTATATCCTATTGAGGAAAAGTCAGCTATTTTAGTAGTTTAAGATTTTTGTATAATTCAAGTGTCCAATAGGATTAAATATTAATCACGAATATAAACAGCACTAAACTTTGTTCACAGATCAAAACGAAACGGAGTAGTTTACCTAACTGGAATCCCGTGCCGAATTAGCCAAACCTGCCATTATATATTCATAAACGGACCCTTCGAATTGGATCAGAGATCGGAGGCAAGATCGCAACTTCCAAAGGGAATTTTTCATGCCCAAAGACCGTTTTAATATTAAATACAGTCGCGCGGATTCGGTCATTTGCAAGTTTTGAAGTTTGTTAATGGGCGAGGCCGTGGATTTTGCCACTTTGTAATGTATAGTAACGCAGAATATTCTACGTTACAGTAACACTAAAGTAACGCGAAAGTAACGGTGTTGCTTTGTTAAGCTTATGTCATACTGACGCGATAAAAAAAACTAGTGGGTACGGTGATAAAAAAATATATTTTTTAAATTGTAACAAATTGTGTGTTTTTTTATTATTGTCGATCAGAATAATCAAGGAGACAATTAAGTAAATATTTAAAAAGTTATGGAAATTTTTAATTTTATTGAAATAAGAAGTGTTTTTTATTGTTAATATTAAGAAATTAACGCATGTAAATACTAATCAATTATTTACAGAACATTTCTTTATGAGATTTCCAAAAAAAGGCGTGGCCAATTTTTTGGATAAAAATACTCTGTGTATAAGTAAACAGCGAAATTGACAATATGCATTAGTCTTTACAATGCTTCTACGTTACGTAACATAGAATATTTGTTACCAGTAACATAGAAGTAACGCGTAACGTAGAAGCTCGATTTTCAAGGCTATTGCAGGTTATAATTTCTAAATTAAGCCAAATTTGGAATAAATCTATAAACTATCATCTACATTATCCATTTCGACACATAGTTTTACGTAAACAATAGTTAAAAAGTCGATATTTACCTTTAATTTCACCAAAAACTCTTTTGATTTTCGCTGACGAAACACGCGTCATAAACTTTGTGACAAGTTTATGACGCGTTTATTAGCGAATTTTAACAAACAAGATGGTGACTTTTCACTTTTTTTCTTGGCCCAATAACTCGGTGTTTTCATAATAATTCCGAATTTCTACTTAAAATTACATTTATATGCTTGTGTCTCGAAATACTGGTAACGAAGAAAACAGTAACGTAGAAGTGAAAAAAATGAGACAAATGTTTAAATGTTTATAAATCACTGATTAATGCATGTTTTCAATAGTTTAAAACCACTTTATTGTGTCTCAACTATCAGACAATTAGATTCAATTAAATTTGCTCAGTAGACTCATAAAATAAAAAAGTTAAATAGCGACAAGTAAGTAACCTACCATCAAAGACATCGCTTTTTTATCTAAAATTAGGGCTCTGAAATATTCAGATTGACGTTTTAACATGATAATAATTTATCAAAATGAGCTTAAAACTATCCTAAAAGTGATAAAATATAAGTGAAAGAAGTTATATAAGAGATCAGTGTTACAGTTTAACTGGTATTTTCTGTTTTATTTTATGATGAACATAATATGAGACACTTTTCTTTTAAAAAAAGTGGCTAAGTCCACGGCCTCACCCTAATACGTTACTTAGGTTAGGGCTGAGTTTGGGTTTGGTCTTTCGGCTTCGGCCAAAATATTCGGCTTCGGTCAAACCTTCAGCTATGGCCGAAATAATCGGCAAAGAATGACCGAAGGTTCATTTCGTAGTTCAAATAAAAATATGTAAAAATTAACGAACTGTTACGTTTTATTATGTTCGAAAATGGGTTCAGCGGTTTGGGCGTGAAGAGGTAACAGACAGACAGTCGACACTTTTGCTTTTATAATAATATTAATATCGATTTATTCATTTCAAATATCAATCGGCTTTGGCTTCTCACAAAAATCAATCTTCGATCAGACACTAATTAAGAACCAAGTGGGTGTAAACTTTTCTACAAAATTAACGTTTTACTTAACTAACAGATTATGATTTAAAATTTTTAATTCACATCAGTTTTAAGGCGACGCACATGACGGCAAAATGACCAATTTAGGACGACAAAAATAGATTTTTCTACTTTAATGTAAGGTCTAAAATTGCTTGTATTCTTGAAGTCAGGTAGTTGCTCCATAGCACTGGCCATCAAAACCCTTTGTTATGTTTATAACTAAAGCACACGAGGCCCTGACAAGTAAGCGTTGTACAGTGTACGGCTAGTAGACGGTGCGGGACTAGCTTGTTTTGAGGTGTTAAGTTTCAAAAATTCTAAAGTTTCTGAATTTTTGCACATGGATGGAGTGATGTCTTATTAGGTTATTTTTAAATTTTGTGTCATTTCTGATAATAGGTTTTTGAGAAAATCAAAATTTAGTAGTGGATTTTTTAAAATTTGTATAAAACTAGCCAGCAAAAACTTAACTTAAAAATAACAATAGCATCATATCTAGATTAGTCTTCGGATTGTAGGTACCTAATTTGAACCATTTTAGCCCATCGGAACCTGAAATATTGCCAGTTATTTAACCCATATAGACCCGCCGTGCCCAAACGAGGACACTTAAAATTACTTAATTTTTTGGCATTCAAATTTATACTTATTTTTATTGTAAGTTCCAATTTCCCAAAAGTGTATTTTCTTATTCTTAGAAGGTACAAATAATATAAATATAGTTCACAGTGCTTTATAGTGATTTTTCTGAAGATGTTTCTATCATCCGAAATGGCGCCAAGTTAGTATTTTTTATTTTTAAGTTTTTCTTTTAGGCATATTTATTTTTTCACTTGAAAGAGCTCATTGCACTATAACCTATAAAAAATATACATATTTGTGTGAAAAGCTTTAGTCTTTATAAGATTAGGAGTAGTTTTATACAATTGTCCCTATATGGGGCCAATGGGCACATTGGATGTAAATTATTCCAATGTTTGTCCACCGATCAATTTCGTATAATCAATGAACTGAAGGGTATTCAATAGATATGATAAATACTATGGACTTCAGGAAGTTGCCATGATTGAAAATGACAGTGGAAATATATATTTAGTCGTATTTCCTTCGCAACCATGTATCTCTTTACCAGTTTTTCATTGCTCCAAGGGGAAGCTGGCTATTGTGCAACTGATACTGTTGGCCAAGGGAGTACAGAGAAGTGTCTTCTCGTATCCGTCAAGGATATGAAAAAAAGAAAACGACGAGTATGACCACCGTTTCGACCAACTAAATCAGAATTTGTTTTACATCGGCTGAATTATAATGTCTATGCGATCGGGGCAAGCCATAACAGCGTTTTTCTTCTGGAAAAAGTAAACAGATGTATCACTGTAGAAAGAATGTGGATGTTAGCTTCCTACATTTTTATCAAAGCTATAACAAGTATATGCGTGGGGTCAAGTCAACTGGTCATTCAATTTTCTCGCACTGTTATACGAAACAAAAATTGGTGGTAACTGGTAGGTACTGTTTACGCACATGCTGGATTGCTTTGCCACTGCTTCAGTGGCAAACGCATGGCGGCTGCATCATCAAAGTAATAAAAACAAGAATTGAATTAGCTCCAATTTCGGCGGCATTTGGTCGTCATTACTTGAGACATACAAGCGGTAGAATCCTGAAACCAGCAATACATATATGTACTGCCAAACCTGCAGCATGAATGGTCACTTTCCCGAAAAACTGTCCCAATAATTGCGTTGTTCTGATGGGCTAGCATTACGTCATGAAAAAGATCAAAGCTAATTTGAGAAATGTGTGAAAGCACGGTTCATTCATAAAGAATGTATCGAAAATTTTCACACCGTTTGATCCCATTGGCCCCATTTGAGGACGGCAATTTTTTTTATATAAAAAATAAAAAAAAATAAGTTTTTTGTGTTTTCCTAATATTTTTATTGGTTTCTATAAATTAATAAAGAAATTTCATATTTTCCACGGCTCAGTTTCATTTGGGTCCAAATGGGTTAAAACACTATCTAAAAAAATTAGAGTTTCTGAAATCGCAATATTTGGGCTCAGGTCTATTAAATAAAGCCATAGAATAAATTTGTGTCAGATTCATCCACGATATTTCGAGATTTTAATATTTTTTATTTTTGCAAGCTCCAAACACTACGAAAAAGATATTTTTAATTAAAGGCGTTTACATATTCAACATCCTAAAGAATTAAGAAATATTATATATTTTCATTTTGAGTCCTTTTCACCAATTGCTTTAAAAATTAGATACAAAAATATGAACAGTATGAAAGAACCGGACGAGTGCGAGTGTGAGACAGAACTCTGCGTAGTTCTGTCCTACCGTTTTTAGGGTTCCGTACCCAGAGGGTAAAACGGGACCCTATTACTGGGACTTCGATGTCTGTCTGTCTGTATGTCTGTCTTCAGGCTGTCTGAGTTACAGCCTTTAGATAGACATACAGACCCGCTATGGATAAACTTCTGATTTTTTTTTAATTGTGTATTATCTATTTCGCAAAAGCAAAATAATAATTTTTTATCCGCGCGCTACGCTGATAGTGATAATGATAGTTTTCACCCGCGCACTTCACACCCCGGCCCCCGCACTCGCCCAACGCATTCAAAAATGTCAAAAATTTTCAATTTTGTAATAATTCGTAATCCCCGTCTCGCCCGAACATAGTAAACCGCAAAAAAATAGATAAAATTAGCTGTACCTGTCTGCTGATATTAATTTTTGCTTGCGTATGCATATATATGTAAAAAATTTGATTGTGGCAAACGAATGCGCTTTGAAACAATCAGAATTGGTTTGAAACAAATCTCGCAGTTTAGGTGGCTGAACTATGTGCTTTTGAAATAAGCTAGTCTTGCTACTTTCTAGCAGCTTTCCTCACGTAAATTTCGTTGAATACCATAGACCGCCTCACATTTGACTGCCCCCTTATTTAATAAAAAAAAATTGTAATAAAAATAGCCTATGTGTTAATGGAATACTTTAATCAGATGTACTGTAGGAATCAAATTATCTCAATCTAATCGGCAGTTTTTGTGTACAAAAGCAATATGAATTTTGAATATAATACTATCTTGAAAAAATTAAGGCTGTCACAGACAGAGCAGGTAATGTAAAGATGTATATTATAGCACGATACATCTCGATACATCTTTCTATAGAAATCGTCAGGAGACCACACAGGCACACACAACAGCTATAATGTATATTTTTACATTATAGCTGTTGTGTACGATTTCTATAGAAAGTTGTATCGTGCTATAATATACATCTTTACATTACCTGCTCTGTCTGTGACAGCCTTTATACGTGGTCGGTGGTACGAGTATGATAGAGTTCGTCCCTAGGGTTGTTACCTACAAATTAAATAATATTATTACAAATAGTATTAAGAATAAGACCTATGTTTTTTCACGATTGCATTATTTTACCATTTAGAATAAAACATGTTAATTTGATATTTATTACACACCCTAAAAGCTAGGAAACGCAAAAATTTCATTGACAATACTCATGTGCCCCTAGCGGCGAATTTATGATATCTGGTCTAAAGGCTTCTACAGATTGCGCAAACCCGGTCCATCAAGTGAAGTTGGTTTTCGCAAGTTTGACATGTGCCTCGTGTTCAGGTTGTACTTTGACATTTTTGACGGTTCGTCGTCCAGCTACAGTTCGACAAGGCTTTAAATGAACGTGGCGAGAAAAGAAACTAACGCTTCTATCATACAAAAATTTCATTTTTGACATCGTTCTCATTTATTTAAAGCCGTGGAGCACTATACACACTAACAGATCCCTGACGCGAACGAACCCCGTCAGTCCAACCAAAATATGTCAAACCGGAATGATATTTGTAAAATAATTGTTTTCGGAGTTTAAATTCTATGAGATTGCAATAGTTCCAAATGCCAAAAAGCATCCTTTTCATTGAAGGTTTGCAGATCGTATAGGTCCGGAAATACCTACTGCTGGTGACAGTACGTTCCAGAGTTTTACAGTGTGCGGCAGAAAGTTACGCGAGAAACACACGGTGGAAGACTGCCACTCATCAAGGTGATGAGGATGGTATATTTTTCGCGTGGGACGATGGCGAAAAGTTGCAGGTGGTATGATTCCGAACAATTCCTCAGAGTACACCCCGTGATACAACCGATAGAGGATGCAGAGTGAAGCTACATCTCGGCGTAATTCCAAGGAGTCCAAGCTGTTTGAAACACTGTGGCAGTCAACAATTCGAGCGGCCCTTCGTTGGATACGACCCAGAGGGAGCTGTTGGTATTTTGGCGCTTGGACTTCACTCGATATGCTAACGCCAAGTATTTCAATGCTAGGGGAGATGGTTAAAGATGTGCCCTCAAAACGAGGATATACGACCATAAGTGGCTTTTAGCGGTGAACGCGCCGACTTGTGTCACGGCGGGGTTAAATTGGACTAAGTTACGACTATCACATTCAGAGACTTTCTCCAATGAATTATATATTTTGGACACAAGTTCGTTTCGACTCTCAATGACATTTAGCCGAGAAATATTGGGCCAGCCGGTATATACAGCATCACCTGTACTATCTTCCGCATAGCAATGAATGCCGTTGGTCTGTAACATGTCACTGATATGCAGTATGAATAGGGTAGGCTATAGCACACAGCCCTGAGGGACACCATATCAACAGACTGAGTTTCCGAGCATTCGCCGTCAACTACGACCTTTATGCTTCTATCTGCTATGAAACTTGGGACCCACTTGCATAATTTCTCGGGCAGCCTGTTTGATGGAAGCTTCGAATGCCCAAGTGTCAAATTTGATGGTCCAGGTGAACCATCAAACCTGTCTAATTTGTACAAAGTTAATAATACATAGCTGTGGACCATTTTGACAGCTGTCAAAGTAATCCACATTCCACGCCTATCTTCACTTTGGACTGGATCTCTCCGTCTGTAGAAGCTATAAGGACAACAATGACAATTGGTGTTACTCAAATTGGGTGATCTTTCAATTATGTTAAGAAGATATCATTTTGTGACGAACTTACCAGCTGCCAGCCAGGGGAGTCACCAGACCCATGTCCTCCATAAAGTGACCATGTGTGAAGTGCCAGGGGTAGTAAGTGGGAGAAACCATGAACGTAGAAAAAAAAGGCGGACGGAGTCTTATTATACACAGAACTGTCTTCAGAGTCGGCCACGCACATATTCTGACGCCTGTCTAATGGTATGGACTTGCGTAATAATGTGTGCGTGCGGACCGTGTACATACAGTCAGCTGGCCGACTCTGAAGGACACAGTTTTGTGTATGGTGGGACTCCGTCCGCCTTTTTTTATAGGTCCATGGGAGAAACAAAGCGTGTCAATTCCACCGACGTGTCTGGGTTCCACATTTAAATAGTTTGACTGATTTTAATAATTAAAAACAGAGTAAACAGGCGCTGTGTTTCGCCGAAAGAGTGAGTTTACCGGAGGCCCAATCCACTACAACCCTAGAGCGAATAGGGTTATAGGTTAGGGGAGGGACCCCTAACCCTATTCCCTATTAAAAGGCCGGTAACACACCTGCAGCGCTTCTGACGTTGCGAGTGTCAATGGGCGATGAAAGTTGCTTTTCATTTGCTCGTTCGCCTCCCTATTTTATAAAAAAAGTCTCACGTAGTTGATCTGTCAAAATCATACAAATTTAGAAGTATGCATCTACTCGTCGCGTTGAGGTCTAATTTAAGCTGCGCGTCCACTGGATCGGAATCGGAGCGTACGCAGCGTACGGATTTGTTACTTTGTATTGATTTATATGGTACTGCGTCCACTGGATACTGACCGGTATTTATGACGAAGACGTCTTCCGCAGAGAACGCGTCATTCGGATTCCGAAGGTTTCAAATTCTGACGTGTTTGCGACGACGCGACGGCTATACATAGATACTTATTCACGATGAATGACGATATTTTAATTACTTTTGTAGAAAAATATGAAGAACTTTATAGTCTAAAACTTCAACATCATCATAACCAACTGAAGAGAGACAATATTTAGGATGAAATTGGGAAATAATGAATTTCGTTTTCTATGTTTCTCTTTTTCTCTTCTGATAAAATACAGCTAGTTACAACAATATCCTCGCCACTATCCTCTATAATGAAAATGCACGTTAACAGGCTATGACGGACTAAAAATAACTAAATTGCCTATGATGAATCCGAATGCAGTGGACGCACCCCATCGGCATTTCGTAAATGATGAAATGCCGATGCGTACGCTCCGATCCAGTGGACGCGCAGCTTTGACCGTAAAACTTAATAGGTAAATTGCGATTTGCGGCTTATGATTTATGACGTATTAAAAAAAACTACTTATCTTTGTCCAAACGCCTGATGGCAACCCTACTTGCAAAGGTACTCCAACCAATTTGTCAGTTTTATTTTACAAATAGAATAAAATTCAAAATATCATCGAACAGTGAACACTAAAAAGGATTTTATGTGGATTACGTAGTAAGTAGTTTTTCTTCAACAACTTAAAATAATACATAAACTTTTTAAAATCTGCTGTAATTAAAATAAATCATAATGGTAGAAATTTTAGTATTTATTAAAATATTGACTAAGCTTTAAGTTTCGAAATTAAGTTGAATATTTGTGAAAATAAGATGCAATTTTTTTTTTTTTCTTTTCCATCGAAAAAATTATAAAATATCGTATTTTCTCTTACACAGGCCCTTCAAGATATGATGTTGTATCTATGTTTAAAAATAAAATAGTTTGTGGCCTATAATCAAGTATAAAAATCAATTTCGCTTTACTTGATCCGTCAATTTCTCTTAAAATCGGGGCTGAAATGGAACTAAATTTTGAAATGTGGTTTGCATAGACCTTTTAATTGTAAATATGTAAACTCTAAAAACTTTAATTACTTTTTGTAGCTTTTACGGGATGTTGAAAGCAAAAATATAAATTTCTTCAAAACCCGTGGATGAAAATGACACAAAACTTAACAGTATCAGAGATCAATAAACTAAACCATATTATACCGTTTTTAGAAACTCTAATATTTTTTCGACGCAATTAGGCGACGTTTCTAATATTTGCTAATTACTGGGAAACCCGTAGATGAATCTGACACAAAACGTGTCTGCACATCAGTTACTGCCCTAGCAAGATCCCAAAACCTAAATTTTAAACTTTAATATTTTTTTCAGCCTATAGCGACCAAAAATCAAAATCCCTAAATATCTCTGGAAGCTGTCGACCAAAATGACACAAAATCATTTTTTAGGTTTACCTAGTGGTCCCAAAACTATACGCAAAAAATTAGAAACTTTAGAATTTTTGAAACCAAAAAACCTAGTCCTATCGGTCTATAGTGCCTGGAAAACCCGAAAACATTAAGATGTGTTATTTTCGTTCACCTCGTGCAAAAATCTGAATATTAATTATGAAGATGGAAGCCATAGGCATGTTTATTATATAACACTATATATTATTCTTACTTTACGAGTAAACCCGTGTTAATAATAAACAATTATTTCATTCCACTCGTTTTTTAAAACAAAAAAATGTGTTTCCTTAGTCTCTCAAAAAAAGTTCCGCTTAGTACCGCTTTCGGTCCTCAATACATATTTACATTTATGCGTTTGTTGTCTGTTAGTATTGCGAATTCTAGGAACTCAAACCAACTCATTGTGAAACTAGGCCCTTTTTCACAGGTAGAGTCGGGGTAGACCAAGTCACGGAAAAATGTACGGTTCCCGCACGATAAACTAATTTTGACGCAACGGAGTTGCCGGTGTCATCTAGTTAGTTAATATATGAATGATCGATACTCGTAGTTTGTATTTTTAAAAAACATACTCAATTTCATTTTTAATACAATTTTGATTCTATACAAGATGTTTGTGTAAACACCGTTGTCCTTGAAACCATCAAATGAACCCGTCAAAATAAACAACTTTTTCTATGAGAACAATGCTGGGAATTAAAAAAAATCTGTCTTCATACCCATACAAATTGCCGATCCGGGCATCCGAATGGGTATGAAGACGGCATTTTTTTTTGAGTCCCCAGCATTGTTCTCATAGAAAAAGTTGTTCATTTTGACGGGCTCATTTGATGGTTTCAAGGATAACGGTGTTTACACAAACACACTGTATAAAATACCTTTTAGATTAAAAATTTTTTCAAGTCTCAACATAAGTAGCCATAAGTAGCCTTTATAGCTCAGAAACGTTTCCAAGCATAAATACACATATCGACGCCCCCACCGAATAATCGGACAATGTGCTATTGTGGGGTTTTTGTTGTTATGCGTTTTTTGGCATCTAGAAGTCAAAATACGTCATGTGAATTTTTTTCAGAATTTTTCTATGGATATTTACAAAGATATAAAAAATTATGTGTTTATTCCATAACAATACTTAAAATTGTGTTTTACACCAAAAACTGGGCAATAGGCTATTGCGAAAAAATATGTCAAAACGATTTGACGATAAACGACTATTGCATGATTATTCGGGTAAATACATTGCTGCCTACTGCACACTTCCACCCCTGCACATCTCACTTTCACACTCCTTCCACTCAGGTAGCCGCTGATCACCCGCCTCAGGTTCCCTAGAGACCTAACTTCAGCTAACCGAACCTTTACAGCTGACCACCAAGCATTGTTGAAGGCCCCCTTTGTGTCCAGCGATACCACAACAGAAAATCTTACTTTTTGGTAACATATGCCAGGAATGCTTCATATGAAACCAAAAAAACCATATGTTTAAAGGAGAATGCCCAAGGTCGGTACCATTAATTCTCATGCGCCAAGATGAAAATAATACAGTAATTATTTTTAGAATTTTTTACGTAATTACACGCCCGGAATCCAATTTTTAAACCCGGTATTTAAATTAAAGAATAAAAGTTATTAAATGACTCCCTCCACATTCGTTTAGTGATGTAGTGCATTGTTAGAAACACAATACACATCAAACAATATATTGTAACAATATCGATTCATTCAACTAAAGCAGTTATTGCAATCGTTATTCCAATTTTTATAAATATTACTTGCTATAATAACAATTTCCGAATGATAATATTATTTATTGATATCATGCACTAGCTTTTCCATATTATGTACGTTAAATAACAGTAAAATTAAGCTAATCCATTACACCTAATCGATTCAGTGCTGCTATTAGACATAAAATCGTTTTTTTTCATAGACTTCGATTTCTCGATCGCGTCCCTAGCCGACGCATATTTTCTAACATCTGTGATCTGTCATTGTGACATTTGCGAATACGTCTATAATTGTCTTTTATTTTTCAGATGAATTTCACAAAATAATATTAATAAATACTTTAGAACAAGAGTGTCTACTTCAATGTTTAATTAATTACAATCTTGGATAACTCCCAGTCCGGTAAGCACACCTTAATTTATATTCTGAATATGTAAAGTAAGTATATTCAATTCTATGTAAAAAGGCACCTTCTATGTATCTATTTCCTGACATTCCTGACTTTCATTTAGTTTTTGATTTCAAAATTACCATTTAGACTTTAGAGTATAGATATTTCTATGAATATACATATTTACAAACACTATTTAATTCATTGTTTTATTACAGCTGACTTCAGATTCTGTACAGAGCAAACAGAACCAGTGAAGGCTCTTTTATCCTGTTTTAGGTCATTGAAGAGTAGTCTATTCTACCTACTACAAGAACAAAATCGACATGAGAGAAACATTATAATTATAGACTATTTCCGTTGCTTGGTAATAATTTTTGTTTATTTTAAGTATATCCTATTAATATTTTTCATTTTCCAATATTGGATACTGCTGGTAGTGCTTTTATTATTGTGTAAACATAAACATGTTTTCACAAATAATTTCATGAAACATTTTTATTTCTTGTCACTATTATTTGAAGGATTTAACAATACAATAAATGTATTGTTAAATCCTTCAAATATTATAAATAATATTACATATCACTTTTTAGATCTCAAGATTGAAAAGAGTTTGTGCTGCTTGCAGGAGGACAGCTGAAAGAGAAGTACGACGTTATGATGAGCAAGACTCCAATCGCCCTGGTTTGTTAAGAGGTATTCTGACAGATGCTGGATTAAGTGATATACCTCCAAACTATACAAACCAAAAAATTATTTCTTCTGTGTACAAACGAGCTGCAAGTACATCTAATCACTGTATATTTGTTAATTGTTTTGAAACGGATGTTTACTGGTACTTTTATGTATGAGACTGGTTTTAATGTCATGCGGACCATTGGTACGGATTGCTCCGCTTAGATTGGTCTATATGGAGCGATCCGTACCGACGGTCCGTGCAGTGGCGGCGTAGCATAGTTCGGCACCCGGGGCGGCTTTCTATTAAGCACCCCCAAAATAAAACGACAAATGCTTACGTGACTTTATTTCACTAAAATGTGTGATTACATTATCAAAATTTACTTTCCTGGCCTTTTCAATAGACAATAATATGGAAAGACTAAGACGCGTTTGGCTCATTGATCTTAACCCATCAGTCGTGGCAAAACGAGACACAATAGCTTTTTCATTGTTATCGCGGCCGGATGTGGCCGCTTGGGGCTTCATGAATTAAGTAAGATTTTATTAAGTAACTTTAATTTTGAAAACCTTATTTCATAAGAAGCCACAGAAACACAAATTGTTAAAAAAAACTTGAGAGGTGTCAAAGGACACCCGAATGGAACGGACTTATTTCTTATGTTAAAAAAATCTGTACATAATACATATACTCAAAAAAAAATAATTAAAAAAAATGACATCTATTGACGCCCAGGAATACTAACAACGCGTCGCTGTTTATTCTCAAAAACGCCATCTAGTTGACGCACAGGAATACTATCAACGCGCAACGCCCTCTGCCCCTAACATGCAGGTACTAATAAAAAAGTATCGTTACAATTTTGTGGTCTGGCCCCCTTTCGCAACGCGCGAAAAGGAACTCCGTTCCAATATCTTAGACAGAGCGCTAGACTTGGACTCAGAGTAATCCCATTTTATTATGAATTTTAGAAGCTCCAGGCTAGTCCATTGGACCGCTTTTTAAAGAGAAATGCTGGCGACTTCCAAGTGGCGCCTCAGTCAGAAAATCTCCAAAATAATATCCTCTGCACAAAATTCATCATAGATTTTTGTCAAATTAGGAACCACACGAAGTTCTTTTTCTGTTGACGTAAGCAGAGTTTTAGGTTGAACAACACCTAGAATGTCATTAAACGCTTTGTAAAGATGCTCTAGTTCTTCGTACTCGTAAAACTGAACATAACAAATTCAACCTTAACTCGAGAGAATAACACACACATTGCTTTTGAGATTCTCAAAATATCCAAGCAGCGTTGGTCGCGCGTCTTTTTAAAATCTCAGAAGTAATATTTGCATTTGTTTATAATCAGTTTAGGTAATTCGCTTCGATGCACTTAGACTCGGCGCTAGTGTAAATTGACCCTAAACTGCGTGAGTGAGTTGTCACCCCTTGGTACTTGGCACCCGGGACGGACCGCCCCCGCCGCCCCCCCTCTACGCCGCCACTGGGTCCGTGTGACAATAAAACCAGCCTAAAGGAACAGTTATATATATTATTATGTACTTAATTATAAGTTCTATGACCACCATGTTGTATGATTTAGGTGAGTTTTGCAGGAGTATGATGATTGATGAATGATTTAAATAGGTTTTTTTTCTTTTATGTAAATAAAAATGAATCTTATTTAAATGTTTGTGTGATTATGTTCACATTTTGCAGTATTTACATAATAATTATGTTCCATAAATTGTACTGCAATATGTGAATTACATACTGAATTATGTGTATTAATTCATACACTACACGCTTAATTTACATGTAATATTAGAGTAAGTAAGTAAGAGTATAGAATTAAGCCCTTTGTAAAGCCCTTTTTTTCTTTAGTTTATAAATTATAATACAACTCTATTCTTTGTTAATAAAATGAAATAGTTTATTGAATCAAGTTAATGTTCATGTTTTAAATAATACCGATCCGCTGGAAGTTTGATGTACCTATAATATATTTTACATCTTTGATTTTTGACGCCCTAAAGTAGTGATTTTGCCGTATGTGCGACGCCTTGATAATATTTTGGCTGTAGCGATATCGATTTTTCTCAGCAATGAGTAATGACTAAAGCTAAGAAATTAAAGTTCATTGTCAGTATTCATCATGTCTTTGTCTTTGAATTACCCATAGCATAACACGATTGGTCAACTTTTATAACACAGAATAATCAATCAAAAAGACCTCTGTAAAAAAGGGGATTCCTATTTTGCCAACAGAGGAGAGTGATTTAAGCTTCCAAAATTTGTACATAGATTGGTTCAAGCATACACTTTAATTTGCCCATAGCTTATATGAAATGTATTTATGGTTTTTAAATTACGCGACAAAAACAATTTTGTCGCTTACGCCCTTTCAATTTTTTGCTGTTTCATTGCTTGTTTTCTATGAGAGGCCTGTGAGAGTGTAAAAAAGTCTTTAAACAATATTTCCTTATCATGGAACCACCTGTGAAGTATTATTAGTACTTATATCTTTCCAACAAAAAAAATGAAAATCGGTTTACAAACGAAGTTATCGTTTGTCGCGGGGAAACCGTACATTTTTCCGCTACAAAAACTATCCTGGGTAACAGATAGAAAGAAGCACTTTCGTATTTTAGTAAATACTAGATGACGCTCGCAATTTCGTTGCGCCAAAATTCGTTTATCGCCGAACCGTAAACCGTTCCTGGATAAAAAGGTATATATTTCCTTTCCCGAGATTCAAAGTACCTCCATTCCAAATTTCAACAAAATCGGTTCAGCGTTTTGGGCGTGAAGAGGTAACAGACAAACACACTTTTACATTATTAGTATGGATTTCATCAGACAATATTATTATCGTGCACCCAATTTCCACGCACTCGCGACCACCCCGGTGTAGCAGATAATCGTTCAAAAGAAAATAATCACGTATACGGTATAACAAAACGAATAAGCTCTTTGTAGGCGGAATTGTGGATCCCCCCATCAGCGAGAACTGATAACATGATGAACACAACAGATATAAGCTCGAAAAACATATTTTCGTACAAAGACGTATCTAGCTGATCCGGCAGATGTTGTTTTGTTATGGCAGTTCATGTTTAATACGAATAAAACGCAATCGGAATGGAAATGGAAATAGTGAAAGACTATTTAAAAATCGGCCAAGTGCTAGTCGGACTCGCGCACGAAGGGTTCCGTGCCGTTATAGAGCAAACAGACCAAAAATTATGTTTTTGTATGGGAGCCCCTCTTAAATTTTTATATTTTTTTAATATTATTAATAATTATTAAAATAAACATATTATTAAGGCCTTTGTGAAAATTTCAAGTGCCTACCTGTTGTCATCATTTATACCGAGCAAAAAATGTTTGAAAAATCACGTTTGTTGTATGGGAGCCCCCTTAAATATTTAATTTATTTTGTTTTTAGTATTTGTTGTTATAGCGGCAACAGAAATACATAATCTGTGAAAATTTCAACTCTCTAGCTATTACCGTTCTTGAGTTACAGCTTGGAGACAGACGGACAGACATCGAAGGCTCAGTAATAGGGTTCCGTTTTTACCCTTTGGGTACGGAACCCTAAAAATGCTTCAACATGAATTTGTCTACAAAACTTGAAGAAAAGGTAACTCTTTCAGCGCTGTTACTTTAACAGTGACCCAAGACTGCCCAAGAGGAACACACACACACACAATACATAATAATAATAATATCTATGGACGCTTCACACCACGTCAGTCTGGCCCTGTGGCAAGTACCTAGGACTTGCGTTACAGGTACCAGATAACGGAAATATATTTAATTCTTTTTTACTATTACATATTATATTTATTTAAGATTTTTATTATACGATACACAATACACATATTTAATACACATCCATGACCCGGGAACTTCGAAAACTTTTTGTTCCGTCGGCGGGATTCGAACCCGCAACCCCCGGCTAGAGCTACCAACGCGCTCACCACTGAGCCACAGAGGTCGTCACCATAAAGTGTTATCACATATCACTGTGATATGATAAACCGTGTAGAAGCAAAATATTTCAAAAATTTTATAAAAAAATAAGTTACCAAGACTCCCGTGTTTTGTCTTCGTTCTTAAAATGTATATGAATTATTTAAAAGAGAATATAATATAACAACATTATTTAAACCTTTTACGACATTGTAACGTTCAGTGAACCTTTGATGAAAAGAATATTGTTTTGTATTTTAGAGAGATTCCTTATTAATTTATATTACGTTCTTAAATAAGGGAAAAAACTCCCCAAATTGTCTTCCAAAAATAAATGTTACTTGCCCGCGGCTCCACCCCCGTTACTATGGAAACTTCGTATTTTTCGGGGTAAAAAACAGCCTAGGTGTTGGTTTTGATCTTAAGTTAGGTATGACGTGTAATTTCATCGAAATCAGTAGTTTTTTCGTAAAAGGTAACATGCTCTTGCCTTTTATGAAAAAACTACTACTTACCACCAGTATAATTAGTTTATTGCACGGAAACCGTACTTTTTTCAACAACAAAATGTCCTTTTGTCCTATCTCCTTTTACTTCCCATAACTTTCATACCAAAATTCATCTAACAGTATATTTATAATATCATAACTGAAATGTGAAATCCCATATTAAATAAATCTAAAATGTGAAATCCCATGTTAAAAAAACTAAATATTTTCAGTAGTTGCGCGTTTTAGGGTAATATCGAACATAATATGTTAGCAACTCGAGGCGCCACCTAGCGACGACTCGTGTAAACGGGAAACAAGTCGGAACTTCCCCCACCGGTTTACCCTATAAAATAACGGGAATAGACGGGCGCCAGCCATTATTATTCTAATTTTAGTGGCAAAATATCTAGTTGTTACTCTGTTGTACTTTGATTATAATTTGTGTGTTCTCAATAATTATAGTACTATTAAAATAAACAGTGTTTGAAGTTAAAGTGGTTACAATTATTTAAAATCAGAAGTGGGATTGTTAATAGTGTCGTGCCAATAATAATCATGGGTAAAAAGAAGCGAGCACGTTCCAGACGAAGTTCCAGCTCCAGTTCTTATTCGAGTAGCTCAAGTCAGGCACGCACGCCCTCGCCCCCGACTCGGAAAAGGAATAAGAAGGCAAAACGGTCACAAAAGGTACAATGTGCAACTGGTGCCGAAACTGTGAGAACAAGTTCCGTTACAGTGCATAACATGATACCTGAATTCAATCCTTTGTGTGATGACGTCACTGCCTGGCTAAATATTATCGAATCTTATACAAATACATTTTCTTGGAGTGATAGTAGTGTTACGGATACGGACACACAGAGCCATCTAGCGTCGAACCGGCAAAACTAGGGGACACACTACACATAAATCCCCTACTCGAAACTAGATGGCGCTAGGTGGTACATGTTCGAGCCTCCTAGAAAGTTCCGACCCTTGTTTACTTGTTTACGTGAATCGAGCAAGGAACTTTCTAGAATTCGACTGGCCCATATAAATAGGCGCAGGTGGACGGCCCGGCAGTTCAGTTTCGTCTGAGCGATCTTCGAGGCGACTTCGAAGTGAAAACAAGTGATCAATAGTGAGTGATTGTGATAGTGAACCTACGACTCGGTTACGACCTAGGACAGTGATAGTGCTCAGTGATTTGGATCTAGTGCTTAGTGTTTGGACTTAATGATTTGCGTGAGCTAGTGTCAGTGAATAAAGTCTTCAAGAGAGTCACCAGGTCTTTCTCTCCGAATCCTACGAACCCTAACACGCAACATTCGATATCAGGCCCTGAATAAATTGAAAGGTTCGTCAAAAACCTGGTATGATTCGTTATTACGCAATAATCACAATTGGACAAATTGGTTGTGGGTAGATTGGAAAGAGAAAATCAGATCAACTTTTCAAGTGAAACGAAACATGTTTGAGCTTCTTAAAGAAATTATAGAACGCAAACCAATGGATAATGAATCTTTATTTGCATTTTTCTTTGAGCAAAAAGCAAAAATTGATAGCTTACATCTGAATTTCTCGGAATATGATATTATTTCAATAATTATCGGTAATATAGGTGACAGTAATATTAGCGCGTCAGTAGAAGCTAGCAATTTTCAATCGTGCGATAGCTTGGCAGGATTTTTACACAGTCGTATTTATAGATCTAGGGTAACAAAATCAAATACATCAACATATTAATATTACAAATCGCGATATTACTAAGTCGTCCTCAACTAATCAAACGTCATCTCAAATAACTCTTTCGAATAACGCAATTTCACTACCTTCTACTTCTAATCAAAACACAAGTTCGACCCAACAACGCAAACCTCTTGAATGTTATAATTGCGGGGGTAATCATAAAAGATTTCAATGTTCTATTAAGTGTGAATTTTGTTTTAAAAGGGGACACTCCGAATCAATATGTTTTAAAAAGAATTTAAATAATACATCTGCTAATTATAACGTGAATAAAAATGAAAAACAAGAAACAAAATTTATAAATTCACAAAATTCTAAAAATAGATTCTGCAAAAGTATACGGATAAATAATTTCACTCATGATGCATTTATTGATACCCGAAGTAGTTGTTCTATTATAAACGAAGAATTAGTAAAGAATTATTTGATACCCACCGTGTCTCTCCAAAGTCCCGTGACTTTACAAGGCTTTTCCAATGATAGTAGGGAGACTGTTTACAAAATGATTAAAGTTGATGTAAATTTAGATTCAGTGTATCTAAAAGATGCAGAGATGTACGTTTTAAATGAATTATCGGGATGCGATATATTAATTGGCCGCAATATTACCGAACGATCGGATCTCATGTACTCACGAATAGGATTTTTTTAAAGATTTGACTATGCCAATAATTACAGTGAATTTTGTACCGCCATCGCGGAGCTAGACCTAGAATTTAATGCTGATTCACATCATAATGAATTGTTGAGCTTGTTTAATGAATATCGCGAATGCATTGCATCTAATGTAAAAGAATTGGGTAAAGTTAATACGTATGAGATGTCGATTAAAGTAAGTGACCCTAAACCTATTCAGTTTAGACCGTATAGAGCTTCACCGGCGGATAGGAATATAATTCGGGAAATGGTAGATGAACTTTTAAATAGTGGAATAATTCGCGAAAGTAATTCACCCTATTCGAGCCCTGCTCTTTTAGCGAATAAGAAAAACGGGGAGAAGTGTCTTTGCATAGACTATAGAGCTCTTAATAAAGTCACTAAAAGATAAATATCCCATGCCTCGTATAAAAGACCTTATCGATAGACTTCAAGGTTGTAGGAAATTCTCGAATTTGGATCTCAAAAGTTATTAGTTTATTATCAAGTAAAAATGTGTGAGGACGATGATTCTATTTCAAAGACTGCATTTATAACTGAAGATGGGCATTACGAATTCCTCCGTATGCCATTTGGATTAGCCAATGCACCGTCATGCTTCCAGCAGATGATGCACAAGGTTTTAGGAAATCTTCGATTCAAAAATGTAATAATTTATTTAGATGATATCCTATTAATTAGTAAAACTATTGAAGAGAATTTGCAGCTTTTAAAACAGGTCCTCGATATATTTAAAGAAAACAGATTGACGCTTAACCTAAAAAAATGTAATTTTCTTAAGAATGAAATAGAATTTTTAGGATACAAAGTTAAACAAGATAGTATAATGCCTAGCGAAGTAAAAGTACAGGCAGTAAAAGGCTTTCCTACTCCAACAAATATTCACCAACTTCGCCAATTTTTGGGCTTAATTAGCTATTTTCGTAAATCTATTAAGAATTGTGCAGTTTTGTCGAGCCCACTAACATATTTGTTGAAGAAGGATAGTGTATGGACATGGGAACCTAAACACGAACAGGCATTTCAGACGCTTAAGCATACTTTGACTTCCGAAAATGTTTTATCTATTTTCGATCCCAACAAGGAGTGTGTTCTTCACACGGACGCGAGTAGGGACGGGCTAGCGGGAATTTTGATGCAGTTAACAGACGAGGGTGAAAAGCCAATACATTACTATAGTCGACAGACCACTAAAGATGAGAAAAGGTACCATTCTTTCGAACTTGAATTACTAGCTATTGTCACGTCCTTACAAAAGTTTAGGCTTTATTTACTAGGCAAAAGGTTTACAATCGTAACCGATTGTAGTGCAGTTAGGTTCGCATTAACCAAAAAAGAGATAATCCCTCGAATAGCACGCTGGATACTTTCCACCCAGGAATTCGTATTTGACATCATACATAGGGAAGGCACCCGTATGCAACATGTGGATGCACTTAGTCGAAACCCTATACCCAGCGGAAACGAGGAAACAGAAGCAGAACTTGTGCTGTAATAACAGAAGCGGACTGGTTACTGTCTGTTCAACTCCTAGACCCCGACTTAGTTAAGATACGTAAGGCCCTAGAATCCAGTCACAGTGACGAATTTAAAAATATATTTAATGAATACGAGCTGTTAGGGAACAAAGTATATAGACGAACTAATGAAGGTCGTCGCTGGGAAGTGCCAAAACAGTGTATTTGGCAGGTAATTAGAGGGAATAATGACGATTTGGGTCATTTTGCTCTGGATAAAACTCTAGAAAGGATTGCGCATCGTTATTGGTTTCCTAAAATGCGACGAGTAGTTAAAAAGTACATCAAGAATTGTTTAAATTGTATTTACTATAAATGTAAAGGTGGAGCTAAAGAAGGGGAATTGTATCCATTGCCGAAACATGCACAACCATTCCACACGTTACATGAGGACCATTTGGGCCCCTTTATTACTACCAAAAATCATAATAAATACTTGTTTGTAGCAGTTGATGCTTTTACGAAATTTGTATTAGTTAGCGCAGTGCAAAATAACTATAGTGCAAATGTTATTCGCGAGATAGAAAATATAACTAAGGTTTTCGGTAATCCGCGTCGCATAATATCTGATGCTGGATCCGCTTTTACATCTCACAGTTTTAAAGACAATTGCGAAAATAGAAACATAAGGTTGCACTTTATAGCCACTGGCATGCCACGTTCTAATGGACAGGTGGAACGATTTAATCGTACAATATTAGATGCAATGAAAACTATGGGTGCAAATTTAGACGAAGATAGATGGGACCAATGCATTAAGCACTTGCAGCAAGCGCTAAATAGTACTTACCATAAAACTATAAAGGCAGTGCCATGTGAAGCTTTGTTGGGCTACAGATTGAGAACAGACAGTGACGGGTTGGTAGAAACTGATACAGAACATACAGATGTAACGGAATTGCGCAAAAGGATAGACAAAAACATAAAAGCTAGTGCAGATTATCAGAAAAAGAGATTTGATAGTACTCGGATTACGGATAAACAATATCAAAAAGGAGACTTGGTGCTAATTAAAATAGGAAGTCAATCAAACGATGGAAGAAGCAAAAAACTAATGCCATCGTTCAAAGGACCGTTTCAGGTAAAAAAGGTTTTAGGAAACGATAGGTATCAAGTGACGGATCTAAGGGGCAGTGAGAGGAGCTCTAAGCCATACAATGGAACTGCAGCAGCCGAAAACATGAAACCCTGGATCAAAATTGACGAGTTGGACTTGGTCGATGGCTCATGTTAGCAAGTACAATATAATTTTTGATTGGGTATCATGGACGTGCGTACCATAAAGGCATAAAAGCACTGCTTACCTAATGATAAATACTTGCTATACACATATTTTAATTTAACTTTCGTACGTTTTAGATGACTTTAATTATTATTAATAGTAAAAATATGAATATACATTAACGCCTACATTTATAAAATAGCACCAATTGATTTGCAAAACTACATAAACATAAGTCGGTAAGTGGTAACTAGGCGCGCCGCGCGAAGGTACGCACCAAAATTATACTACATATCTGTGGTTACAGGCACTCGATGTCTCGCAGACCCCGCCTATATGTGTGAGTTAAGATTTTCGTATTCGTACACTATTCGCAAACGTGTGTGCGTGTGCGATTTACTTGACCAGGTCCTGCCGCATGGTTTCCGAGCTTAGCCGAGCGCCGGCGCGTTCGGAAGTAATCGGATATGTTCGTTGCCTATAATCCGAGTAAAAATAATAGACGGAAATCTAATTAATCACATATGCACATAATGCATTTTTGTTTAGTACGGTTTATATTTGTTTACATTACAGAAGTGTTTTGTATTTTGGGAGGCCATTTTTTCATTTGATGAGCACTGTAACATATTATTTTTGTTTGCGCCAGTATATTTATAGTTTTCTTAGAAGATTTTTATTATTTTAACATTTAAAAGTTTGTACATTTAACAGTTTATTAGATATTAGTTATTACTGAGTTTCTAATTTCTATATTAAGTGCGTTTTTTGATTTCTTAAAAATGTTATTTGACTGTGAGGTTTGTGTTGAAAATGTGTGTTTATTAAAAATTAAAAAAAACAAGTTTTCACAATTGTCATTCAGTGAAAAGATTCTAATTGTGATTTGTGTCGAAAGGTAGGTACGTGTACCTGAGTTACAACAATTAAACCAGCAACAAAAATGAAATGTAAGTAACTCGAAAGTTTCATGTAATTCATATTCATGTACTTATTTATTTTATCATTTTATAATATTATATACTTTATATTAAATGCGAAATTATCTCTGTCTGTCTGTCTCGCTTTCACGCCAAAACTAATGAACCGATTGTAATAAAATTTTGTACACAGTTAGTCTAGAGCCTGAGAAAGGACATAGGCTACATTTTTATAAGACAAAAATATACTATGTATCTAATTTCCATGGAAATATCGATGAAAATGAATTCACATTGCATTTCTAATATATAACAATCTATATTACGCCATACGCCATCTATGGCGTTTTTATTTATTTTAGCTTAGCACACATGTGAACGCAAATGAACTATCATTGTAGTTCCAACACGTGACAACAGATGGCGTTTTTTTGTTTCTTCATAACAGAACGTACTCATATATTATAATAGTTTAGAAAACATAGTTTTTAATTTATATCCACACTAATATTACAATTTATGCGAAAATATCTCTTTTTGTCCGTTTGTCTGTCTGTTTTGCTTTACGCCAAAACTACTAAACCGATACCGCTGCTTACCCCATGTCAAAAAGCTCTGCACGCCTCTGTTGGGTATGTAACATTGCTATAATATTTCAAACTTGATTACTTTCAGCGTTGATAATAAATGCATAATAAGTCAAATAATGACTTCTATCTTCTATTTAAACTTTAAAGTCATTAAATTGAAAAATTACGTTGATAAGCTCTTTCTTTCATTTTTCTTATTGGCCTGATAGAAACTAACTGCTAGACGTGCCTAAGACTAAAGGTACGGTGCTAAAAGTTAGTAGGTTTCCCTAAGCATAAAGGTAAACTGTGGCCTTGGAGATGAAAGATGGATAAGGAACACGATGGTGCTAAATTCTTTCGTACATTTATTGGAACCTACGACTAAAGGTACAATAACATAGTGTGCGGATGAGTTTAGAACCAACTCAACTTTTAAGCCATGATGACCGAGACGGTTAAATGTGAGAAAATATAAATGTGTTACTAATCTGGTAATTGTATGTTTTAGGTGAGAGTGTCGTGCTTGGGGGCAAGCACGATGCAGCATGGCCGTGTTAGCAACTCGAGGCGCCACCTAGCGACGACTCGTGTAAACGGGAAACAAGTCGGAACTTCCCCCACCGGTTTACCCTATAAAATAACGGGAATAGACGGGCGCCAGCCATTATTATTCTAATTTTTAGTGGCAAAATATCTAGTTGTTACTCTGTTGTACTTTGATTATAATTTGTGTGTTCTCAATAATTATAGTACTATTAAAATAAACAGTGTTTGAAGTTAAAGTGGTTATAATCATTTAAAACATAGAAGCTCCTTTTTGAAAGTTACTTAAAAATACTAACTTCCTTCTACACTTCAAGTTCTATATTAGAATCTTACTGACATTCTGGAAAAAAGTCTCATATGAATAGATTTCTAACAGTGGGGAGCGCATCTTAAAAGTTGAAAATTGTCGGAAATTCAAATGCAAAAATGTAATATCGAGTTGAATGTTACGTGGCGATGTGAAGTGCAGCGAGGGCTGCCACTACATGGAAATTTTAAATTAGAAGAGTTACAAATCAAATTATGTATTATCATTCATCCACGTATATGATGAACAGGTGATTACGAATGTGTAGACTGTAGAGGAGCATATAATTCGTCTCTGATTAATTACATACTATATCCAAAATCGACTTCAATTGTTGGGGTGGGTTGCACCGACTTACTTTAACTATAACTTTAACTGTAACAAAATGTCAAATGTACTGTCAAATCTTTGGTTAAGGTCAATACTGGACGCCATATTTGATGATAATCTTAACCTTAAACTATAATATTCTATAGGTATAACAACGCCTCTGGTGCAACCCACCCTTAATGTTAAAATTATTACTGCCGCGATTTTATTATTGGTATTAGAGACATTATATTATGTACTTATATTATGGACATTCTTTAAGTCTCGGGAGAGGACATAGTTTTATTTTGTAAAATGTACCGTTCCCACTCTATAAACGGATTACGGTATTCAAAAACTTGAAGATGTGGGCAACATCTAGTGTAAAATAACCACCGCCTTTAGAAAATCAGTTAAAAAGCCCTTTTTATTGACAATGCCTAGTAAGTGGCAACCCTATACCTTCACACCCGATGACACTTCGTGTGTTGTCGTGTGTCATCGGGAATTCAGATGCGTTTAGGCGTTTGTTCCGCCGCACTTGTAACTATGGTCTTATAATTATACGAAGTGACTAGTGAGGCATAAAACTTCTTGATAAATGTTAATGTGACTAGTCTCATGGTTTGGATTATAGTCGTAATACTGTAGTGCAGTCAAAGAAAGCAAAAATCAGCCACAAGCCGCCTCCAACCTCCGATATTCTTCTACTTGCTAAGTGACAACATTATGGTCATTGATCGTCTTGCGCTTTTTGCACTTTAGGGGTAAAACCCACCCCTTTTGTTCACTGGGTGCAATTACACACATAGAATGGATGCTATTATTTACATACATATAAATTATAATAAAGTGCCCTTTACACACTCATAGAATGGAGTACAACTTGACGTCCATAATAATTATCATAGAGAACAGCTTGACGTCCATTTTAGGGAGATCGCACACGTCACACTTTTTGTGTGATCGAGTCTGCGGCTTACATACAATCTGCATGGCGCGCACAGCTTGACGTCCATTTTAGGGAGATCGCACACGTCACACTTTTTGTGTGATCGAGTCTGCGGCTTACATACAATCTGCATGGCGCGCACAGCTTGACGTCCATTTTAGGGAGATCGCACACGTCACACTTTTTGTGTGATCGAGTCTGCGGCTTACATACAATTTGCATGGCGCGCACAGCTTGACGTCCAGTTTAGGGAGATCGCACACGTCACACTTTTTGTATGATCGAGTCTGCGGCTTACATACAATCTACATGGCGCGCGCCATCAGAATGTATGGAAGCCGCAGACTCGATCACACAAAAAGTGTGACGTGTGCGATCTCCCTATATCAGAATGTATAAAAGCCGCAGACTCGATCACACAAAAAGTGTGACGTGTGCGATCTCCCTATATCAGAATGTATGTAAGCCGCAGACTCGATCACACAAAAAGTGTGACGTGTGCGATCTCCCTATATCAGGATGTATGTAAGCCGCAGACTCGATCACACAAAAAGTGTGACGTGTGCGATCTCCCTATATCAGAATGTATAAAAGCCGCAGACTCGATCACACAAAAAGTGTGACGTGTGCGATCTCCCTATATCAGAATGTATATAAGCCGCAGACTCGATCACACAAAAAGTGTGACGTGTGCGATCTCCCTTACGTTTACATTTTTGTAGCGTCAAGACTCAAGTCAATAACGTAAACTAGATAACGTAACTCCACCATATTATATTTAATCAATATCTCTAATACAACATTTTTTTACACAAACAGCAAGCCTTTAACCTCGGGGGCGGCGGCCGGTAATCTGTAATCTGTGATGACTAGTTCAATCCACTTAAGCCCATCAAGTAGGCCGATCAGCCTAGGGGCTGAACCTACCCCGTCGTACGTTGTAACCCGTAATCTATATGCCGTATCCCACAACCCGCACCCCGTAACCCGTAGGTCGTAACGTAACTCAGATACCGTAACCCGCAACCCGTTACCCGTAACCTGGAACCCTCTCACTACAACCAGCAACTAGTTACTTGTTTTTTGTTAGTTGTTACCCACACACCATACCGCAATTCGGTGAAAAACACTCTAGTCAGGTCAAATCACACTGAATATTATTATTGTCTCAAAAGAACTCACGAAATCTTTCTTTAAATTCTTGATAAAATTCACGTGACATTGGACGTGGGAGATCACTCTTATTCCATACTTCCTACTCCTATTATCTTGTGAATAATAATTTCATTGCGGGTCCCAAGACAGCTTTAGCATGTCCCTCGGGCTCCCTGAGATCATGCCAAGGGTTTTCGTGGTTGGATACCGCTGTCGATCCTGGCGACACAGGAGATACAGCAGCGGTGGGAATGTGTGGTGGGCCAAAGCCCGAAAAAAAGTGGGGAGATCAAAAAATCGTCAAAAACGTCTGATTCAATGTGTAGACGTCCTCTAACTATAAGACTACGTCATGACAAAATTATTACAATTATGGTTTATTTAAGTTAAGAAACGTCGGACAAACTTTACAGGTCATTAAAATATAACGTAGAAGTAAACGACCTAAGTACCCTTTGCGTTGAAGACCCACTCTTAACTGCCTAGAATCCAAGACGAACGCCCTAGGTTTCAGCTAGGCAGATAAATCTAGTCTATACCGAGCTCATTTAATGTAATCTTCAATTCATCGCAATACGTTTCAGGAGTTTTATATTCAAATGCACCCCCTATGCCTCCTTCGGGATTCAGGCAATATACTCCAAACACGCGAATTTCACCCTTAAACCAACAGTATAAAGTCTAGTTCGGTTCAGCAGCATCAAAACCCAATATGATCTGTCAAATTTAAACTGTATTTCGCGGTGATAGAGTCGGTTTTCCCCCGGGGCGACGTTTTGCAGTTTTCAACAGTTTGAGTCAATTTCTTCGCTGGGCTTGTTTTGATTTATTTTGTGTGATTAGTGCGGCGTCAAAAGAATCTAATTATGAGGTCGAGGGTGGATCGCGATATATCTTCAATCTGTCTTCAGTCTGACCTTGACTTTGTGTGAGTTTTGGACTGGAAAATGTTTATAACTGATGAGTTCACACCAATTTCTGTTCAGTTATATCAAATTGAAATAGACACAAGATCCAGTGGTGTGGAACTTGTTTCTCGGAGAACGTGGATTTAATTCCAGTATTTGAAAGAATTACTGCTTTCGTCAGTCACCGCTTTTCCAACGGAGCTGAGCAGTCGCGCTTTTTTTTGCGATTCTTGAGTGGGATCCAATACAATCGTTGCCCTTATAATTATGCTGAGCGCAGCACAATGAAATAATCGGCCAAGTGCGAGTCGGACTCGCGCACGAAGGGTTCCGTTCCGTACCACTATAGAGTAAAAATAGGCCAAAAATTGTGTTTTTTGTATGGGAGCCCCCCTTTAATTTTTATTTTATTTAAATATTATTATTAATTATTAAAGTACTTAAGGACTTTGTGAAAATTTCAAGTGCCTACCTGTTGCCATTATTGATGTCGAGCAAAAAAGGCCAAAAAAATCACGTTGTTGTATGGGAGCCCCCATTAAATATTAATTTTATTTTGTTTTCAGTATTTGTTGTTATAGCAGCAACAGAAATACATAATCTGTGAAAATTTCAGAAGTCTAGCTATAGCGGTTCTTGAGTTACAGCCTGGAGACAGACAGACGGACAGACAGACGGACAGACAGACGGACAGACAGACGGACAGACAGACGGACAGACAGAGGGACAGACAACGAAGTCTTAGTAATAGGGTTCCTTTTTTACCCTTTGGGTACGGAACCCTAAAAAGGTTTCTTCCTGCAGATTCAGATTGACGAATAAAATTGTCACTTTGTCCCTGAAATCTGTCAGTGTTTATATTGTGCCCGTGCTAAACCTGCTAGCATCGCCGTTTTATCAAAGAGATGTGAAAATTCTCTCACAATCAGGCGCCCGCTCGTTTCTCTCATAAAATATCTCTTTTTTCTCATAAAATCTCTCTTTTTCTTCACATAAGCACCTAGTAAACCAGGTTCACGAGTTATTTAACATTTTAAATGCGAAAAACGCTGTAAGCCGGGCTTTCGCTCCTCTTTGTGAACACTTAACACTGTAATTTAAACCCTACACCCAGAAGATAAGGTTCAAATTCCTTTTGAGACAGATCCAAATGTTTTTATTTACTTTTTGTATCATTGTTAGCTATAAATGGCGCTTTACTTAAGATAATTATTGACGGTTTGTAAAGATTTGTTGGGTCATTTTAATTTGGATGATTCGCTTTCAATTTTGAAGTAATATCAAGTACTAAGGCCTATTTCACTATCTTTATTTAACCCTGAGTCTACAATAATAATCTAACATTGATGTAACTTCGATCCACTCTCAATCAAGACAGATTTTTCAGAGTGTTGACTAATCAGAACGTTTGATGATCATTCAGTTTGACATTTTATGAAGTATTAGAGGACGCCCGCAACTCCGTTGCGCCAAAATTTGTTTATCGCGCCGGAACCGTACATTTTTCCAGAATAAAAACTATCCTATGTCCTTTTCCGGGACTCAACGTATCTCCATGCCAAATTTCAGCAAAATCGGTTCAGCGGTTTAAGCGTGAAGAGGGAACAGACAGACAGACAGACAGACAGACAGACAGACAGACAGACAGACAGACAGACAGACAGACAGACAGACAGACAGACAGACAGACAGACAGACAGACAGACAGACAGACAGACAGACAGACAGACAGACAGACAGACAGACAGACAGACAGACAGACAGACAGACAGACAGACAGACAGACAGACAGACAGACAGACAGACAGACAGACAGACAGACAGACAGACAGACAGACAGACAGACAGACAGACAGACAGACAGACAGACAGACAGACAGACAGACAGACAGACAGACAGACAGACAGACAGACAGACAGACAGACAGACAGACAGACAGACAGACAGACAGACAGACAGACAGACAGACAGACAGACAGACAGACAGACAGACAGACAGACAGACAGACAGACAGACAGACAGACAGACAGACAGACAGACAGACAGACAGACAGACAGACAGACAGACAGACAGACAGACAGACAGACAGACAGACAGACAGACAGACAGACAGACAGACAGACAGACAGACAGACAGACAGACAGACAGACAGACAGACGGACGGACCGACAGACAGACACACTTCGCATTTATATTATTAGTATGGAAGTATGGATTTTGTACGATCCTACCGATGCATCGTCACCATATCGAACCTGTAATAATTTGCACGGGAACCGCACAATCTGCAACACAAACTATCCCATGTCATTTCCCATCCCTGAAAGTTCCCATTCCCATCTTAATCGGTTCAGCCGTTTAAGAGCCTGCTGCCAAAACGCTAGCCCCGCCTACACACACGGCTATCGTCCAATCATGATACAATGATTCCATGAATCGTGCCCGCATGAAATGTATTTTGCGCTGTAGCTAATAGTGAACAATGTCACATAACAACAGTCCGGCGCATTATAACACGAAAGTAAATTTCGCTAGTCCCAAAAATGTTTTTGATGATTACTTAAAAATTAAATACAATACTAATATTTCCTTTAGTTAATCCTTTTTAAAGTGTGTGATTGTAGTAGTGCAAGTTATTGAATGATAGTAACTCAATAAGTGTAACAGATATTTGTTGAAAAGCCCAGAAAAATTCATAATTTCGAAAAATAAAACTATCGAGTCAAAATAAGTGAATCGTGTTTTCCGTTAGGCAAGTATCAGATAAATATACAATGATTAAATAAATCTCAATTTCATTTGTGTCAATCGTCTTCCGGGATCGTAATACTTATTAGAAGACACAGCAACAAAAAGGGAGCTCGGTCTTAACCACGAATAGGTGACAAATAGACAAACACATTTATAATATCAGTAAGGACTAAACCCCACCGCCACCGTACCAATTACCACTCGCATCTCCATTCTCCCCCAACATTAGCGGTATCAGATCTACTCGCAACATTACACATACGCACCTGGATATTACAATGTCGTTTAAATTACCCCACTGTGATAGGAGGGTTGTGTTTTACAAGAGTATGTTTGGGAGGATAAAGAACTTAAACTTGTCGCATTGAGTTAACTGCATGGACCTAAGACCATCTATTTTTAATATGACATGGTCGTTGTAATTATGCTGAAATACTAAGTTGGGATTCGGGACACGTGATCTGCTCGAAAATTCGTAAGACGGAGTGCAGTAGTAAGTACCGCCGGCGTGGTGAAGGAGAGGAGTTATATCCTGTATAGTGTATAGGAATATCCTGTCCCTTTCTACCGCTCAGTGCAAATGTATGGCTACATCTGCTGTTTTGCGTTCAATACTGTCGGCACTCCCAGCGTGCGCGTGTGTCCGTGGCATTGTAGCATTCAAACGGGTGGGCCGATTTAGATCTCGTCTTTTTGCTTGAAAACTGATAAGTGATATATAATTGAGCTTCTTAGCCATAGTTCACCATCATTCAGGTCAATCACTGTTGGAAAATTACCTATATCTATCAGAGATTTTTTTATTATTTACATTATTATTTTAGGTTATTAACGAGTAAGTTGTTAAACCGACTGAACTTATGACTTTGAACGTTATCAAGTTTATTTAAGCTCAATATGTAAAGTTTTAATGGTAAACAAATATGTAAGGGTAGCGCAGGAGCCTGTTTCTCCAGTCTTCCAGACTTCAACATTATTGCTCGTATACTACTTGGAGATTAATTAAGTTTAGTAACATAATACACATTAATACAAAAGAAAACTAGTCCATACTTAAATGTTATCATACTTAAATGTTATAAATGCGAAAGTGTCTGTCTGTCTGTCACCTCTTTACGCCCAAACCGCTGATTTTGCCGGGTATGGAGATACTTTAAATTTCGGAAAAGGTCATAGGATACTTTTTATCCTGGAAAAATGTACGGCTCCCGCACGATAAACGAGTTTATGCGTATTAAAATAAACTTAAAACTTAACGAACTGTCAATAGCAGTTTTTCCGGACCAATACGACCTGCAAACCTTCAAGAAGAGAGCGTATTCCCTCTTAAAGGCAACGCACCTGCTACTTTTGAGATGTTGCGTGTGGCGAGGCTTCGGTAGTTGCTTTCCATCAGGTGACCTGTTTGCTCGTTTGCCTCCTCATACGAATGTATACACGCTACACAAGAAATTTATACATTACTAGCTGTCCCGGCAAACGTTGCTTTGCCATAATATAAAGTATTTCGCCCATATTATTTTAATGAAGTGACTAAATAAGTATGTCGCCATGGCAATTACGTCGATCGCTATCCCGTCGCACAAACAATGGTCGCCCTCAGTCTCAGGTTGTAATAATTTACTATTATTTAATAAACAAATGCACTTATCAATATATAAAGCACCCAGTAGCCGATTCTCAGATCTACTGAATATGCATATAAAATTTGGTAAAAATCGGTAAAGCCGTTTCGGAGGAGTTCGTGGACTAACATTGTGACACGAGAATTTTATATATAAGAATTAGAAATTAACATGTATTAGTGAAACCACGCTACTCTGACCTGCCTAGTCACATTACTAATTGGCCCATTACACCACCGCCGCCTTAAAAATTACCGCCCAAACGTAAATAATGACCAGATCGTGTTCGTGGTTGCCGCCAGTTAGCTAACTGTTGTTTCATATATTATATACTAAATACTAACAAAAAGTAAATAAGTTTGTTGGTTTGCATCATATTATTGTAGGCTATTCAACTACTGAGGCCACAGAGAAGTTTTACAGGGTAAACCTTCAACAAGAGAGCGTTTCCCTTTTAAAAGGCCGGCAACGCACCTGCAGCTCTTCTGATGTTTAGAGTGTCACTGGGCGACGGTAGTTGCTTTCTATCAGGTGACCCGTTTGCTCCCTTTTTTTATAAAAAAGGGTGTAACGAAAGTGATATTAATACTTAAGAGGCCGGGTACACTTGGAATTTCTCATACATACGTAATTCCGAAATCATTTTCTCATACGAAAATATTTAACATGTTTGAGTTGTTTTTCAGTTTAAAATAGTAACTACCCAGGTTCCTGCACAAAAATTTACTTCAAAATATTTAAACACAAAAATTTTTTTTTTGCTTTAAATTTTTTTTTGTAAATTACTACTAAATATTTAAACACTAAAAAATAGAGTAAAACACTAAAAATATATAAATAAATAGTGAATTTACTACAAAATATTTAAACTCTAAAAAATATTTTTTAGTATTTAAATATTTTGTAGTAAATTTACAATTTATTTATTTATTTTTTGGTGTTTTACTCTATTTTTTAGTGCTTAAATATTAAGTACTAAATTTACTAAAAAAAATTAAAAACAAAAAAATTTTTTTTAATGTTTAAATATTTTGAAGTAAATTTTTGTGCAGGAACCTAGATAATTACTATTTTAAACTGAAAAACAACTCAAACATGTTAAATATTTTCGTATGAGAAAATGATTTTGGGATTACGTATGTATGAGAATTTCGAGGGTACCCGGCACCTTAAGCGTGTATGTGTAGCTTATACAAGGGTTCACTGTAACAGTAGCAGCGATGAAGGATTTACTTTTTATCGCGGGATGACGATTGCCGCGGGATATCCTTTGTACGCACAAAGGTGTGGAAAACTTCTAGAATATTTTAAATCTATATAAATTGGTGACTAGCTGAAGGCATACCAGCCAGGCTAGCAATCAGTGGCAAGATCCTGGGGGTGGCCTTTGGCCAGCAGGAGGACACTACAGGCTAATTACAAAAGAAAACTATCGCACGATCATTTCAAAATAAAGATTTTCAACTGTACTCAATTAATAAAATTATATTTAACTTTATAGATTCCGAACTATCCATTAGATATGTCGTGGCGCGAGTGTCAGCGTGGTGCGGCGCGAGCGGGGAGAGCGGGGAGGGTGGGGCGGCAGTGTCGGCGCGGAGATAACTGCCCCCGAATCCCGCAAGCTATTATTCACGCACGCCTGGCCCAAGGTGTAGGAGATAGCGGGATACACGACGGACCAACCACATCCTATATGGTGATATAGAAGTTTCCTAAGTGTAGGAGATAGCGGGATACACGACGGACCAACCACATCCTATATGGTGATATAGAAGTTTCCTAAGTATAGGAGATAGCGGGATACACGACGGACCAACCACATCCTATATGGTGATATAGAAGTTTCCTAAGTGTAGGAGATAGCGGGATACACGACGGACCAACCACATCCTATATGGTGATATAGAAGTTTCCTAAGTGTAGAAGATAGCGGGATACACGACGGACCAACCACATCCTATATGGTGATATAGAAGTTTCCTAAGTATAGGAGATAGCGGGATACACGACGGACCAACCACATTCTATATGGTGATATAGAAGTTTCCTAAGTATAGGAGATAGCGGGATACACGACGGACCAACCACATCCTATATGGTGATATAGAAGGTTCCTAAGTGTAGGAGATAGCGGGATACACGACGGACCAACCACATCCTATATGGTGATATAGAAGTTTCCTAAGTGTAGGAGATAGCGGGATACACGACGGACCAACCACATCCTATATGGTGATATAGAAGTTTCCTAAGTGTAGGAGATAGCGGGATACACGACGGACCAACCACATCCTATATGGTGATATAGAAGTTTCCTAAGTATAGGAGATAGCGGGATACACGACGGACCAACCACATCCTATATGGTGATATAGAAGTTTCCTAAGTGTAGGAGATAGCGGGATACACGACGGACCAACCACATCCTATATGGTGATATAGAAGTTTCCTAAGTGTAGGAGATAGCGGGATACACGACGGACCAACCACATCCTATATGGTGATATAGAAGTTTCCTAAGTATAGGAGATAGCGGGATACACGACGGACCAACCACATCCTATATGGTGATATAGAAGTTTCCTAAGTGTAGGAGATAGCGGGATACACGACGGACCAACCACATCCTATATGGTGATATAGAAGTTTCCTAAGTGTAGGAGATAGCGGGATACACGACGGACCAACCACATCCTATATGGTGATATAGAAGTTTCCTAAGTTTAGGAGATAGCGGGATACACGACGGACCAACCACATCCTATATGGTGATATAGAAGTTTCCTAAGTGTAGGAGATAGCGGGATACACGACGGACCAACCACATCCTATATGGTGATATAGAAGTTTCCTAAGTGTAGGAGATAGCGGGATACACGACGGACCAACCACATCCTATATGGTGATATAGAAGTTTCCTAAGTGTAGGAGATAGCGGGATACACGACGGACCAACCACATCCTATATGGTGATACTAGCTGTTGCCCGCGACTTCGTCCGCGTTAACATAGTATAATAACAAAGATGGATAGTTTGAACCCCTTTTTGTGGTTCCTTATACAAAGGGTAAATTTAAGCAAACGTCAAACGCAAACGTCAATAAACTTTCATGTTTCTAACTCAAGAAATGACGGACTTTCATTGAAACTTTCTACCCCAATTTCACCCCCTTGGGGGTAGAATTACCAGAAACGCTTAAATACGTATCCATTCATTTTTAACCAGTAGCACAAAAATAAAGTTTCATGTTTCTAACTCAAGAAATGACGGACTTTCATTCAAACTTTCAACCCCAATTTCACCCCCTTGGGGGTAGAATTTCCAAAAACGCTTAAATACCTATCCACTCATTTTTAATCAGGAGTCCAAAAATAAACTTTCATGTTTCTAACTTAAGAAATGACGGACTTTCACTTAAACTTTCAACCCCTATTTCACCCCCTTGGGGGTAGAATTTCCAAAAACGCTTAAACACGTATCCAATCATTTTTAATCAGTAGCCCAAACATAAAATTTCCAGTTTCTAACTTAAGAAATAACGGACTTTCATTCAAACTTTCAACCCCAATTTCACCCCCTTGCGGGTAGAATTTCCAAAAACGCCTAAATACGTATCCATTCATTTTTAATCAGTAACTCAAAAATAAAGTTTCATGTTTCTAACTCAAGAAATGACGGACTTTCATTCAAACTTTCAACCCCTATTTCACCCCCTTCGGGGTAAAATTTTCAAAATTCCTTCCTTAGTGGGTGTCTACTTAATAAAACAACCCTACTCACCAAATTTCGTGGCTGTAACTTTAACAGTTTTTGCTCAGCGATGATGAATCAGTCAGTCAGTCAGTCAGTCAGTCAGTCAGTCAGTCAGTCAGTCAGTCAGTCAGTCAGTCAGTCAGTCAGTCAGTCAGTCAGTCAGTCAGTCAGGACATGTAATTTTATAAGTATAGATAGAAGTTTCCTAAGTGGATCGGTGTATAATATTATGATAGCTGGATTTAATGCGAGCTTTAGCCTGACCAGACGAAAGATCTGCCTTTGATTCACACACTTTGGTGACTCCGACAATACGGACTTACGTACATGTGTACCTAATTGAACTTGCATTTACACATGTTTATTAGCATGTATTTATTTAAACCATACTTTAGTTCCTGCAGGTCCGCTATCGGTGTAAAGTAATTCACATCTTTTAAAATTGTAAAATACTTAAGTCAAAATCAGCAATGAAGTACTTGCTACTTGACCTCGTCGCTATAGAACCTAGCATTTAGTTTAGTAGTAGCATTCATTAAAGTTATTTTCATCATAAATTATTGAGATTTATTCACTTTTAATATTACTCGGTAGCGAGCAGCGAAGCGTACGCGGCTCTAATCGCTCCCACTTGGGCCATACTTGTGAGTGGAAAAAGTGTAGTATCAGTTAAATTTGCGGGTATATTTTATGCTTAATGTGCGTTTCTTCGCACGTGCGCGGCCATTTTGTTGTGAAAATTTAACAAAGATGGCGGCCTGGCTCAATCAGCTGACGCACGCCTACTGTAACATTCATGTGTTACGAGGGTATGATTAAAATTGAATACCCATTTATAAAATAAGAAAACCGACTGCTTTGATGTTCACTTCAACATCAACTTCAAAAACTCGACCCGGTTTCGATGGACGTGGATATTTTAAATCCAAGAAAAGAAATTGAAACTGAATAGTATGCCTGCCGAAATAATATTATGCGATTTTCGCGGAACGACGAAATGGCAACATCTAGTTAATTTAATATTATTGATGGCACTTTTATCATAACAACACCCACAGTGGTTTCGGTGACGGTGACCGGTTTCATTGAAACCAGACCAGTCACGCAGAAGTAATTTTATATTGCCCAAGTGTGTGCGCAGTACACAAGACCACTCTCTCGTAATATAGCCCGGGTTACTCTGGTTAACAAGTGCCATTTTCGTCAAAACCTGATCTCATGCACCGAAAATTATGATTTTGGTCTCATTCGATTCGGAATACCATCTAGAACATTCTGTCAAAATTCCAAGAGGGGCTGAAAAAAAATGCAAAAGTTATAAACAATTAAGTAAACATAAAAAGAAGGGTTTGTTTTTTTTTATATTTCGAAAACTATTTGAGATAATCTAAATTTGAAAATGGATCATTAAAGAGCAGGAAATTAAAAAAAAAACCTACATCCTGGAACCTTAACAATAATCCTTATAGCTGTAATTGAGCGGCGAAAGTAGCGATAAAACCGCGTGGTTCGGGTTTCGCGTGATTTGCCGCAATCTGTTACGTGAACTAAAAAAATATTTTAAGTGATTAAATATTAATATTAAGGAATAAAAAAAATTGGGTACTAAGGAGACATATCAAAAAACAATTATCCGTTAACAAAAATCAATTATCACAATTCGTTTAATTAATATGGTGACTATTAACAAATTAAGAAAATTTGTTAATAGTCACCATTTTAATGTTAACATAAAACGCTGATTATTTCAAAACAAGAAATCCAGATTTTTTATTATTCTTTTGAGCTAATTTTAAAAGGCCTTATAAGAGATCCCCGTTGAAAAAATTCAAAATTTTTCATTTTTCACTTTTTTATTAACATTCAAAGTCATTCCAAAATTATTCATGTAAATAAAGCAATTACTGTACTTTTATATCCAATTATTGTTACTATTTTGTTTTGTTATTGTTAGAAGCCAGATAACAATGTATATTTTTTTATTTATAACTAACAAAATTTAAAAAATCATTTTTTCAAATTTCAATTCAAAATTTCATGAATGCCTTTGATTGTTCATAAAAAATTGAAAAATCAAAATTAATGAGTTTTTCCAACGGAAATCTTTTCTAAGCCCTTTTAAGATTAGCTCAAAAGAATAATAAAAAATTCTAGATTTCTTGTTTTGAAATAATCAGCGTTTTTATGTTAACATTAAAATGGTGACTATTAACAAATTAACAAAAGCATAACACTTAAACAAATTATGATAATTTATTTTTGCTGACGGATTATTGTTGATTGATATGTCTACTTAGTACTCAATTTTTTTTAATTTCTTTATATTAATATTTAATCAGTAAAATATATTTTTTAGTTCACGTGGCAGATTGCGGCAATTCACACGAAACCCGAACTACGCGTTTTTACCGTTACTTTCGCCGCTCAATTAAAGTTATAAGGATTGTTGATAAGGTTCCAGGATCTAGGATTTTTTTTAGGAAATTTTTTGCTCTTTAAGGATCTATTTTCAAATTTTAGTTATCTCAAATAGTTTTCGAAATATAAAAAAAACTAAACCCTTCTTTTTATACTTACTTAATTGTTTATAACTTTTGCATTTTTTTTCAACCCCTCTTTTTTTTTTAATTTGAATTTTGATAGAATGTACTAGATGCTATTCCGAATCGAATGAGACCAAAATCATAATTTTCGGTGCGTTAGATCAGGTTTTTGAGGAAAATGGCACTTGTTACTCAGACGGGGAGGCCGACACGACTGACGAGAGATCTGCAGGCGCAGGACCGAATTTTACATGCCCATCCGAGGCATGGATCATCTTGTCAGACAATCAGGTGTTCAGCCTGCATTGTCCTAATCTTGCAAATAACATGTTTCCATCGCGGGAATCGAACCCGCGACCTCTGTGTCAAGAGCCACGCCCTAAACCACTGGACACGGAGGCGTTGCACTTTTATCATATTAGCAATTAGATTCACGTAATGATAAGATCACCGAAGACGCTGCCGGCTCGCTGAGCACAGCTGATTGGATCTAACGAGGTATCACTGTAATTGCCTGATAACTTACACTAACGACTGCTCTTTGAATTAAACCCCTAGAAGCGAATATTTGGGTTTGACGACACTCGAAGAAAATTCATTAACTTGCAAGATTATAACTTTATTAACTCTTTACCGAGCCTTAAAAGTAAATACCAACGCGGCTAAATCGGTTCCGCGGTTTTTAGGGGCTTAGAACACCTAAATTCGAGATTTCGAAAAGGAATGTCTGTATGATAGAAATTGTACTTGTATTGAGAAAGATATATAATACTCGTATTATTCGGAATATATGCTAGCACCATAGTGTTTTCAAAACACGATGCAACTTATTTTGTAGTATTGTGTTTACCCCTGTGGCTCAGTTGGTGGGCTGTTGGTAGCTCAAGCCGGGGGTCGCGGGTTCGAATCCCGCCGACGGAACAAAAAAGTTTTCAAAGTTCCTGGGTCATGCATGTGTATAAAATATGTGTATCATATAACAAAAATCTTAAATATATGTATAGTAAAAAAGTATTAAATATATTTCCGTTTTCTGGTCCTTCAGGTAGGTACTTAGCACGGGGCCAGACTGACGTGGTGTGATGCGTCCATAGATATTATTATTGTTGGATAAAATATCGGAATAGAGGTACACGCAACAATTTGTGCCCCCTTACATAATGCTTATCTTTCTGACATTCGCGTACGCAGATACCCCATGGGAGAACCCCGCTTGTCACCTGTGATCAGTGTTAGGGCAAATTACGACATATTATATTTTCATAACATTGAGAGGAAGTTGCTTGCCCTTTGGCTTTAAAAATGGACCTATTTTGTTACAGAGACGCTGGTAAGCATTTGTGGATCATCGCACAAAAAAAACGTATGTTTAGTTCTTGAGGTCATTTAGAGCAGTTAAACTGTTAAGTTACGAATGCAGTACTGTACTGCATTCGTTACTTAACTCCTTGTGGGTTAATACACAAAATATGTTTAACAGCAACTGATAGAGAGTAAACCACTGGGATGGACATAAGTTTTTATGGCGGTAAAATGCAGTTTAAATGGAATTCTACTTACATGAGGTAGAACACATCCAGTTTTACATATTATATTATGTAACTTGCACTTTTTTTGACGTGATAACGTCTTATAATTCGATATGGGCTGCGCGCCCGAAAAATGCGAGGTAACCCGCATGACAGTTCATGCGGCGTTACCTCGCTGACAGCTCTGAGGCGTTCCATTTACACTCTCAAGTCTCTCAACAACCGTAAGGCCCACCTGGACCGCGCTCTTTGTTTCGATTATATTACGTATTTCGATGACTTAGAGAATACTTTTGTATGAAGAAGATTGGTTAGTCCTTAGTTGTTGTTAGTTGACCTTTGATACATTGACCGCACTCTGAATGAAAAATAAATAAACAATCTGTGAGCTTAATAGCTCACACTACTAATGTATTATGTATTATTTCGGCTATTCAAAATTGTGCTCTATTTCCTACGTGTCAAGGTATGACTTAATATATGAAGAATAAAGTATTCGTTTATTTCTTCTGATCAAGTCACTTATTATAGTTTCGAAAGTTTATAATTGAGAAACTAATATCACATCGGACTAAATACTATATTATGATGGCTTGATAGATAGAAAATTTAACATATATTATAATGTAGTTCACACAAACATAAAATATGGATTATATGTAAGGATATTTCATATTACATTAATTTTCCAAAGAGGGTAGGCCGGGCGCCATTTTTTTTGCACATTGACCTGCCAACTTTTTTGCATAGATTTTTCCCGGAACTGAGGGGTTAAGGCTATGACGTTGTCACGTTCAACTATCGTCAGTAAACCGACTTTACAGACAATCGATTTTTTGTTCCTAAATATGACATCAATGACTGCAAGCGTAATTAAGACCAATTCAAGCGATCCCAAACACGATTGTAATATTTGTCTACGATTGCTCATGATGTACCTTCGCCAACATGGCTATCCATCAAACCTCGATGCGTCCAACCAACATATTTAAATATAATAATCCTTCGCCGTATTAATTTGAATAATGTCGTGTATAGTGTAAAGCCGGTCGTAAAGTATCAAATTATTATTTGGCGCGGGGCCAGGGCCCCACGTGTAAAAGTGACTATCAGATGGAGGCGGGGCCAAATGGGACACTTTATTAGATGTAGATACGCCACTGCTCCTTTGAATTTTAACTTTTATTTCGCGAATTTAGCCCTCGTATTGAGCTGATCAACGAAATTTTTCTTCTGCCAATGCAAAAGTATATTTTGAAGGTTTTTAACCGACTATTAAAAAGGAGGAGGTTCTATTTTGGCCGTATATTTTAATTCCTCTGTTGGTTATAAATTCCACTGTCTTTGATTACTATCATTACTGTTATTGCAAAGTAGGTAAGGTTTCTTTACATAATAATATATTGATTTAGCTCCAAAACGTATAGCGATTTATAAACACTAGCTATTTGACCGAGCTTCGCTCGGTATTCAAAAAACTCGAATAAAATGACATTTTCTAAAAACGATTTCTAGCTAGATCGATTTATCGCCCCCGAAACCCCCTATATACTAAATTTCATGAAAATCGTTGGAGCCGATTGCGAGATTCCAATTATATATGTATATATTTATATACAAGAATTGCTCGTTTAAAGATATAAGATTGGCACAGACTTTTCTAACGTACGTTTCGTTTCGTGACGTTCCGGTGGGATTCCGTTTTGTACATATTTTTTTTAAACGGGCTTTGGCCCACCACACATTCCCACCACTGTATCTCCTGTGTCCCAGGATCGGCAGCGGTATCCAACCACGAAAACCCTTTGATATGATCTCAGGGAGCCCGAGGGACATGCTAAAGCTGTCTTGGGACCCGCAACGAATTTAATCAGAAGAAGATAGGAGTTATGTTACTTATGTACATTATATTATTATAAACTAAAGTATATAAAGACTAGATGACGCCCGTTACTCCGTTGCGCCGAAATTCGTTTATCGTGCGGGAACCGTACATTTTTCCGGGATAAAAAGTATCCTATGTCCTTTCTTGGGACTCAAAGTGTCTTTATACCAAATCTCAATAAAATTGATTCGGCGGTTTGGGCGTAAAGAGGTTACAGACAGACAGACACACTTTCGCATTTACAATACTAGTATGGATATTGGTATGGTTTCTCACTGTTCTCGCTTATTACTTTCTATATTTCCATCAGGCAAAAAATGATACAAAAATGGCGTTCCAACAGATATTAACAATTAACAAAATATGTCGAAAAACCATTTCCATTTGTTGCAGGTGGGATTTTAATTAAAAATAGCAAATTCGTCCGTCCGTCCGTCCGTCCGTCCGTCCGTCCGCGTCGCCGACCTAGCCGACACAATTGAATAACTCTGGACAACATCATCATGGCGCAGAAACAAAGTAAAATCATGTTTATAAACAGCCCTAGCAATCACAGATGCTAGATACGCAAAATGTCAAATGCCAAGAAAGATGAGATGTATGTTAGAAAGCTTGACCAGTCCAGCCTACCGTGGTCTAAAGGTATAAGTTGGAATAAGACAACATGAAGTTGCAGCAGACGACGTGTCGTCGCGACACTACTGGTTTCTATTTATTTCTATGTGTCGCTAGCTTCGTGTCGCTAGCTGCGCAGGGTATTTCATAGAAATACATAAAAACCAGTTGAGTCGCTACGATACGTTGTCTGTGGTTGCTTCATGTCGCCCGCT